>CM053789.1:82570751-83170751 GCA_028749045.1 Cupressus sempervirens
GCTAATTTAAGAAAAGATCTCAAGAAGGTAACTCCACCCACGTTCTATGGAACAGCTTCTAGGGAAGATGCAGAGGCATGGATTACTAGTATGGAGAAGTACTTCCTAGTGCGAAACTACACAGGGAAATCTATGGTAGTTTGGGCCACCTATCTGTTGGAAATGAGAATGAAGTAACTGAGAGGGGGAGGGGGTGAATCAGTTACTATAAAAACATTTCACAGTCCCTTAGATGTCTAAAAGTTTGATCTATTTTACAGATTACTGAAACTTGATATTGCAGCAAATAATAACAATCATTAAGAACTGATATAAAAAAAATGCAGCAAACTCAAACACTAGAGACACCAGATTTAACGTGGAAACCCAATATGGAAAAAACCACCAATGTAACTAGTTACTGTTTTTCACTCTTCTGAAGTGAGCCCTGTTAGGAGCCAACCCTGTTAAAGGTTACAAAAAAACACTATTAGGTGTGACCCTGTTAGAGGATTTAAACACTCTGTTAGAAGTGGCCTTGCTAGAGGTCTTTAGAACAATTCAACTGAATTGTCACCTTGTTAGAGGATTTACAAAATGGTTGTTAAACCAACTCTGTTAAGAGATTTGGATTCATTGCTGCAAAGGTTATAAAGAAACAATGAAGTGACCTGAATAATATGCAACTTATCTTTTGTTGATTACAGATCTCTGTTCGGCTTGATTGGATCCTTACTGATCAAATACAACTCTATAGCTCCTTTAATCCTTCATCAGGATTCACTCAGTCTCCTCTTATCCAAGTATTTTCTTTTACATCCTTGCTTCTCTTGTTCTTCACTTTTTTTTACACCTTTTTTTCTCACACACTTTTGCAACTTGAATAACTCTATATATATATATATATATATATATATATATTTCAGATTATCAAGTTGGCTCAAATAACTTGGAAAACAATTATTCCAACAGTCGACTAAATTGCAAGATTTAACAAATCCATTTACTGGCCGACCCAGCATGGTAAACTCTGTTCAAAAATAATTCCTGTGTTAACCGGCTGAGCCCGGTTAATACAAAGAATTCTGTGAAATCCTTCAGTCGCCGAGTGAACTCGGTAAGCACTGAGTTCCCTGTGATGACCGAGTGAGCTTGGTGAAACTGACTCCACTTTGATGACTGAGTGAGCTTGGTGAAAACTGACTTCTCCATCTTTTCTTTAATGACTGAGTGAGCTCGCTGAAAATTGACTTCTCCATCTTTCCTTCGATGAACGAGTGAGCTTGGTGAAAATTGACTTCTCCATCTTTCCTTCGATGACCGAGTGAGCTCGGTGAAAATTGACTTGTCCATCTTTCCTTCGATGATCGAGTGAGCTCGGTTATTACCGTCTATTTTATTTTCTTTAATGACTTGATTATCACTATCTATTTTATTTTTTTTGATGACTGAGTGAGCTCGGTTATCATTGTCTGAACTTAGTTAACTGAGATTAAAGACTGATATGACATTTTGTGTGACATCAAGGACAACACTATCCAACAATCTCCCTCTTTGGCATTGATGGCAACACAACATGTCATAACAGAATGAAATTTTGAAAACAAGATAATAGACTTCTCCCTCTTTCACTAGTCTCCTACTTTTAATGAGCTTCATAGCAGATTTTTTTAAGTCTCATAAATTTCAAAAGGATATGACAGTAAATCTCTCCCTCTTTGACAACACATGCCAAAGAAAATAGAAGTAAAGTGAATTGCAATGTACCTATAGTATTGATTCATATGCAATGATTTCAGATTAAACTGCATCAACAGATAGATCTTCAATCTGGTATGCATTGATGCATCACTAAAGCTTCCTTTAGTGAACTTCAGATAGGGGAATGACCCCTAACTTACCTCTAAGATATAAAAATGCATCCTTAGACAAGGGCTTTGTGAAGATATCAGCAATTTGTTCCTTTGTGTGGACATATTCCAATCTGATCTCCTTGTCTTGCACCAATTCTCTAATAAAATGATATTTGATTGCAATATGCTTGGTCCTGGAATGCATCACTGGATTCTTGGATATATTGATTGCACTTGTATTATCACATAACATAACAACTGGTTCTTTGATTTCCATCTTCATTCCTTGCAATAGTTGCTTAAACCAAACAATATTAGAACAATTTACTGCTGCAGCAACATACTCTACCTCTGTTGTAGATTGGGATGTACAATTTCGCTTTTTGCTTGTCCAAGAAACCAATCTCTTTCCAAGAAAGAATGCTCCTCCACTTATGCTTTTTCTGTCATCAAGGTTCCCTACCCAATTAGCATCAGTAAAAACTTTCAAATCCAAATTACCTCCAAATTTGTACCATAGCCCATAATCTTCAGTTTCTTTCAAATATCTCATTATTCTCTTGATTGTCATCGGGTGAGTTTCTCTTGGTTTTGCTGAAAATCTTGCAACAATACCAACTGTGAGAGCAATATCTAGCCTGGTATGAACTACATACTGCAATTTTTCAATCATAGATCTATACAATGTTTGATCTACCTCTTTGGATTCATCATCTTTTGTAAGTTTCAATCTAGTACACATAGGAGTTCCAACAGGTTTACAATCCTCCATACCAAATTTTTTCAATATCTCCTTGATGTATTTTGACTGAGTGATGAAGATGCCATTGTTATTTTGTTGGATTTGAAGACCAACAAAGAATTTTATCTCACCAAACATAGACATTTCAAACTCCTTGTTCATTTTTTTCTGAAAATTCTTTGCAAAGATCATCATGCCCTGTGAAAACAGTATCATCTACAAATATTTCTACCAAGACAATCTTATTATCTGGACCTTCCTTTATATACAAGCTACTATTATCATTAGCTCTTTGAAAACCAATCTGAATAAGATAATTATGCAATCTTTCATACCATGCTCTAGGAGCTTGTTTCAGACCATACAGTGCCTTGTGTAATTTGCAGACCATGTTCCTTTTATCTGGATCAACAAAACCTTCAGGTTGTTCAATGTAAACTTCTTCATCCAGTATTCCATTGAGGAATGCTGACTTGACATCCATCTAATAAAATTTGAATCCTTTGTGAGCAGCATATGCAAGTAAGGTTTTGACTCCTTCCAATCTTGCAACAGGAGCAAAAGTTTCTCCATAATCTATACCTTCTTCTTGTGAGTATCCTTTGCATACCAATCTAGCTTTGTTTTTGGATACCTTACCATCTTTAGTCAACTTGTTTCTGAATACCCACTTGGTTCCAATTATATTCTTGTCTTTAGTTCATTGCCTTGATCCAACTATCATTTGCCAGTGCATCCTTAATACTTCTAGGTTCAAAATCAGCAAGTAAACAAGTATTTTTCAACTTACTTCTTGTCAGGGTTCCTTCAGATTTGTCTCCAATGATCTGATCTAGTGCATGATATCTTCTGACATATTTTGCTAATACAGGTTCCTTGCCTCTTGAATGAATTTCATTGTTATCCTTCTTTACTTCAGATTCATGTTGTTCTGGCTTGGTAGATATTGGCTCGGTTGATTCAGACTCGGTAGACACTTGCTCGGTAGTGTCTGAAAGTTGCTGAGGCTCGGTTTGAACTATTTGCAACTCGATTACTGAAGACTCAGGAGTTGAGGATTCTTGAGTGAACGGTATACTTGATATAGTATCTGGTTCAATGTAAACAAATCTCTTGTAGTCTTTAGGTGCCTTTTTGCTTTCTTCTTCTGATTTTTCTGCAAACTCATCAATTTCAACATGTGCACTTTCTTTGACCTTTTGAGTGGATAGATTTAAACATCTATATGCTTTTCTTTTGCAGGAATATCCCAAAAATATTCCTTCATCACCTTTTACATCAAATTTTCCTTTTCTAGATTCTTTCAAAATATAACATTTGCTTCCAAATACTTTCAGATAACTTACATTGGGTTTGTGGCCATACCATAATTCATAGGGAGTCTTGAATGAGTCCTTTTTCAGCTGTACTTGGTTTAATGTATGAACTGCAGTGCTGATGGCTTCCTTCCAGTATTTGATAGCAATGTTCTTTTCTATCATCAGGGTTCTTGCACAATCCATAATGGATCTATTTCTTCTTTTAGCTATTCCATTTTGTTCTGGAGTTCCTGGTGTTGAAACCTGTCTTTTAATACCTCTTTCAATGCAGAAGTTATTGAATTCATGTGAAATGAATTCACCACCTCTGTCTAACCTTAAACATTATAGTCTTTTCCTTGTTTCTTTTTCTACTCTTGCCAAATACCATTTGAATTTCTCAAATGCTTCTGATTTATTTCTTAGATACATGACAGTCATCATTCTTGAGTAATCATCAACAAAGAAAATGAAAAATTTCTCTCCAGTATAGCTTTCTATTCCAATAGGTCAACATAAATCAGTATGCACAATTTCTAATATATCTTCAGATTGATAGTTTTTACCTTTAAAACTAGTCCTTCCCATTTTACCAATCTGACAGTTCTTGCATAGACCAACCTCAGGTTTCTTAATGTTAGGAATGCCTCTTACTTTCTTGAATTTGCTTATTTTTATCAAATTATCAAAATTGACATAAGACAACCTTTTATGCCATAACCAACTCTCTTCAATTTGAGCAATAAAACATGAGCATTCACCAAGTTCTAGATAGAATAAGTTACCTTTAGTTTGGGTGCCAGATCCTATCAGCTTTCCTTGCTCATTCAACAGTCTTGCCTTTCCATGCATGAATTCCACCTTGAATCCAGTATTGAGTAACTGTGCCACACTTAGCAAATTATGTTTGAGACCTTTAACCCAATAGGCATTATTACAAACAAGTTCTTTGGTTAGACAGATTCTTCCTCTTCCTTTTATGAAATGAGGTTCATTATTACCAAACCTTACACTGCCGCCATCATAATCTTCAAACTGATCAAACTTAGTTTTATCACCAGTCATATGATGTGAGCAACCACTGTCTATCATCCATGTATCATTCTTACTTATATGAGAGATAAGAGCAATTTTATCTTCCTCATCATTGCCAGAATCATCTTTAACAACAATATAAAAAATTTCATCCTCACTATTATCAGAATCTTTAGAATTTTCAGCCATGAAACATGATTTCTTACCTTTGTTCTTGAATGATTTGAAATCTTTCTTGCCATTCCATTTATGATCCTTCTTTTCATCATTGTTCTGCTTGTTCGGGGACCTAGCTGCAATATGACCAATTTTTTCACATGAAAAACATATTAGAGGAACTTTACCTTTATATTTTCCTCTGCCTTTGGAGTATTTTCTTGCTAGAAGAGCTTCAATTACTTCAAGATCACTATCTGAGCTTAGATCTAATTCATCTTCACTTTCTGATTGAAGTTTCTTTTTTCTTTTCTCCTTGAGTGAAAGTTTGGCCTCAAATGCTGATTCCATGTTCTTGGAAGCTGGAACATAGTTGTCAAAGTTATCTAGTTCAAATGTAGTTAATCTCCCAACTATGGCCTCAAGATTTATCTGATGATTTGCTTCACATCTTCTTTCCTGAATTGCAGACACTCTGATTGCATAAATGGGAAGCAAGGTTCTGAGAACTTTTCTTACAACTGTTTCTCCTTTGATGTCACCACCAGCTGCCCTGATTTCACTTACACATGCTTTAACTCACTTTGCAATGTTTTCATTGATGGGGACACAACCCAACAACCAGAATAGACACAATAGAAAAAGGAAATTATATTAACTGAGAAAATAAGCTGGTACAAATAGTGCAGAGAAAATAAACTCAAAACATGCCCTGCGGGCTTACAATAGCATAAATCTGGAGAATATTTCTCCTTTTAGCACCTCCTCTCAAGCTCCAATCCGAACTACCTTTTACAATGCCAAAATCTCCTTAAATAGACCCCAGAGGGTTAAGGACTAGGAGTACATTCTAGAAAGTGCTAGTAGGCATCCACTGACAAAATAGAAGGTTCCGGAAGCTGCGTTAGAAGTCGGTGCAATTCTAGAAGAATCCAGAAACGGTAGCCGAACTTCCGGGAGGCATAACTTTTGAATCGTAACTCCGATTGACGAACCGTTTACATTTTCGGAAAGCTCTCGAAGCGTTCTATGGCCCTATGGACAAGCTTTGCTCGTCCCCCATTTTTTGACCCTTTTTGAGGTCATTTAATGCCCCAAACCTGACTTTGAAGCATTCTTAGGGGGTCTCCAAAACCCGAAAAACTGCAATAACTTTCAAACCGTGGGGCCTTTTGACCTGATTCTTTTTTTGGAATGCTCTAAATCTTGATTACATTCATCTAGCCAAGTCACACCTTCTAGGTCACCAGAATGATGGTCAATTTGCATGCTCCTATTTTTTCAGGATTTTTAAATGCAGTGATAGTTGAACTATGAGAGTTGGAACCTTTATTTGAGCCAAATGGGTATCCAAAAATGCAAAGAAATAAAATAGAAACTAAGTCTAAGTACATTTTTTTGGGTGACACAGGATTGCCCTTATACCTCTGGATGCTCCTGCATCATTCATCCTCTCTCATCCTCATTTGATCAAATTGTCCTCTTAGACTTTTTGCTTTTGCTCTTCTCACATTGTCATCCCCTCCATAGATTTCTTTTAGTTTGTTCCAGATGTCAAAGGCAGTTTTGCAGTCCTTAATGTCATCAAATTCTTCATAGCTGAGAGAAGATGCTATGTCTATCATCATGTTGTTGTGAGTTTTCTTTTCAGCAATATCATTGACTGACAGTGTGCCAGAAGGTTCTTCATATTTTTCTTCAAGGTATTTCAGTCCAGTATCACCAATAGTAGCCAGATGAAGTTTCATTAGTCCTTGCCATGCTGAGAAGTTATCTCTATTAAGTTTTGGAATTTATCTTTTGTAAGACATCTTGATCTTTTGCTTAGATCCTTGAAATCTTCTCCTGCAAGTACCAAAAGCTTTGATACCAATTTTTGGAAATGAGAATGAAGTAACTGAGAGGGGGAGGGGGTGAATCAGTTACTAGAAAAACATTTCACAGTCCCTTAGTTGTCTAAAAGTTTGATCTATTTTACAAATTACTAAAACTTGATATTGCAACAACTAATAACAACCATTAAGAACTGATATGAAAACAATTCAGCAAACTCAAACACTAGAGACACTAGATTTAACGTGGAAACCCAATATGGGAAAAACCACCAATGTAACTAGTTACTATTTTTCACTCTTCTGAAGTGAGCCCTATTAGGAGCCAACCCTGTTAAAGGTTACAAAAACACACTGTTAGGTGTGACCCTATTAGAGGATTTAAACACTCTGTTAGAAGTGGCCTTGCTAGAGGTTTCTAGAAAAATTCAACTGAATTGTCACTTTGTTAGAGGATTTACAAAATGGCTATTAAACCAACTCTATTAAGAGATTTGGATTCACTGCTACAAAGGTTATAAAGCAACAATGAAGTGACCTAAATAATATGCAACTTATCTTTTGCTGATTACAGATCTCTGTTCTGCTTGATTGGATCCTTACTGATCAAATACAACTTTACAGCTCCTTTAATCCTTCATCAGGATTCACTTAGTCTCCTCTTATGCAAGTATTTTCTTTCACATCCTTGCTTCTCTTGTTCTTCACTTGTTTTTACACCTTTTTTCTCACACACTTTTACAACTTGAATAACTCTCTATATATATATTTCAGATTATCAAGTCGGCTCAAATAACTTGGAAAACAATTATTCCAATAGTCAGCTGAATTGCAAGATTTAACAAATCCCTTTACTGGTCGACCCAGCACGGTAAACTCTATTCAAAAATAATTCCTGTGTTAACTGATTGAGCTTGATTAATATAGAGAATTCCGTGAAATCCTACAGTCGCCGAGTGAACTCGGTAAGCACTGAGTTCCCTGTGATGACCGAGTGAGCTCGGTGAAACTGACTCCACTTTGATGATTGAGTGAGCTCAGTGAAAACTGACTTCTCCATCTTTTCTTTAATGACTGAGTGAGCTTGGTGAAAACTAACTTCTCCATCTTTCCTTCGATGACCAAGTGAGCTCAGTGAAAACTGACTTCTCCATCTTTCCTTCGATGACCGAGTAAGCTCGGTGAAAACTGACTTCTCCATCTTTCCTTCGATGACCGAGTGAGCTGGGTTATCATTGTTTGAACTCGGTTAACTAAGATTAAAGACTGATATGACATTTTGTGTGACATCAAGGACAACACTATCCAACACTATCAGCTAATGGGTGAAGTAGCCACTTGGTGGGAAAATATCATGGCTAAAAGGAAACTCCAGCATGCGGGAGGTAACTTGAGAAGAATTCTTGCAGCTTTTTTGCAAACAATAGTTACCTTAGCTTTATTATGAGAGGAAAATAATTGATTTTTATAAATTAGTGCAAGGGAACATGAATGTTACATAGTATCATTAGAGGTTTTTCCATTTGGTAAATTATGTCCCACAGTATCAACATGATGAGCTTTTTAGAACTCAAAAATTTGTAATGGGCTTGCGACCTAAAATCTATAGCGAGGTTGAGATGCAAGAGCCTAAGACCATGGACTTTGCATTGTGTAAATCCCTTAACTAGGAGCAAAGGTTGAAGGATGCTTCATCATATAAATCCTCCAACCAAAACTATAAAAGGAAGTTTCAGGATAACAGGTCATATCATGATAAAAAAAAGTTATCAGGAAGATAGAGCAAAAGGAAATGGAAAGAAACAACAAATCAAAAACATGAAAGATAAAGGACAAGAAAAATTTGACAAGAATAAGGAAAACTGGAATAGCAATCAAAATCCTAGAAGTGGTGGTGGTAGGAATGGAAACAACCAAAGAGATCAAAACAGGAATGAAAATAGAAGAGCACCTAGGGCAGGTTGTTTTTTATGTGGAGGAAACCATTATGTTGTTAAGTGTTTGCAACAAGTTGATAAGAAGGACTTTCCTCCGCAACACCATATCCATGCTATAGTTGATCACTGATAGGTAGATTATCAGGCCACTCCCATTCAGATGACTAGTACACTTTTCGGTTACCCTATTTCTATGCTAATAGATACTCATGCTACTGAATGTTTTGTAGATCCTAAGATATTAACCAAGATACCTATTAGGGCTAGTTTTATGGCTGAATGCAGGGTAGAGCAATGTTTATCTTGCAGTGAGTTGGAACTTCCTAGCTTTCAAATAGAGGTCAACTTGTATGTAGCACCTTTGGGCTCATATGATGTCATCTTAGGTTATAATTGGTTAAGTAAGCATAAGGCCTTGGTCGACTATTGGGATAAGGTGATTAGATGTTTTGATGACACTGGGTATTTAGTGGCACTAATTGGTGTCAAAAAACCTTTGGAATTGAGGAAAATTTCAGCAATGCAATTGAAGAAAGCCAAAAGGAAGGAGTGTCAGTTATACGTTGCTCATATTAAGAATATGGATGAGATTCCACCTCAGATAGAGGAATACCCTATTTTACAAGAATTCAAAGATGTATTTCTAGATGATTTTCTTGAACTACCCCCTAAAAGGGAGTTTGATTTCTCTATAGATCCTTTACCAAGAGTAGAACCTCAATCAAGGGTTCCTTACCGCATGACTTCTACAGAAATGTATGAATTGAATATTCAGTTACAGAAACTTTTTGATAAAGGGTTCATATGTCCTAGTGTATCACCATAGGGAGCTCCTGTAATTTTTTTAAGAAGAAGGATGGTACCTTAAGGCTATGCATTGATTATCGAATGTTGAACAATGTGACCATAAAGAATTGATACCCTCTACCCAAGATTGATGAACTTTTCGATCAAATGAAAGGGGCGACTATATTCTCCAAGGTTGATTTGCGATCCGAGTATCACCAACTTTGGATTTGAGAGGAAGACATATCTAAGACAACATTTAGAACAAGATATGGCCATTATGAGTTTGTAGTCTTACCTTTTGGATTAAAAAACGCACCAACTGCTTTTATGAACCTAATGAATAGTGTTTTCAAAGATTGTCTTGATAAATTTGTTGAGATATTCATTGATGACATATTGATATACTCCAAGAATTTAGAAGAACATGAAGAACATTTACACATAGTGTTGCAGTGACTAAGAGACAAGAAAATTTATGGGAAACTCTCTAAGTGTTCCTTTTTATCAAGAGAAGATTCATTACTTGGGACACATTTTGTCAGCCAAAGGCATTGTCATGGACCCAACAAAGATCAAAGCCATCCTTGAATGGCCAAATCTGACAGAATGTAAGTGAAGTTAGGAGTTTTATGGGTCTTGCCAGGTATTATAGGAAATTTTTTGAAGGAATTTCCTACATAGTAGAACCAATTACATCTCTTTAGTGCAAGGGAAAAAGGTTTGTGTGGATAGAAGCATGTGAGAAAGCCTTTCAGTTACTGAAGGAAAAACTCACTACATCTCCTATTTTGACTATTCCAGACCCAGATGGGAATTATTTAGTCACCACAGATGCTTCTAGAGATGGACTTGGGGGTGTTTTGATGTAAGATGGAAAGGTTGTTGCTTACGAGTCCAAGAAACTTAAATCTCATGAAGTAAATTATGCTCCTCATGATTTAGAGTTGGTTGCGATAGTACATACCTTGCAGATGTGGTGGCATTACTTATTGGGGAAGCCATTTGAGCTTAAGACTGATCATATGGGGTTGAGGTACATTTTCACTCAACCAAATCTGAATGCGCGATAGAGATAGTGGCTCAAATTCCTTAGTGAATATGATTTTGGCATCGAGTATATTAAGGGTAAAGAAAATAGAGTAGTAGATGCATTTAGTTGTAGAAGACATATTGCTGCTATCTCTACATCTCAAACTCACATGAGAGAGTATATTCTTCAATACCTTCCCGGAGATACCCATTATGAATGGGTAAAGTTAGTTTTGGATATGGGTGCTTATGACTCATGATTTGATGACTATTCTTTGAATGAGGATGGTCTACTTAAATATCAGAACAAGATTTATGTTCCCGATTGTGAAGGATTGCAGAAAGTAGTACTTGAGGAGATGCATAACACTCCATTTTTAGGGCATCCAGGTGTAAATAAAATGATGGCTGATTTGAGGCCTTTATATTTCTAGCCAAGAATCAAGCGGGATGTGATAGAATATGTAGCCAAGTGTTTAGAATGCTAGTATGTCAAGGTTGTGCATGCCCACCCAACAAGTCTTATGTCCCCCACAAGATTCCACAGTATAAATGGTAGGTTATTAGCATGGATTTTGTATAGGGTTTACCCATGACCTGACATAGGCATGATGTCATCTCAGTCATAGTTGACAAGTTGACAAAGGTTGCTCATTTTGTTCCTGGTAGTCTGAAGGATGAATCTCTGGTGTTGGCAAGGAAGTTTGTTTAGAAGATTTTTCGACTGCATTTTATTCAAGAGACCATTATTTCTAATAGGGACACCCGAATGACTTCAAGGTTTTGGACAACCTTGACCGCTACTTTGGGTACATGCTTGAACTTCAGTACAACATATCACCCTGAGAGTGATGGTTAAATAGAGCAGATGAATCAGGTATTGGAAGATTTATTATGCATGTACTGCATGGATCAGAAATACAAATGGGAGGAATACCTTCCATTGGTGGTGTTTGCCTATAATAACTCTTATCATTCATCTTTGGGTATGGCCCCATTTGAGACTCTCTATGGACGGAGATGTCAAACTCCTATTAGTTGGGATAGGGTTGAGGACAGGATTATTGTAGGTCCTAAGATGCTAAGAGAAATGGAAGAATAGGTGACCCTAATCCACAGTCAGTTGAAGGAGGTATCAGATCGACATAAGAATTATGTGGACAAGAAACACATCTTTCACCAGTTCCAAAATGGGGATAAGGTGTTTCTCAG
This sequence comes from Cupressus sempervirens, assembly GCA_028749045.1. Lineage (NCBI taxonomy): Eukaryota > Viridiplantae > Streptophyta > Pinopsida > Cupressales > Cupressaceae > Cupressus > Cupressus sempervirens. The sequence goes on from CM053789.1 coordinate 82,582,614, forward strand.
GGTTAGACCATGAAAGAGTTCAATCTAATTCGATAAGAGTTCAAAGCTTACTCTGAGATTTGTTGGCTTGTTCGAGGTTCTAGAAGTCATCAACCCAGTTTCTTATCGGCTTCCTCTATCACCTACTTTAGCTAGCATTCATAATGTCTTCCACATGTCTTTTCTTAAACTCTACCATCCTGCTATATCTCACATTCTTGACTGGTCTGCATTACAGGTACAAGATCCAGGGGTGATGGTAGTTCAGCGCACTCAAATCATTGAGCAGTGTACCCTCAAGGTATGAAATAGGGATATACTCTAGTATAGGTCCAATGGGACTAGTTTGGGGTGGATAGTGCCACTTGGGAAGATGCTGAGGATTTACAAAAATCATTTCCCCATGTTTTTGTATAGCTATTTAATTTCAGATTAGATAATAGTTTTTGTATGTGTAAATAAAATTTTGTTGTGAAAGACATTGGGATGATGCCTTTTCCTATTAGGGAAGGATATCATGTCTCACCCTAGAACCTTTTCTTTTCTTTCTTATGTGGCCATGTTGACTTGGTCAAATGGGTTAACGTTTATCAGATAAAAATGAAAGTTAATATTTTAGATCTCCAAAATTGAAAATGATTTAGTTTTCTATGGATGTGCATGCGATATTTATTTTTGATGATGATTTCATTGATATATGTTTACATGTCATGTTTATATCGGTGATTTAGTTAATGATTACTACTTAATGAAGATGTAATTAAGTTGTGATGCATTGATTTCAACTGATACTGACTCTTTGTTATGGTTTCAAGTGTCTGAGTGGATGCAGGGATTGTTACGAAGAAAGTGTGGTTGAGGTAGAGAAGGCTAGCCTCATGGAAGGGGATGTGTTGGATCACCGTGTGACCACACACATGTCACTTAGGATTCATATGTTATTTATTTTTACACTACATTACTAATGTTAACTTTGAAATATTGGAATGAATTTAGAGATAACATTTGTTTTAAATGAGATATTTTGAAATGATCAAATGTAACTTGCCAACATAAGACTTCTGTTTAATGTTAATTTTCTATATATTATAAAAGCCCTAATTGTGGATAATGCATATAGGACCTTATAAGAGCATTCTTTATTATTATTTTCTTAACAATTCTAACTATATATGTTTATTGGAACAAATTGTTTAAGAGGGTGTTCTTTTAAAAAGACATTTTGGAAAAAATAAAATGGGATATATATTATCCTTGCACCTAGCTAGTGACATGAAAACCACATGAGATAATTTCCACTATTTAGAGCTGAGGGTGGAAGTTAGATTAGTTACACACATTGCTTGGGGAAAATTTGTTTTAAAATAGGGTTTTGGGAAAAAACAAGAAACACACAGCCGAGCAGAGTAAGCAGTTACAACAAAAAAAAAAAAAACACGTCAGTGGCAAATAGGGCATCATAGCAAGATTTTCCAAGGGTAGACTCGAGGAAGAGGGTTGTGGGAGCACACACAGCAACAAGAGTCTTCAAATCTCAGGTTCCCTTCTTGTTTATACATTTCCTCTTTTTATGTTTCACATGTGTGAGAATATCTTGGAAACAAATTTCTTAGTGAGCAATATATATATATTGTATGCTCTATTTTTCTAAGTCATGTTGGAACCAGTCAATGTTGGTTTGAAATATAACGACTGGACTGAAAATATTTGTAAAACCACAATTTTTTCTTACATTCGGGTATGGGTGAATGGTATTTAAAAATGCCATGTGTTACTTGAAACATTATTGTTGTTCTTGATGTTACATTTAAAGATTATGCCATCACTGTTATTGATATTACCTTAAACATAATGGTTGAGTATTGTTATTGTTGCTACCTTTAAATGTGCTCCCTTAAACAAAATATGGATTTGAGGAGACCCCTACCCTTACGCTTAACTATAGGATATATATATATATATATATACATATATATATATATATATATATATATACATATGTATATATATACATATGTATACATATGTATATATATACATATGTATACATATGTATATATATACATATGTATACATATGTATATATATACATATGTATACATATGTATATATATACATATGTATACATATGTATATATATACATATGTATACATATGTATATATATACATATGTATACATATGTATATATATACATATGTATACATATGTATATATATATATATACATATGTATACATATATATATATACATATGTATACATATGTATACATATGTATATATATACATATGTATATATATATATATACATATGTATATATATATATGTATACATATGTATATATATATATATGTATACATATATATATATATGTATACATATACATAAATATATGTATACATATACATATATACATATGTATATATATATATATATGTATATGTATACATATATATATATATATACATATGTATATATACATATATATACATATGTATATGTATATATATGTATACATATATATACATATGTATATGTATATATATGTATACATATATATATATATGTATATGTATACATATACATATATATACATATATATACATATACATATGTATATATATGTATAGATATATATGTATACATATACATATATATATGTATACATATGTATATATATATATATACATATGTATATATATATGTATATATATATATATAAGTCGTATCCTAGTTTCACAAGCATTAAATGGGTCTCTGATTGAAGTTAAAAGAACATTGATATGGGTTTACATTTTAAATTCTATGGAAGATTATGTTGATGTCATTATGGAAATTTGAACCCTAAATGATGAACTATGATCTTCTTGTCTTAAACTAAAGCAAGACCATTAGGGTCTCCTTGAACAAATAGTTGGGCTATCTATATGATAAAAAGAAATGTTTTAGGAAATTAAGTAGATATGGTAGAAAACCCCTACCTAATATCACAACAGAACCCTTTTTATTTCATTTTAATTTGCACTTAAAATCTCATTCATTATATGGACTGTCTGTTGCAAAGATATGGTTGGGATTAACTTCAAAAAATCCACAAATTTTGTAGGTGATAAACTATGAATAGACTAGACTACCTCATTTTATCCATTGGTCAATAATTAAGTGAATTTTTTTTCATTAAGACAAAAAAACTTGACTTGATGAACCCAATGAATATTAATACGATGAGATAATTGGGTGCTGAGTTGTATTAACTTTAAGTACATTACCTAGTTTTTAAAAATGCATTGCTCTTTCTCTTGAAAATGTTTTATTTAGTCCATTCTTTTACATTGATTAGAAGATATTCGGCAACTGTTTAGCTATAGGCAGAATATTCCTTGGTTTTCTTTTGGGAAAGCCCTTCCTCTGAACAGTAATAGTAAATGAATCTTCCCAAAACAACTTCCAACCTTCTGAATGACTGGTTATTAGAAGATCCATTGATACAAAGACTACATGATGTAGTACCTTCCTTCTATTCATTGTTAAGATGAATCAAATCTTAATAGAACTGTTAGTTACTATTGAGATTATAATTAGCATGATTTGGAGAAATGTTGTGGTTCGATAATAGTTGCATAAGTTTTCCATTAGCACTGTTGGGTTAGACTGAGAATGGATATACGTTTCATGTTAAAATCTTGGCCATGAAATAGTTTTAATTCAAACCTCTTCTTAAGAATCAACATGTGAGCATGTAACTCTTCGATGTTTAGGTGTAATGCAGTGATTATTGGGACAAATAGATGGATATCTTCATGTTTAGTTTCTCTATCTGCTAGTTCTGTAGAATGGTTACATGTTGTTTTTGTTTCTTCTACAGGTAATTCTAGATTTTAAAATTTCTTGGCCAAGCCTTTTTTTTTTCTAGATATTTCATATGTGTCCATGGTTAGGCTTATTTGGTTTTTACTACATATGTATAGATGTGTAGTTTATTTTTATTCCTAGCTGCATTCCGTGTTTAGACTACTAGGCACATGGTTGCAATGTTGAAATGTTACACAGTCACACCAGATACATCTGATCTATCCTATTCCAAGAAGCTAGGCTTCTCATGCCAGGGTTAGGGAATTCTTTGTGTCAGGAAGAATCCTGGGGGAGTACTTCACTTCATGGTTGGCGAGGTTAAAGCGCCTAGGCCACACTTCCATCTTAGGAAGTAGGTGGTAGATGTCTTACAACTTTGAAGATTTGTTTCACTAAAGAACACAACGGAAATGTCATCTCAGTTTTATTGTTTTGTTAATCATTTGAGATGTACTTAATACGTCATTATATCTCAAGTTATGAATATATAGAAAGTTGATGCTCAAAATTGTAAATACATGTAAATGTTGTATGTTTGATCAACAAATTATAAATTATATGTAACTATTGAAATGATGTAAGTTGGATTAACAATCTGTAATGATGTATGTCATAACATGGATGTATGTATGAGAAATTGATGATCAAGAGTTTAATAATGTATTCATAATCTTTTGTTAATGATACTAGTTTTGACTTTTCCACTTTTATGTTATTGGTTCTCTTTCATATTTTCTAGGTGATGATGATGTGGCATAGTTAGTCTAGGATTGGTTCTTTACAGTATGGTATTAATGTGGATTTGATGGATAATTTAATTGATATTTCATAGTTGGACAACACAGTTATGGCTGACATACAAATCTATAGGTCTGATCGATTTGTTGAGGAGTTATTATTAAGTGCAGAATGGATCATAGTATGGTTGTTCTGTGATTGATACAAACCAGAGAGTATGTATAGGAAGAAGTATAATTTACGTGGTACATATTCCAAGAGAATCATGGGGATGCATAGGAAAACTATATTACTATTGGGAAAGGATTGAATATCACAATGGAAATTGTTGAGTGTTGAAGAGGGGAGCATCATTTTGAAAATGTCGAGCATCAAATTGGGAGAATGGAAAATAATAGACAACAGTCCCTTTGATTATAAGTATCATAAATAAGAAAGGCCTCCATGTCCAAATACTAGTATCATCAAGAATACTATGTGAACATTATGAAGGTTTTAGAAAAATAGATTCTCAACCAGTTCCTACCTTTGATGGTCAATAAATTATGACCCAAGACCCATCAAAAACAATGTGGAAATATTGATATTAATTGATTTTAAGACTGCCAAGGTGGACCCATAATTCCAACTTGTCATCACTAATGCAAAGTTTATAAGGCTCCCTAAAAACATCAACTCAAGGATTAAAATGGGCGCTTTCAGTTAGTAAAGCACATTGATCAAGGAATACAGAGCACACAAAACAAGGAAACCACAAAGAGATAAGAATAAATTTCCATATGTGGGTAGATTGTTAAATAAGGAAAAATATAGTGGAGACTCTACATAATATAAATCTAGAAACTAACAAGATCAAATGAGGTGGATAGTCCAAAAGTGAAAAAAGAGAAGTTTTAGCAGTGATAGCATACATGAATACCTATTATAATGGAATACAATCATGAGTCTCATTAACAAAGAAAACATTTATAAACATGGATTCTACCCTATTTGATAGCTTTATGAGGATACATGTTGAAAAACTAGAAATAACAAAAGAGGGAGGATACTATTATGGGAGGAGAGGCTTCAGTCAGGGAAGCCAAGGCTTTGAAAGACACTTTGGACACCTATTCTAGAGGGTGGGGGCAGCTTATAAATTGGGACAAAAGCTCTATTTTCTTTATCAACACTCTAGAGGGAAGACAGTAGAGAATCTCCAAAATCTTGCGTTGTTAGGTGTGGAAGCTTCCTTCTTCCTATCTTGGTCTCCCCTTGGGCACTGCCCCTTCTGATTCCTTCTCGAATGACATGTTGGATAGGTTCAGTAAGAAGCTAGCTGGCCGGAAAGGAGCCTCTCTTAGCCAAGCTAAAAAATGTCAACTAGTTAAATCCATCCTTCAAAAGCTACCTATATATGCCCTGAGCCTTTTCACCATACCTGGGAAATACGCTGAGAGAATGGAGAAAATCCAAAGGGATTTTTTATGGACAAGAACTGATAGGAATAAAAGGTACCCCCTTGTTGCTTGGGACAAAGTTTATCTCCCTAAAAAGAATGGGGGTCTAGGGATCAAGAAGCTCACTCATATCAACAAAGCCCTCTTGGCAAAGAAAATTTGGTGCATCTTTAGTAGCACAGGGGAATGGAGAGACACTATGGTGAACAAGTATATAAAAATACCCTCTTTTCAGTTTACTCTTTTCAGTGAGGATTTACCCAGAGGCTCAGTTTTTTGGAATGGCTTCTTAGAAGCTAGGGATTTGGCTAACTCTAAGGTCTCCTAAAAGCTGGGAAATGGGGAGAACATTCTTTTCTGGTTAGACAGTTGACTTTCTCAGGGCCCACTCATTAATAACCCTACCTATGGTGTTTGGGCTAGTGATTGCATCAACCTTTTTTGGCAAAAAGTTAGTAACTACAGGACTGATCAGGGATGGAAGGACCTTTCTATTATCTCAGAGGAAATCAAACCAATTATGATCTTGCTTAATTCCTTATCCCTCAGCACCAACAAGGATGAACTTGTTTGGAGGGATAATGCCAATGGGCTCTATTCAATTGCCATTGGGTATTCTACTTTATGGAGTACAAATGCATCCCCCCCTTGGTTGAGGGCCTGGCTCTCGGGCCTAACGCCAAAAGTCAACATGTTTTTTTTGTTGGCACTTCAGAACAAAAATCTCACCCAGGAAAATCTTAGTAAAAGAGGTGATATCATGCCCAGCAAATGTGTTTTATGCAAAGATGAGTTTGAGAGAGGCAATCATTTGTTCGTTCTTTGCTCTTACTCTAGACCAGTCTGGGACTTCCTCACCCAGGACCTTGACCATAGCTGGTGCATTCCTTCCAATCTCCTAGACTTCTTCTGCCAATGGCAAGGTATGTTTAATGGGTTTGCCTTGAACGAAATCATCTCCTAGCTCCTACCCCATTTTTGTTGGAGCACATGGAAAGAGAGAAACAACCAAATTTTTAGAGACAGGGAGGAGCCAGCTTTGGTTGTTGGAAAGGAGATCTTTAGTAACATAAAGTAAAATATTTTTGTGAGGAAGGGGGGAGATTTTGAGATAGGAGGCAGGAAGAAGGAGAAGGTAAAAGACAAAATGATAAAAAGATAGGAAGCCAAGTGGCACCTCCCCCCTAAAGGAAGGCACAAAGCCAACTTCGACGGAGCCTCCACAAGCAACCCTAGATCCTTAGGTAGTGGAGGTGTGGTTAGAAATGAAAATGGAGATAGTATTGTGGCTTTCGCTCTCCCGTTGGGTTTCCAAACAAATCATTTTGTGGAAGCCAATGCCGTGTGCAATGCAGTTAAACTAGCTTTTGAAATTGGGGTCACCAATTTATGGTTGGAGGGGGACTCGAATAACATTATTAAGTACATTAATTGCAATTTGAATCCTTCTTGGATGATTGCAAATCTTATCAATGAGATGAGAGAGACACTTTCCAAATTCAAAAAATTCCATGTCACCCATACTTTACGAGAAGCAAACTCGGTTGCCAACAAGTTGTTAAATATAGGGGTCAGCACAAACCAAAAAATGACATGGCTTCTCAGAACTTCTTTGCCGAGGGACGTTAACTGTTTGATTGACTTGGAGAAAATCCAAGGAAGTATGAAGGATATTAAGTTGTAATTATGAATATGAAAGGGTTAACATATAGGAGTACTTTTCATAATAGAAAAATGGGAATTCGTAAATGCAGATATCCTTCTTTGATTAATTGTCATGCTTTGTGGGTTTTTTATTGCATTTGTTTTAGGGGCAACAAAAAAGTTATTTTTCTATACTCCTTTCTTAATCTCAGTGGTCCTTTCTAGTCTCACAGTGAAGAGCTTATGAGTAAAGTGGGTGTGCAGAGTGAGGAGATGGTGGGCGAGAGATGCAGAAAGGAGCTGGCAAGGGACTTTGAGAAATGGAGAAGCAGGCCAAAAGTTGGGGAAAAGCTAGATGAGGGTGGGGTAACCAAGTATCTCATGAAGCTGCACGATTATGATCAGGAGGTGACCAACAGTATGGTGGGGTCCTGGAAAGAGGGCAGGGTTAAGGTGAATGACATCAACATTCGAATAACGGAGGAGGTTATCATGGCTGTCACTGAGATCCCTATCGAGGGTTTCAAATTCTTCAAGGATAAGAAGCTCTTAGCTAATGCGATAAGGGATTTTGTGGAGAGTGAGAAGGAATTGAAGGAATTAAAAAAAATTGACACCTACTATGTCCCCAACTTCGTGAAGAAGCGGTGGAGGTATGTGTTGAAAGCTATTATTGAGTATATCACTTTGGACCCAACGTTTGATAGAGCCTGCACCCACCACTTTGTTATTTTAAATCATTTCTAGAAGAAAGCCAAAATTTTTTTTTCTTTTTATCTATTAACCTTTATGAGTGAGGCCATGGACAGCTTCAAAAAGAAGCCCATTGCAAACCCGACACTGCATGAAGGGCTACTGCTTCTTATCCATTAGTACTTCAAAGCTCAGACTATTAATAATGCCCCCCTTCAGATTGAGACTTTGGAGTCTGGAAGTTCCAGTTACTCCTCTGACTCGAATGACATTTAGAGCCTTAGTTCTAAGAAAGGCAAAGTCTCCTCCTTAGGGAAAGTTGCGACTATTAAAAAATCCCCCTCCCCTATAACCCCAAGCAGAAAAAGCCCTAGGGATATCAAGAAAAAGTAGGTAGAGAAGGCTAAGGAGGGAAGCAGCAACAATGAGGAGGATCCAATGTTAGAGGAGGTGGTGAAGGAGACATAGGAGGAAACAAAGGTCGATAATGGAAGGAAGAAGAGCAAGAGGGAGAGTCTGGAGGATGTGTGCTCTCATTATGAGGAGACATCTACACTGCCCCTTTCTCCTATCCATCTCCACCCTGAGGAATAGAAAGAGGAGAAAGCTAGGTACGCGAAAGGGGAAGTGTAGACCAATGACAGGAGGAAAGTGTGGGTAAATTTCAATGTCAAGATCACCAAAATGGGAATCTTTAGGGAGGCCATGAATCCCCAAATCCTAGTGGATAATCAAGAAGAGCAACAGATGGAAGAATTAATTGATCTGATGATTGTGGCTATTTTGGATAGGGCCAGGGAGACAGGGATGAATCTTTTAAATAATTCTCACAATATCATGATTGATAATTTTAGATCAATCAAATGGCTTTTCCATGAGCTTGAGGAGGTTAAAGACTAGGTGAAACACATTGAGGAAACAAGGGAAGGAACGCAAGATAACAGGAGGACAGATTTGGCTAGTAGGCTCACTCTGGCAGAACAGAGGATACACAATCTAAAAAACTACAATCACAACCTTGCCAATCAAATATTTTTCCTTGTTAAGCTCCATCAAAAACAACATCATCTCTCTCATGGCCTAGATCAAAGATAGAGAAATACATGATGATGAGGATGGAGAAGACAGAGATGAGGCCAGAATGGAGGATGACCCTACAAAGGACAACTCCACTCCTGTATAGGACCAGAGGATTCCAAGAGGGCAACATATGGAAACAAAGGAGAATCAACAGGCCTTTGAGGCTGCTTAAGTGATGCAAGATCTAGAGCAAAAGAATGAGGAATAAGTCTTGGTTGTTCTTTTGTTTATCGTTGTCTTTTGGCTTTTTGTGCTAGCTTTTGGCCGTGGCTTTGTCTATTTCCTTTTCCTGGTCTTTTCTCAGTACTTTTTCCTTTGGCTAGGCTTAATGCTTATTATCAGCCTTTGAACTTTTACTTTTTTGGCTAGGCTGTCACACTTATTATCAGCCTTCTTATGTACTAACTTTCGAGTATCAGGTTTCCTATAAAACCTGTTTATCTAATGAAAAACAAAAGAGGGAGGGTAGAAGCAATAAAAGTATTAATAAAATGATATAACCAAATCTTGAATTGACATAACAAATAGAATATTAAGGAAGAGATGACGAGGATACCACATAAGTGGGCATACATGACATTTCCCAACAAACCACAGATTGTGAGAAGTGATGTGTGAATATGAGCCAAATAAAGCATGGAGAAGATGGGAAAATAATATATACCATCTAATCATAATAAATTAATTTGATCATATCTTATGAGGTTATCCATCTTTCACATTAAACAATGCATATTAGGAATGATAATTTAAAGACACTAATGAGGATAAATTGAGATAGTGAGATAAAGGATATAAAGGATGAAGCAAATGATGTCATATTATCAAAAAATAGAGGGAAAAATGAAGAAGCAAGCCTCAATTGAAATAAATCCATGAAAGCCTCATATTATCTACTCAAACAGTGACCCATCATAATGTTGATAGAAGTTATAATTTCTTCTATGAAGTTGTTTAGCTAATAGTTCATATGCTTCTACTATAGTCATCCATCGAAGAGAACAATGAAGAGAGCCCATTCTCAACTCAATAAGGAGAATAAAGCCACCACCTTTGTGTCAAGGTAAGAAAGTTAAGTTTAATTTCATTTTTTTTGAATTTTGGTGAATAATTAGTATTGAAGGATGGATAGTTATATCTATGGATTATTAATTAAAATAAGAGAAAAATGGTGTAAATATTATTGTGAGATAATTAAATAATGAATTAAAATATTAAGATGAAATATCTATCTATCTATTCAATATTAATTCTTGATTACCTTAAATACAATGATTCAAGATAAATTGAAAATCCATGTTATTGAGGAAAGGATTAGGTAGGTAAGAGGGTAGGACTGATCCCTAAGGCAAGAAAGGGATGTATTCCACTCTTAGGTTTATCCTTACTAAGCTATGGGACCCCACTACAATACCTAAGTACTCTAGTAACAAGATTATGTTAAACAGTAAGAACTGGGTGGATAAGAGGGTAGGGCTAAGTCCTAAGGCAAGAGGGGTATATACCGACTCTTGGGTTTAGGTTTATTGAGCTATGGGACCCCAAAATAATTTTTGAGGACTGTGGTATGGTATAACATCTAGGCATGGTGAGGGATGGAAGGTATCCATTTGAAAGGCAAGGACCAAGGTCTTGTCAAGCCTTTAATGTGATTTCCTTGTCCAATCCCTAGGTGACCTAGCCTATACATACAACGTAATCAATAGGATATGAATATAGACATATATGAAGAATTATTTTGATTAAATAATGAAATAATTGATTCCTTTGAGAAATAGGACAATATTATAAGCCCTTACAAGTAGGAACATTATAATGGAACTATTTTTCCTAATTAAAAATAGTAGCTTCTTTGAAAGTATACTTATATGTACTAGCTTGTATTCCTTGGTACAGGTATATGAATGTATATTAATGACTTTGTGGTTGTAGGTTCACAGTTACGGAATTTCATAACATGTGTATTGTGTGTCTTCATCATGTATGCTTTGTGTTTTCATGCATTATTGTGTCTTGTTCGTGTATGCTTTGTGTTTGCAAATACTCATATATTCACTTCATGCATTATTACATTAACTACATGCATACCTTATGTATTCTTTCATCCTAGTGTATAACTTGTAGCTTAACTTCACAAGAAAGGTTTTGTGTAAATATTCATTGCTTGAGGACAAGCAATTTGAGGAAAGGTGGATTTGACATGTCCCTAATTATGAAAATATAGATAAATGAGATAAAAGAAGTTTATAATAATCAGTTTCATGATTATATAAAGAAATTATGTATAGTAATAATTATTATTTAAATTATAAGTTTATTGTCAATAAATATAATTAAAATAAAAAGAAATTATAAATCAATAATAATATAAATAATGATATAGTTATGATTTATTATTATCATACTATATTACTACTAAAATGTGAGAATTAAATTTAATTTAAATATATTAGGCAATAATATTAAAAATAAAACTATTTAGTATTGCTAATGAAAAATATAATTTAATCTATATATTTAATATAATATATAGTTAATTAATATAATATAAGTATTACTTATGAAAGGACAGGACTCTAGGTATGAGAACTTATTTATACAGAATATTATAATTGAGAAACCAACATATTCAGATATTGGCAAAATATGGATAAATGGAAAGAATTACAAAGAATACATAAAATTTTGTTGTAAAAGGAAAATACAAAATTGATTAATTAAATGTCCCAGTAGGAGACATTATAAAAGATTCCCATGGGATATACTTGATGAGTTGTATTGTAATATTGTGATAATATTTGATGTTATTATTTAATATTGGGGAAAAGAATTAAAAATTTCTAATATTAAATGTGGGGTCAATGGGTTATGTAGCACATGGTTTATGTAATACCACTTGGTGGTTTTGTGGGACTTGCTACTATATAAGCATCCACAAGGGTAATTGTTGGTGTAAGAAGAAAAAGGCAGAGAGGGAAAGAGTCAAGTGAGATAAGGCTTGACAGGTTAGCCAAGGGAGCATTTGTGAAGGTTGGGAGCATGGCATGTGTGGATTCATTCTTTTTCACATGGATTTCTTGGTAGTGGCTATAGCTTTGAAGGCTTCCATGGTTGTATTGCAATGGTCTTTTTTGCTGAACAATAGATGGTGATGGATGCTTTTGGAGGCTAGGTTTTTTCCCTCGATGAGGGTTTCCTAGGGTATATCTTGTCTTACATTTTTGTGGGTATGTTGTCTACTCTCTTGCATGTGGATTTTAATTAGATATTTGTTTAATATCTATTATGGATTATTTGGAAAGGGTTATATTTTTGGTTGGAAGTTTCCTTACAAAATTGACATCTAACTTTGAGTGGGAAGGAAGGAGGTGTGATGGAAATGAATAATTATAACTAGATTAGGAAGTTATCCTAATACTTGGGAGTTTCTCAAAGGATGAGACAAACTATGTCAACAAATTCTTTCATTTGAAGATGGAGGAATATGAAGTATTCCAACCAAGTTACAATATGCTTGAAATTTTCAAAATTGAAGAAGAAGAGGACACATACCCTAAATAATATAGAGAGTACAATCAAGGAACTATAAGTATGGATGACACAATTCTTGGAACATAAGAAAATAAGTTACAAAGAACCAGATACGATGGAACTCAACCTCATGGATCAAAAGGAACCAAAACCAATAGTAGTAGGAGATGAATGGGATTCAATCCTTAGGGGGGAATCACTCAAAATATTCCTAAAATAGATGTACATGAACCTTGAAGGAGTGTCACCAAAATTGTGAATACATAGGATACCATCTATGCCTAATGCCTAAGCAGTACAAAAGAGGCCATACCACATGAACAAGAACTATGTAGGCAAAGTGCAAGAAGATATTGTAAAAATGTTGGAGGAAGGGATTATTTTTAAAGTACAAACCAACAAATGGGTGTCTCCAATAGTCATTTTGATAAAAAGGGAAGAAAATCAAATTAAAATATGAGTATCTTTTTGGTGCCTAAATGCACTAACAATAAAAGATCATGTCGCGATGCCCTTCAAAAATTATATATTGAAGAGGTATCAAGACACAAGATGTAATTGTTCATGGATGGGTTCTTAGGATACAACCAAACCAATATAACAAATGAAGATATAGTAGAAGATGGGGTGTATGCATATAATAGGATTCAATTTGGGTTATGTAATGATCCCACCACATTCCAAAAAATCATACTCCAACTATTTGATAGAACAACAAGAAGTAATTTCATATCATTTGCAGATGAATCTTTAGTGTTCAACAAAAATAAAAATTATCTTCCAATACTACAAGAATGCATGAAGCACTGAAGGGAATGACTCACACTAAATCCAAAAAAATGTCACTTTATGGTACCTCAAGGGAAGTTTTTGGGGAAAATTGTATGTAAGGAAGGGCTTGATGGGACTCAAAATTGCAACCCCAATTTGAGTACCTTTCCAATCTTTTGAGTGAATTTGAGCCCCTATAAGTGCATTTTAATGAATATGTACCCATCCTTTTGAGGCCTAAGAAGTGTTTAATGTTTCTAATACCTTTAATTCACCATATACATGCATCTCATGATGATAAATTTCCATTTTGCTTCATTCTATGAACTTCCATTTAGAGCAATGTCTAGATCTGCATTTTAGCCCAAGTGTCAAACAACGATAAGAAGCCTAGTTTGCATTCAAATATATTGCACCCACTCTTTTTTAATGACTCACCACTTTGGGAGTGTTTAGTACACATAATAGAGAACCTATGTTTCATATTTCAAGTCATTTTAATTTGTTTTGACTAGGTTTTGAATTCCTCAAAGTTGGTTGTTTATTTTTGTCATAGTCATGCATATTTCTCAGAATTTTGGGAGGCCTTGTTTGACCAGTCATAACTTAGACCTAGTAGGCCAAAATGAAAATAATCCTTTTTTATTGAATTCTAGAGGGCATCCACTTTCTATGTTCCAGATTTGAGCCTATGACGAATCTACTTGACTAGTTTCCAAACGTGATTCCAAATGCAATTTCTAAAGTTTTATCAGTGTCCTAAAGTGCAGATTGATTAGTACCCCTATTCGGGATGTTGTAACTCTAAATCTATGATAGATTGGACCAAATGAATTATACTGTTGTGTTTTACTCTAAATATTCTTTAAGTGTGCTAGTTTGGAAGTCTTAGTGAATCCATCTGCACACTTTCCTAGGTCCATTCTGTTTGTGAAAATCACTTTTTTGCTATTGTTCCTAGTTCTGCAATTATGAGTACCTCACTTTGAATGCTCACCAAATGCACCTAGTATTTTTTTCATGAGCCCGAATTATTTATTCATACTCTCCTCATGAAAGTGAACCAATGACCTAGTTTCCATGCCCCCAAGTGTCAATTTGACCAGTTTTCAAAGCCAAAATCGAATGCAAATTATGGTTTTCTGACATGTTTGCTTGTAGGAAATACTGAGAAGGAAACTTTGATTGTCAATATATTTTCACCCCAAACTCATCATGAGATGATAACTAACATGGTTCAAGATTGTGAAACAAAGAATCAATGTGTTAGATCCCAAGGTTCAGTTGGGTGTTGTTGTCAGTTTTCAAAGCTAGCTCTCAGGACTCTTAACATGAAATTGGTAGTTTGTAGAAAGGTTAAAAAATGAGTTTTGCTTTGTGAATTATTGTTTGATTTGGAATCTAGTTATTATGATATGCTTGGTGGATCAGTTTGGAGGATTAGTTGTTTGAGTTTGAATTTTTTTTTAGCCGAACCCACTTTGGGGCTTGACTGTTCCCACTGGACCGATAAGATATTGGAGATTCAAAGTGTTTAGATGATCAATATCCACCAGTTATCAATAAAAAATATCATTTTGAATGTGTTGTGAGTATCATGATTGATACAATTAGCTTTAAAAAGCTTGCAACTATGAGAGACTAAAATTTGAGGTTGAATATGGACTAAAATTAGGAACAACAAACAATTCTTATATTATTGAAGGGCCACTGGGAACAACATTGATATATGTACAAGATCAAGATTTCATAGATGAAAACATTAGGACTCTCATGAACATAAAAGATATTGGCTTGCTAAAATATGTTATTATTGGACATTTAAAGTCCTAAGCAGATAGATAGAATGATTGCTCTTGCTAAACTACTTGAATAGAAGCCTTCATTTGCATTCTCTTTGGAACCCTACTGCATAGTTAATATCAATGGTATGATGAAATGTGCACCTATGATCTAGCAACACTACTCTTATTGATTCACAAATTCCTTAATGTGCATGTTTGTACAAATGATGATTTTGATATTGGAGGATGGGAAGGATATGGAGGGGATCGGCGATGAGAATTTCATAAGCATATGAATCATTCCAATGTCCACTATATGGTGTTCTGCATGAAATATGAATCTATGATTGGTTTCCCAATGAGTGTGCACGGAAAGCACAAAACATATAAATTTTTTTAGTTAGATCATTGCTTGTCATGATCAAACCCTTGAAGGAATGAAGGGGCTCATTTTTGGAGATGATGATAGGGGTTGTTATGGCTAGCAGTTGGAAATTTTTCCATTAACACACTTGAGTTGTCATTCCAATCTTTAACTCTTGCTAAATTGCTACAAAATTGGACATAATGTTTGAAGAGTCTGAGTTAGAAATTGAGAGATGTCAATATTTGTCAGAGATGTCCATTTGAAGTTGTTACTCTTTCTCTTTTTTCCACCATTGTGAGTCATTGTTAGGGAAATTGTGGAGGTGTCAATTGAGGATAAGGGACATTATTATTTGTAGAGTTTGACTAAAACATCATGATGGGAAGGGTTGATTGCATAAGACCTAATAGGAAAGTCTCAAGTTGATCATATGTGAAGAGAAACTTGTGCACAATGGCTCCCTTTTGATTACCCTATACAATGTAGCTTTGTCCAACCCAACATAGTATGTAGAATTGAGGGATTATCTAATCTACTCACCAATACATAGGGATGTAACCATAGACATTTTTATCTTGTTTTCCCATGACTATTAGATGAAGGAAGCATCAATAACAACTTCGAATGGCACCATAAGATGTATTTTGGTGATTAACAATATAATCTTGTCCACCTACATATTCACCATCAATATTCATCATGGGATTCATCTGACAAGGGTGTTGACAAAGGAGTTGATCCTCTAAGAAGCACGTTGCCACACTACCCAATTTTGCCTCTAGAGTGTGAAGATTTTGTTTGGAAGGTATAAGACATACATGGTGTTGACAATTGGCTAATAGAGACATTTAATTATTGTCATTTATGGTAACACATGATGTACATGCTCATAGGAAACCTCTAAAATAAAGATACTTAGTGTTTGGTAATTAGAAAATTGTCCAAGTATAGACTTTGGTATACAACAGTATATTGTTTTGTTTATAACTTGTTGTCCAAGATTGAAATGAAGATTAGAAATCAATCAAGGAAGAAGATATAGTATCCATATTCTAGAAGTCTAATTACTTGTTTGTGCAGTGAGATCTTCTTGTAATTAGAAGTGCATGCTTGGGCAGTGAGCTCATTTTTCATTGACTATAACACAACTCCTAACAGGATTGGAATCTCCTAAAAATGATTCAAATTCTCCTAATAGGGACTCCTTATACTGAATTTTCTCATTGACTCCTAATAGGTTCCATTCTCTAACAAGGAACTTATGTATCAGTATATTATCTAGTGGGTATCATCCCTACTGAAGTTTTCCCTTGGCCAAGGTTTCCCTAGTTAACAAAATATGGTGTTATGAGTTATCTATGTGCATTGTTACTATTACTATTCAACATTACTTTATTGCTTTGTTCTGCATGGTTTAAAGTAAGAAATAATATCTAGTTGGCAACTAAAGTTTCTAGATTATTGATTCACCCCCACCCCCCCACCTCCCCCCCCACCCCGCATCTCAATAATCCCTATTTCTAACAATTGCTATCAGAGCACAATTACTTTAAAGAGGCTTAACAGGTTGAGTAAGATCCATATGGATGTGGAACGATTGATGAAGAACCTTGAAGAAGCTCTTGAAAAAATTGATCTCCTTACTGAAGAAAGAGATAAGCTAAAGGATAGATATGAAGACTCCAAAGTATACATTGGTCAATTGAAAGAAAAGATTGAACATCTCAAATTCAAGCCTAAGTTTACTAAATTTGGAACTAGTGATGATGATTATTCAAATTTGAAGACTAAGTACAAAATCTTGAACCACGAATTGAAGATTATGAATCTAAAGTTGACTTTGAGAAATAATCCTAGAAAAGTTGAATGTAATTTGAAGAGTGTAAATGAAAATCTTAGAGCAAGGCTAGAAAAGAACATTGAAAGAAGATCATGAAGAACTTCATAAATAAAATACTATTATGAAAGGTGAATTAACTCAATGCAAGCAATAGCTTGAGAAGCTTTATTCTAGCAGAGAAAAGATTGGTGATTAATATCAATACAGAGACCTACTTATGATAAGATTAGTCTTGGTTATCTAATTAACATGTCTACAAAGAAACCTAAGATTGGATCAGATCCAAAAGAAAAAGACAAATCTGATGATAAGATTGAATCCACTCAATCTTCTAATAAACCTAAAGAAGTTGGACAAGAGAAGGAATTTGAAATTGTGAATGAACCAAAGCAAGTGGAATCTCCTAAGGTAACTAGGTATGAATTTAGCAATAAGTGTTTTTGATGTAATGAAATAGGTTATACGAAAAGAGATTGTACAAATAAGTCATTTAATCATCTTAAGGACTTTTACTATCATAATTGTCATGGTATGGGTCATAAAGAAATTGATTGTACGAAATATAAGTATGATAATGATAGAAGGAATAGTAGAATGTCTAGAAATACTAACCCTACAGATAGAAGATGATGCAGTGCAAGGTAGGAGAATCCCCAAAGGAGATTTCCTAGCCCCTAGCAAACAACCACACAACAAAAAAGTAGCAATAATGCAAGATTTGACACCAAATAAAATATCTTTATTTAAAGATATAACTAATTACATGCAATATGGCTAGCTATAAGGCCTTCCAAGTTAGGGCCAATACAAACAGAAATTACAAATTAGTTTTGCAAGATCCAACAAGATCCAACTTACAACCAATCCCATCTAGTCAAGATCCACAACTAGATAAGAACACCAAGAAGAATCCACACTTATACCGTCAGGTCCACCAAGAAATCCTCTAGTTCCTAAGTCGTAGCCCTAGTCTTCAAAATTCTCATCTACTCTTCATTCCATCTCCAAACTGAATGCTTAAAAGACTCCATAAGACCCTTACTTATACCCAACTAAGCCACAAGTCAGCCTAGTTCATTAAAAAAAAAAATTAAATCCCTTACATTTAAGATAGGTCAAGCCATAAGTAAACCACAACATAAATTAAATACCCATACATAAATTAAATGCCATAAGTTGGCTCATAGACAACTCAACACCAATAGAAATCGAGGCCATGCTGAGCATCATCAAAACAAAGCCGAGCACCTGTAAATCCCAAGCCATGTTGAGCAACCGTAGACCATCCTGAGCTCAAGACCATGCTGAAAAAAAATAACCATGTCAAACTCCAAACCATGTTGAGCTACTAGAGATCATGTCAAGCTCCCAAACAATGTCGAGCTCCCAGACCATGCCAAGTGGCTAGACCATGCTGAGCTCCTAGACTTTTAACCAAAAATACTCCAAACATTGAGGATTGAAAGAAAACCCAAGATGCTCCTACATCAAAAGAAGATCTAATGAAAGTAAATCAAGTAAAGAAAGATCTGATGAAGATAGAAGACAGATCATGTGTTACAAGTCTAACAACTTAGGAAAAATTGCTCAGAATTGTCATGTACCTGATGATTGGCAAGATCCTAGAAGCAAAGCACCAGTATGTCAGTTATGCATCAACTTCAGACATACAAAAAAGTACTACAAAATAGATATAAACTTCAGAGATAGAAGGAACAATAGATGAAACTTCAGGAAAAGAAGGAATGATGGAAAAAATGGTAGAAATGGCATAAGAAACTATAACAAGAACTTTGAAACTAATAGAGACAATGAGGAACAAAGAAACATAGTTAGTGAGATTAATGAGGCATTTGTAAAAGGAATAGATATCTCAAAAGAAAAGCTAGATGATGATGGGATAGGAAGATTGAAGTTAGTTGTTGAGTTTGATTCAACTAAGTTGAATTAAGCTTGTTCATAGCATAAAAAATTTGAGAGCTTCATTCTGAGATAAAATTAGAGGTAGCAAAGTTGGGAAAAGGTGTATCTAGTCAAGTGTAGATGGTACCTAAGATCACTTGTAATTTGGAGCTTATCTAAACTAGTTATGAAGGAATTCAGAGTTACTGGTATTATAGAAAAGGTTAATTCTGTAGCAAAAGATGAAAAGTATGATTTTACAAAGAATTTCATATAGTAAAGTTTAGTAGAGTTTTTTCATGATGGAAAATACTTATGGAAAACCTTGGGTGGCATTGGAAGATTGAACAAATGATCTTGAGCAACTATTTGATTATAAAAAGTAATTGACAGCTTTTTTGTGTTTATAAAGTATGCAATTAATGCAAGTTCAAGTTGATAGAATAAATGGAGTACATAATTTATTTTCACTTCATTGTGAATACATCAAAAGTGAAGAGCACTTAGAAAAAACTTGTCAAGGTGATTTTGAAGCAAACCCTATTTTCAGAAAGAGGATTTTTTTCATTTTTCCACAAATTTGTTTGGTAAAAGTTCATATTTGAAAGAATCATGGATATGTTAGTAGTGCACAAAGTTGAGAATTAGGATAGACTTAAGTGAAGGTTGTTTCCATAAAACCTATTGAAGGAAACCCTAAATCAGTGTTATCTATCACTCCAAACAACATAGTATTTCTTGAAGATGTAGGAAGTTATCTTAATAGTAAATTTGAGTCTATTAGTAGTAAATACATGAACAAGGATATGGAATTAGTTTTTAATCATGACATGACTATGAAGCATGGATTTGAAGATTTATGGGAACTAGACCTATTCAAATATCATTTCTACCATGAATTGGACATAGATGAGTAGACACAAATCATATTAAGTAGGATACATGATGGAAAACTATGGATGCAAGACAATGTAATTGATATTTATATTGACCTAATTCATGAGGTAACTAGTTTTAGTAAACAAGGAAGTGTACCTATAGGCGAGAAAATGGTCAAGAAGAAAGTTGAGAGTTATACCAAAGCAATGTATAATGGAAAGGCTATGGTGATCAGCAACATCAAGCAAGATGATGTAAGATTTTTGAGTAGAATCATTGCCTACTCTATATGTGCAAGCTCAAAGATTGATGAACTATCAGTCAAATTCATCTATGCAACATATAAGATATATGTAGAAAAGGAGCAAGTAAATCTTAGTGAAATTCTAAGAATGCAACTCTTAGAGAACCTAGAAAAGATCAAGAGGACAAAGAATGTTGTGTTTAGATTTCAGTCATTGATCAATCACATATGCTTTCATGTACTTAAAACATTTCCATATTTATTAGTCACTAAGATAATGAGCAGTGATAGATGAACAATGGAGAAGATCATAGAAGTATGCAAAAGGAATCCTTCAGATAAGATATTGGAAAATGGTAACCTGATAATGAAAACATTTCATAATGAAATGAAACAGAGATTTAAAATTGCACCTACAATTGTAGATAGATTTAAAGAAGACATTTGTGTTTTGGTTGATATAGATTATACTTATATACAAGAAGTAGAACCTCGAGAAACATTTCTTGATCCCTTGGGCTATGAATTAAATGATGATATAGTAGTTAGTTATATTAATTTATTATTAAAATTAGAGAAAGATAAAGTTGAATATAGATTCAGAACTTATGATAAGATTACACAGTCAGCTCATCAAGAAAACCCTTGGAGAAGGAATCACACAAGAAGATAGAGTCTATTATGAAGAAAGCCTTATTAGAGGCCAGTATGAGATAGAGTGAGTATGAGGTAGTTAGAAAAACTATGAAGCAAGGCATATTGAATGTAAAATATTTTTTAGTATCTATTGTAGAGACATCTTTAGAGAAAAGCATTCCATATGTAGCAATATCAAATGTGAAACCTAGTGAGCCAAAGAGAAAATCTGAGAGATTGGTGGAAGTAGTGAACATTGAGACAAAGAGGGTAAAGAAACAAGTCAAAAAACTAAGCAAAAGGCAAAAGAAATTATTGAAAATTGTTGATTCTAGTGATGAAGAGCAAGAAGAACAAGAAATCAAGCAAGTAGAGAAAGTGACATTGTCAAAGCAATCAATAGGAAAAGCTCAACAACCCTGGAAGCCGAAGATAGAGAAGATTAACACAACTATTGCTAATGAAGGTAACTTTGTTCAGAGGAACAAATTTTATGATTTTTATAACATTTTTGGGAAGGATTAGATTGATATCCCTACTATGAGATATATCATAGAAAATAATCTAAAATTAAAGGATAGTAAATTAGAAAGTCTACAATAGACTTATTTAGAAGAAGGCTCCTGCAAGAGAAGAAGATCTATAATTTTGAAAGTCTATGCATAGAACTATTTGCAAGACTAATGACAAAGAAGAGATTAAAAGATTGTTGAATAATCTCGCACCTTACTTAAGAAATAAAGTAAGACCATTACTATTTATGGTGGGTTGAAAAGATAAACTAAGAAGTGAAACTGTAATAGCTATCAGTCAGATGTTGACAGAGTCAAAGGAAACATCTCCTCCAATACCTAGAACCTCAAAAGTGTTAGTGAGCAGTGACACTATGCAGATTGATTAGAGCAATGTTACCATTAACATTGAAGATACCAATCCATATGAAGGTTGCAAACTTAATGAACCAAATACCAAGGATATTGAAGATAAGCTGAGGCAAATTGAAGAAGAGAGAATAGGAGGCCAAGAAGAAATTTCTTGAGGATGGAAAGAAAAGAAAGGAAGAGGAGGAAAAGAATAAAATAGCAAAAGAAGAAATAAGGAAGAAAAGAAAGAAAATGAAAGAAAATAAAAGGAAAATAAAGAAGAAGAAGAGAGAAGAATGAGAGAAGTAGACAAGAAGGAAAGGGAGGATGATATTAAACCTTCTAGTTCATCTACTTTGCTTTCTCTTGCTAGCTTAGCATTCGATGATGATGATCAAACTAATTTGATCTCATCCCTAGGTAAGCTTATTCAAAAGAATGGAATAAGATCCTGAACAAAGGACACAAGCAGTGCTACTATCATTTGATGAAGAATTTACTAACTTGTAGAATGTTGAAGAAGTAAAGGCATAGATTTTACATGATGCTAACTTTTTTAGCACCATCTATCATAACATTAAGAATGATTTGGTTAATCTTGATACTTGTATCAAGGAAATTTGGAAATGTTAATAGGATGGGAAAACATTTTATATTAAGTGTACTTTATCATACAAGCTAACCAAGGACATTAATAGTCAAATAGAAGAAAATATTAGTGAGCTAGAGGCTCTTTCTAGCCAGATCCAGTGTAGTGACCCTTTTTAGGTCATTCATTTATTTACGTCTTTTTCTTTACATGTGCTGGTGAGATGCATTCATAGTAACAATTGTAGCAATTTATTTGGACTAATATATTAAATAATTACTCCAATAATTGCTTTGGGAAAATATATTTTTGATTCAAATCTCAAAAGCTATTGAAATATGTTAGAATCTACTGATTGAGGAACAAACCAAGATTGATAACATAAACCATCACTATTTGATTGAATAAACAATTTGTAGAAATTTTCATAATCATCGCCTAGGCAATGCGAGTTAGAGGGCTGCCTTCAAGAACATTGATCCTATGAGTTGAAATACCAATAGTAATACTTAAGATTCCAATGAAAATGGATGTTGCACATATTCCAAAACCCACATCCCATTCCTTGTTGTTCATCCTATGTGGCTGCATTACTTATGCCGCTCTTCATTCTTATTCCCTCCATGAAAGTTTCATGCTCCTTTCACTTTCACATGAGCCCTCTCTAAGTAGTTAACATATTCCTTTTCCCATCATCACACATATTCCTTTGAAGAGTATAAAAAATTCAAAGGTGGTAGCTATAAGCTTATGTATCAATTGCAAGTTTCTTCTTCAATATGTACACAGTTGCAAATAAATAATCTCCAACATTGTTTGTTGTTTGACTGTAAGTAATTCTGTGTGAGTCTACCAGCTTCTCCCTAATTCTTCATAATCGTTACTTCCCTTCTTTGCTCCTTAGTCATTGCATATTATTCTCTGACCTAGTTTTCTATTGTTCCCATAAAATATATTTGTGGTGGCAACCTTCATAAAAATATGCATATATCCAATGACTTCCAATCATTTTTTCCTATCCTTTGATAACTCCATCTTATATATGTTGATTGGAGGGTGGTCAATAGTCAGATCTCTTAATTAGTTCAGTATAGTTATGTTATAATATATATTATCCCGATTATTATTATTACATAATATTAGATTATTTACTTTTATATTTGTATATTTATATTGTACTATCATTTTATATTAATGGTTGTACCATATTTATTAATAGATATAATATTATATTGATAAATTAATCAATTCATTACCTTTAGTTATCAATAGTATTTATATTCAAATGTGATAATAGTTAGATATATTATCTTCTTATTGATTTATAATGTAATTATGACATATTATATATTATATTAATAATAATATCATTATTCTTAATACTATTACGTAGTATATTTTCCTTATATATTATTTATAATAATATTTAATTCTCAATTATATTATAATATTATCCCACGTGGGTATGTTATAAAAGTATTAATAGTATTTGATATAATTTATAATCAAATTATTTATTTAACTCATTGATATTATAATTATAATATAATAGTTTATGTTGGGACTAAAAATTGCATGCTTCATTTTTAGTCACATCTCAAGAATTTTGAAAATATCAAGCCCTTAAATGTTTTAAAATGAGATTGTACTTGGTTGTCGGTCTGGGGCCTAAGAGGTGTTTAATGTTTCTAACACCTTTCATTTAGTGCGTCTATGTGTTCTATGAAGCTGAAACATCATCCCGAATCATTCTGTGAAGTCCCATTTTGAGCTAGTGTCTAAATTTGCAATTCTGTCCAAGTGTCAAACAACGATAGGAGGCTGTGTTTGCCAATGAATATCTTGCACCCAGATTTGCATCATGACTTGCCACTTTGGGAGTGTCTAATTTCCATACCCAAGAACCTATGTTCCAGATTTTGAGTTGTTTCGAGTCCGTTTGACTAGGTTTCGAATCCCTCAAAGTTGGTCAGTTACTGTTTTCATGCTGATGCACTTTGCACATAATTCTGGGAAGCCCTATTTGACATGTTGTAACTTTTGACCAGTTGACCCAAATGTTGAAATTCCTTTTGCGTTGCATTTTAGATGTCAGAGACTTGTCATGTTTCAAGTTTCAGCCCTTGACGAATCCATTTGATCAGTTTTCAAACGCGATTCCAAATGGAATTTCTAACTTTTACTAGTGTCAGCATTTGCAGATTGATTGGAACCCCTGTTTGTGACATCATATCTCCTGATCCGTGATAGATGAGAACAAATGGTTTGTTTCCCTATGTTCTATACTAAAAATGCTCCAAGTGTGTCAGTTTTCAAATCTTGATGAATCCGTTTGCACACTTTTCCAGGGTCATTCCGTTTTTAAAAATTGTTATGGTGTCATCGTTTCCTGTCCTGCAAATCCAGGTAGCCCATTTTAGAGGCTTGCCAAATGCTCCTAGTTATTCATCATGAGCCCAAATTGCAGATTCATATTGTCCTCGTGACAGAGTTTTAATGCCCCAATTTTCATTTCCCCATGTGTTCATTTGCCTAATTTTTTGAGCTGAATCCAAACCCAGTTTATTGCTTTCTGACGTGTTTGCTTGCAGATAAATTCGAGAATTCAACTTTGACGGTCAATATCTTTTGACCTGGAATTTTTCATGAGACGAGATTCGGCAGGTTGATAATATGTGGAATAGAGAATTAGTGTGCCTATTTTTAGAGCTTGACCAGAGGTTTCTCGCAGGCAAAGAAATGCTCACGCAGCATCCAGGAAGAAGCAAGTTCACAGTTGACGCAAGATAAGGCTCAGTAAAGAAAAGAAGACCTCATGCCATCTTAGCAAGGGATCATAATTTATAAAGGTAGGCATCATTTAATAGGCAAAGAATGTTATAGCACATGTCTATATGCAAATAAGAGAAGTCCAAGCCCACTAGAAGATTCAAGACTCAAGCTTCAAAAGATAGTCGATGGAGATCAAGTAAGACCCTGCAAAATAAAAAGGGCCCAGCAAGGAAGCCCAATGTTTTAAAAAGAATGAGGCACTCGACCCATGCCGGCCCAGTCAATGAGGAAAGCACATAGCAAAAGAAATCATTGTATCAAGATGTTGCATGTGTTAAGAAGAGATCCACGCATTGGCAGGAGGGTTCATGCCAGGAACAAGGAAGCTCATAGTTTTTCAAAAAGGAAGCCATCCACGTTATAGTATGAGTAGGCAGATCAAACATGAATAGAATCTGACTCAAAGAGATAGCCGCCATGTTAAATAGAAGACACCTTGCAATGGAAATCCTTAAGCAACACAAAAGTGTATCCATGTCTCACGCAAAAGGAAAGAGGGAAGCCGTCTCAGGGACACCCGTGTGAAGCAGCCAGCAAAGATGAAAGGAGGAAGAGTAAATCACAGGTAAAGAAGAAACTGCCAGTCATAGACCAAAAGGCCACAACTTTTGTTTCAAGAAAGCTGCCAGTCTGCACAAAAGGGAGAAATGCCCACAGTTTGAATAAGAAAAGGAGGCGTCTGAATTTTCGCTCAGAGAAGAGGAGGTTCATTTAGACGTTTATCCCATATTTTTCGCGTTTTAAAATTTACCTCACTTTAAATGCTTTTCCACACGCATTACCAATTGTCTTAAAGAGAGAGGCTGTTGAAAAGCCAAAGCTTTCATCGTGGGACCCGGTTGCTGGAGGAAAGAACAATAAAATTTTGATTGAAAAATGTGCAAAACAGAGATGATGTCAGCGAATACGGAGAGGCCAAAAAAGCGTAAAATCCGGCTAGTCGCTATATCGCTAGCCAGAAAATCTCAGAATTTTTGGCTAGCGAGGTAGCGAGGTCGCCGGAAAACACCAAAATTTGGCAAGAGTTAGAATGCCAAGCGGGTCCTGCCTAGCAACAAGCCAACGAATCAAGGGATGACACATGGCAGCGATAGAGTGATTTGGCAGTGATGTTGCGAGCAACTGGTAGGAGCGCACCAGATTGCGCCATGTGGTAGATATGACGGTTCTCGTTACCTCGCTAACCGAAGTTGCTCACTGGTTAAGCATGGCAAAGTAGCGAGGAGACGACACGTGGTGGATGATGCAGACCATGTAGGCCAATCACAGAGTGACACGTGGCACTTGGTCAACAGAAGTTTGACCCGAGAGAAAATGAGGAGAATTTTTAGACTTTTCAAATTTTAATATTTTATTATTGTTTTTTCTCAAATCTCATGCCAGGTTCATTTTAATAAAGTTTGAAACTTTATATAGTTTAAACTATATGAAAGTTTTAAATTTTGCAAAAATATATGTTTCAAACCACTGAGTAGAGGCTTGATTTTCAAACGGCCATATCTGGGGCAAATTTTAACCGAATTGGGCACTCCAATATACCGTTGGAATCGGGAGAAGATGAACTTTCAGATTCTGGAGTCAGTTTTTGCACAGGTATCAGTCAGTTTGAGCTACACAAGGTTTTCTATCAGGTACCTAAAGTGCAACCATATTCATACCAAGAAGTTCAGATTTGTTTTTTGTCAAGATAATGACCTGGATATCAGTAGAAGGCAATGGAAATGCAGTTAGGGTCGAATTTGTTCTGATTTACTCAATAAAAACTAATTTTCACTGGCTTTTTCATGGGGCAATCAGATTTTTTTTTTTGCAAGTAAATGGTTTTCATCATTAGGCAAGGATATTTTGCAAGTTTGTTACATTTTAATGATGAAACAAAATTAGATCAGAAGGGATGAAATAAGAAAGAGGTTTTCAGTTGCACAAGATGGGATTCCAAGTGGACACTTGTCGTCTTCAGTTTCAATCCGGGAATTCATCTCTAGGCTATATCTTTCTTTCTTTCTTCATTTGTAAGGGTTCCAATTTTTGGAGAAAAACTAGTCACTACTAAGATACCAAATTTTGGATCCAGTTTTGATATGTTCCCATACTGTGATACCACATAATTCTTCAGCATTTCTTCTTGTATTGAACAACATTTTAAGTTTTGCAGATAGTTCTTTTCTGTTGGGTGATCTATGAGTTATTTTCTGTACATTTCATGTATTTGATTTCAAGGAAAACAAATAAAGTGCAGCAAAAGTTTGAAGTTCAGTTTGAATCTTGTCTCCTGATTATGGCTCTGTTATTTCTTCTAATTTGTGATCAAAGAGCATGAATTAGGTTGCATTACATTTTAAAATGTATGTGGTTAAAATGTCTTGCTTATGGAACAAAGAACCATGTAATTGCTTGATATTTGTCATAGGGTTTGCAGATTTCATGATAGGATTTTCTGAGTATGAGATTCATTCTGTAGCAGATGTCTATTCACAAGGTGAAAGATAGATCAGGAATCTTAATGTAGAGATACGTTTGAGGTTTCCAGGAGATGTATGGTTATGATTCATTTAATTTCCCAATAGATAAGGCACTGGTCAGAGATAGGATCATTAAGTTCTGTTGTTCATACTTGGGTCTTGCTGTTATCAACATATTAAATCAATTTTCCCTTTTATGTTGAAAGCTACTCAATGTTAACCCACACTTAGCTTGCCAGTTTCATGAGTTATGTTCTTAGCTATTTCATGCTTATGATTCTTGGTTGAGTATAGAAGAAATAAGGGTTTTATCTACTTCATATTAGATTCAGTGTATGCTTTTACAACTGGTACCATATAAAGA
Source organism: Cupressus sempervirens (assembly GCA_028749045.1). Lineage (NCBI taxonomy): Eukaryota > Viridiplantae > Streptophyta > Pinopsida > Cupressales > Cupressaceae > Cupressus > Cupressus sempervirens. The sequence continues at coordinate 82,611,103 of CM053789.1, forward strand.
ATCTACAGGTCTACCCGCCTAGGTTTTGCAGAGCCTGAAGTAGAAGAAGGGTCATGCCTTATAGTTGGCCTGGTGTCTGAATGGATGTGTTGATAATGGGAGTTAGCTGCCCCTAGATGCATCTTGTTCTCATTAGGGTAATTGGAAATGGGTAAAATTTTCAAACACCAACAGTTTACATTACAATTATGCTATAATCTTATATATTGTTTTATTTTTATATTGTCAAATATATCACTATTATATAATATATTATTCTTAATTATTATCATTATATAATTTGTTATTGGAATATTCATATATCCTTTCAATTTGGGCTCATGACAAGTCCGCCCTTCCTCAAATTGCTTGCCTTCAAGCAATTCCTAATTTCTACTCAACTTATAATCTTAAAATCAATGGCCTATTCCTTGATCATTTTACTCTGGATTATTAAAATAATGATTATGCTAACAAAATTATGAAATATAAATATATAAAATGTATAAACATTAATGCATGAAGACACAAAGTAGACATGAAGTATACACATTAATGCAAGAAGACACAAAGCAAACATGAAGTAGACACATGAATGCATGGAAACACAAAGTATACATGATGAAGACAGATGATGCATGAAGGCACAAAGCATACATGATGCAAATACATCATACATTCTTTGTTGATTCTCTATAATTTAATTTTCATAATGAAGTAGAGTAAAGGAAATGATTTATTAAATATACTTCCCCAAGATGCCTTTTGATCATGGATCCTATAAACACTAATAATTATTAGCATATAAGAGCCCCAAAGAAAAGATGAGTTTTTAATTTAATTTACTTAGTTCATTTGGAAGATTTCTTCTTATAGTACATAGACAACTTTCTCTCTTCTTATTATGATCATCTTGAGATGGTAGATTTATGGTGCAAAGGGCGCATGAAATAGGTTACAAGCGGTTCCCTGGAGGATATCCGTCATGTGCTCAAAATTACTCTGCCTCTCCCTCCACCAACTCCCTACCTTAGGATATCATAATGTGGATGAGAAGATGAGGGTTAATCTAATGAACACAATCATTTTGCATGGGAATCTTTCTGTCTCCTCATTACGATCATCTTGAGATGGTAGATCTTTACGATGCAAAGAGCATGTGAAATAAGCTACAAGCGGTTCCCTGGAGGATATTTGTCACGTGCCAAAATTAATCCACCTCTCCCTCCACCAACTCCCTACCTTAGGATATCATAATGTGGATGAGAAGATGATAATTTCTAGGTTGAGATATGGTGGAATTAAGATATGCTAAATTTTATTTATTTGCTAAAGTGTTATGTTTTAATACACTTGTCATTTTATTGAACATGTTAAAACTTTTCTAGTGTTGATATTGGAGAATCAATCACAAGCATATTATTTGGCAAACCCCCTTCCAATTGAGGTTGCTTGTACCTAGCTTATTCCTAGTGATTGGTAGAGAAGTGGGAGGAAGATATTTGAGGATGTTGATTACCCTATCAAGGGACTATTGGAAATGATTGAAAAGATCATGAATGAAGAATAATGGAACTGGTAAAGAATGTTTTCAATCATTGTTTTTTCATTGATGTCAAAATTGCTACTTGCCGGAATGAAAATTTCTTTAGTGATCCAAATACTATCAATTGGTTGATTGTCAAGAAGGTGGCAATCAATAAGATGTAACTAAAGTACCTAGAGAAAGGTTGAAGTTATGATGTTGTAATGAAGTATAAGGATCAGCTAAGCCATTGATGAAATAGTGTATTGATGACATACTCTAAGACATAGAGGATGGACACACTGAGATACATCAAAGATGTAAGGATTAACTAAGGTCATTGGAGAGAGCCAAGCTAGCTAGTTGGTGCTAAATAGATTCTCAATTGAAGCTGAGCAAGTTCAACTTAGTGGGTGCCAAGTGATCTTTAGGTGTTGAGCAGCCTTCAGGTGTTGAGTGATCTTCAGGTGCCAAGCAGTCTTCAGGTGCTGAGTGAGGACAGGTGTTGAGTAACACAAAATTTCTTCAAATGCTGAGTGCCAGTAAATAATAATAGAATTTTAGTAACATAGAATGAGTTACTGTATTATTTGTTAAAGTCAAAGATTTGCCAGATCAGTAGAGATAAGTTTGTTACATCAAATTTTGTGAATTATTTGGATGATAAGGATGATGAGTAGATGTCACATAATTCTATGTAATCCATGCAAACCATTTTCAAGGTGAATGCTAATGGATTTATCATGAAGTTTCTAGAAGAAACAATTTGGAGGGAAAACAATACCATTTTGTCAAGAGAAAATTAAGATTTGAGCGGAAAATCAAGAATAGAACTTCTTTATAAGGAGTTATAGGTCAGAGATCAAATGCACATGTAAGAGAGGGAATTGGTCATAAGTATGATCATGCAAAGAAGCCAAGAGGAGTAAGAACAAAGCATCTAAGTTAATCAAGTGACCATAGAAAGAATTATCATAACGAGTGGAAGAACTCAAGGAGATATATCTTGAAGGGTGAACAAGCTGTTAGCACTGCAAGGGAGAGAATCCAAGCAAAGAAAGGAATTGAAGAAGTGATCAAAAATTTGCATAGTTAGGGTTGCAATCTGTATTAGGTCAAAACCCTTCTAATACTTTCTTACCATTGTATTAGACATTGAAACCCTACATTGCTAGGTTAGCTTAACAACTAGGTGAATAAGCTTCAAGTAAAGGATAAAGAGATCCCTAGGAGAAGGATAAAGAGATCCTTAGGAGAAGGATAAAGAGATCCTTAGGAGGAGGATAGGAGATCCTTAGAGAGGATGAAAGATTCTATTGAGAAGGTGACTGTAAATCCCATAGACTTGGGTGAGCCTAACAGCTCTATGTAAATCCTTTAACAGGGTGACTTTCTAAGTTGAATGTTCTTAAATCCTTTAACAGGGTCACATCTTACAATGTGTAAAGCCTTTAATAGGGTATACCATCAAAAGTGGTTGAAATCAATTGTACAATTATTTTGCGGGTATCACTCCCACCCCAATTTTACCTTCTTATTCCTAGAGGGTTTTTGGGTCATCAAAATCCTTAGTGTTATAGTGTGATGCATGTTTACTTTTCATGGTTGTTTACTGTTCAATTGCATGCATGATAATTTCAGGCATATGTCATTAAGGATTTGTAGAAAGAATTGTATTAGACATCATTGGACCTTGGATAACTAATTCACCCCCCCCCTCTCAGTTATTCCAAATAATTCTAACAATTGGTATTAGATAAAACTGCTGATTTATATCAAGGTACTAGCTGTTGGAAGATCAAGATGTCTAGGAGAGAAGTTTCATAGCTAAACAAAGACAACTTTGTTTCATGGAAAAGTCTAATGAAGCTACACCTCAGATCAATAGGTGACTATGCATAGACCTCAATCATAGTTGATCATGTAGACCCTCTAGGACCCCTCACCATAAATGACATGAGCAAGAAGAAGGAGCACAGTCAAGCGATGTTAGATATTGCTTTAGCACTAAGCTATGCCGAGTATGATGACATCGAAGGATGTGATACTTCACATCATATGTGGGAAACATTATCAAGAATCTATGGAGGAGATGATAATGTCAAGAGAGCCAAAAGAGAGAGCCTAAGAGGAAAGTTTGATGACATGAAAATGGAAGAAGGAGAAAATGCTGCTAAATATGGTGCAAGGATGAAGGAAGTAATAAGTTCCATAAGAAGATAAGGAGGATAGCTAGCATAAGAAAAAATATGTAGCAAATACTTGAGAACTTTGCTTCCCATCTATGCTATAAGAGTATCAGCCATCCAAGAGTTAAGGTGTGTACCAAGCAACACAGTGACATTTGAAGGAATAATTGGAAGACTCACTACCTTTGAGCTATCCAACTTTGACAACTACAAGCTAGAAAAATTTGAACCTGCATTCAAAGCCAAGATGATGATAAAATATAATGATGAGGTGCAAACAAAGAGAAAGAATGGAAAAGGAAAGTATGTATCTAGTGACCGTAGCACTGATGAAGATGATGTAGACCAATTAGAGGCATTACTAGCAAGAAGATTTCACAGAGGAAGAGGCAAATTCAAAGGTAAGCTACCAATCATTTGTTTTAATTGTAATGAAGTTGGTCACATTGCAGCCAGATGCACACAAAAGAAAAATTACAAGGATGGAGGCAACTTCAAGAACAAGAAAGAGGACAACAAGGACTACAGAGGTAATGACAAAAGATGCTACATTGTTGAAGAAGACTCTAATGAGAATGATGATGAAGTAGTCTATGTGGCTATGAAAGATGAATCAGATGAATATGAAGCAATTGCCCTGGTAACCTGCATGAACAAGAATGATAAATGGATCATAGATAGCGGATGCTCTCATCACATGACTGGAGACAAAAGTAATTTCATTACCTTTACTAAATATGAAGGAAATAGTGTTAGATTTGGTAACAATGCACCATGTCAGATGAAAGGGAAAGGTAGTATCAAGCTTACTGAAAGGATATCATGTGATAATCCATACTATGTTGAAGGCCTAAATTATAACTTGTTAAGTGTCTCACAGTTAGGCAACATAGGATACAAGGTTGAATTTGAAAATGGAATTCCCAAAATCTATGATTCTCAAGGAAGTCTAATAGGAAAAGGTGATCAGACTAGAAGTAATTTATTTTACCTAGACATGGAAGATGCTTCTTGTCTCATTTTTTAAACTGATGATGTATGGTTATGGCACAAGAGGCTATGTCATGTAAATTTTGACAATCTAATAAGAATTAGCAAGATGAAGAAAGTTAGAGGTCTACCAAAGTTGAAGAAACCTGATAACACCATGTGTAAACAATGCCAACTAGGAAAGATGACCAAGTCAACTTTCAAAAGCAAGACTTATACTTCTAATGAAGTATTAGAGCTAGTTCACACTGACTTGTGTGGTCCTATTGAAGTGCAAAGCTACAAAGGTGATAGATACATAATGCTACTTGTAGATGACTATTCAAGGATGATGATAGACATGTTCCTGAAACTAAAATTAGATACATTTCAAATGTTCAAATGGTACTTGGCCAGAGTAGAGAAAGAGACTAGAAAGAACCTAAAATGTCTTAGATCTGATAGAGGAGGTGAATTCACATCAAGAGAATTTGAAGAGTTCTACAATGAAAGAGGAATCAAAAGGTAGACATCAACACCTAGGACTCCACCTCAGAATGGTATAGCAGAGAGAAGGAATAGATTATTTTTTTACTGTGCTAGGACCTTAATGATGGAGAAGAATGTTGCACTCAAGTACTGGAGAGCAGCTGTAAGTACTGCAGTCTACACACTCAATAGAGTTCAAGTCAAGAAAGGTACAAATGCAACACCTTTTGAATTATGATATGGGCATTCTCCTAATGTAAAACATTTCAAAATATTTGGATACAAATCCTATATATATAAAGAATCTAGAAATGGAAAGTTTGATGCAAAGAGTCAGGAAGGCACATTTCTTGGTTATTCTACTAGAAGTAAAGGTTATAAGTGCTTGAATGTTAACACTAACAAAGTAGTAGAAAGCACAAATGTGAAGTTTGATGAGCTTACAGAAATTCAAAGTGTTGAGAACACCAAGAAAGTCAAAGAATACAACACCTTTGTATACTTTTATGAAGGTATACCTAATAATGGTGAAGTTGCAACTCAGACTGACAATCAACAACAAAATCCAGTATCTACCAAATCACAGACAATGAATGTTGAGCAATAGACACATTTAGAAGCCAAGCTTCAGAATACAAAAAATGTTCATTTAGACTCTAAGAACAACTAACATGAAGAAAATGAACAAATGCCTGAAGAAAATATACATGAAGATTCAGATTCTAAAAGAGACAACATGCAAACAAGGAAAGAACCAGTATTGGCAAAGTATGTAAAAAGAAATCATCTTGCAAATCAAATTATTGGAAATAAAGAGGTAGGACCTATGACAAGGAATAGACTCAAAAATGAAACATGTCTTCTCAGCAAAATGGAACAAAAAATAGTAAGTGAAGCCATAATAGATGATGACTGGTACAATTCTATGAAAGAAGAAATAGAACAAATTGAGAAGAACAAGACATGGACCTTAGTCTTAAGACCAGCTGACAAGAATGTAATTGGAACCAAGTGGGTGTTTACAAACAAGTTATATGAAAATGGTGAAATCACAAGGAACAAGGCAAGACTAGTTTGTAAAGGGTATGCACAAGAAGAAGAACTAGATTATGGAGAAACTTTTACTCCAGTTGCCAGAATGGAAGGAGTAAGAACCTTACTAGCATATGTAGACTTCAAAGGATTTAAATTCTATCAAATGGATGTTAAGTCCACATTTCTAAATGGTATAATTGAAGAGGAAGTCTACATAGAGCAACCAGAAGGTTTTGTTGATGAAAAGAACAAAAATAAGGTATGTAAATTGCATAAGGCTCTATATGGATTAAAACTAGCCCCTAGAGCTTGGTATGAGAGACTTCACAAGTATCTAGTGCAAATAAGATTTGAAAGAACTGATGACAACAACAACATGTACATCAAATCAGAAGAAGGTATGGATATTCTTGTATCTAAAATATTTGTGGATGACATAGTTTTTGGAGGAAAGGAAGTACTTTGCAAAATTTTTGCTAATAAAATGAAACATGAGTTTGAGATGTCAATGTTTGGAGAAATCAATTTCTTTGTAGGATTGCAAGTACATCAACTAAAACATAGTATATGTGTGACACAATCAAAATACATCAAAGATATACTTAAAAAGTTTGGATTGGAAGACTCCAAACTAGTTAGCAGACCAATGGCAACAAGACATAAGCTATCCAAAAATGATGAATCAGCTAAAGTCAATCAAACAATGTATAGATCCATTATTGGAAAACTACAATATGTTGTATGTAGCAGACCAGACATAGCACTAGTGGTTGGAATAGTGGCTAGATTCTTTTCTAATCCTAGAGAAAATCATCTCATGGTAGTAAAGAGGATAATGAGGTATCTCAAAGGAACTGATGATTTTGGCCTATATTAAAAAAAATGAGAAGTTTGAGCTCAATGCATACATAGACATAGATTAGGGAGGAAACATTGATGACAGGAAAAGCACAAGTGGAGGAGCATTATTCTTAGGTAAAAGGGTAGTTACCTAGACTAGCAAGAAACAAACATGCACATCTCAGTCCACTGCAGAAGCAGAATATGTGGCAGTAGCAGTCAATTGCACAAACATTGTGTGGCTCAAACATCTATTGAAAGGAATGACAAAAAAGGTAACCAAACCTATGATACTATATTGTGATAATACAAGTTCTATAAACATATCCAAGAATCTAGTAATGCATGCAAAAACCAAGCATATTGCAATCAAGTATCACTATGTTAGAGAATTGGTGGAAGACAAACAAGTGAAGATGGAGTACATTCACACAAAGGAAAAAACTGTAGATATCTTCACCAAACCATTGTTCAAGGATGCTTATGAATATCTTAGAGGCAAGTTGGGGGTAATGCCCCTAACTCAAGCAGTCTAAAGGAACAAAGAAACTGCCCTGCATCAAAAGAAGTAGATCATTGAAATATCAGAAGAGTGATGTAGAGGATGACAACAGGAATAGAAATTCTAGATCATTCACAAGCATGGTGACAAAGGAGAAAACATGAAGATACAAAGCTTATATTTAGCATTTTGAAGATGCTACATCTTTGGCATTTATGTCAAAGAGGGAGATATATAAGAAATTGATCAATACAAAGTAAGAGAGATGTATATGAAAGAGGGAGATTCAGAAGAGATAAGAATTAGCAAGAAGCTATGAAGAATTAGGAATACAAAGTAAGGATGCAACAGTCCAGAGGGAGAAGCAAAACAAAGGATTCAATTTGTATCAACAAAAGAAGGAGTTATATACCAAGCAAAAAACATATGTAATTTTGGTGGTAACTAAGTTGATCAATTGATCAGTTTGGTTTGCCATCAATGCCAGAGAGGGAGATTGTTGGAAATGACTAAAAATATCATGAATGAAGAATAATGGAACTAGTAAAGAATGTTTTCAATCATTATTTTGTCATTGATGTCAAAATTGCTAGTTGCAGGAATGACAATTGCTTTAGTGATCCAAATACTACCAATTGGTTGATTTTCAAGGAGGTGGCAATTAATAAGATGTAACTAAAGTACCTAGAGAAAGGTTGAAGTTATGATGTTGTAATGAAGTATAAGGATCAACTAAGCCATTGATGAAATAGTGTATTGATGACATACTCTAAGACATAGAGGATGGACACACTGAGATACATCAAAGATATAAGGATTAACTAAGTTCATTGGAGAGAGCCAAGCTAGCTAGTTAGTGCCAAACAGATTCTCATTTGAAGCCAAGAAAGTTCAACTTAGTGGGTGCCGAGTGATCTTAAGGTGTTGAGAAGCCTTCAGGTGCCGAGTGATCTTTAGGTACCGAGTGGTCTTCAAGTGCCGAGTGAAGATCAGGTGTCAAGTAACACAAAATATCTTCAAGTGTTGAGAACTAGTAAATAATAATAGAAGTCGAGTAACACAGAAGGAGCAAAGCATCTATAAACCAATGATATCGAGTTGCTGCATTATTTGTTAAAGTCAAAGATTCGCCAGATCAGCAGTAATAAGTTTGTTACATCAAATTTTGTGAATCAGTTGGATGATAAGGATAATGAGTAGATGTCATAGAATTATATGTAATCCATGCAAACCATTATCAAGGAAAATGCTAATGGATTTATCATGAAGTTTGTAAAAGAAACAATTTGAAGGGAAAACAATACCATTTTCTCAAGAGCAAATTAAAATTTGAGCGAGAAATCGAGAACAAAACTTCTTTATAAGGAGTTATAGGTTAGAGATCAAATGCCCATGTAAGAGAGGGAATTGGTCATAAGTATGATCATTAGAAGAAGCCAAGAGGAGTAAGAATAGAGCATCAAGACTCTGAGTTAATCAAGTGACCATAGAAAGCATTGGCATAATGGGTAGAAGAACTCAAGGAGATAGATCTTGAAGGGTGAACAAGCTGTCAGCACTACAAGGGAGAGAAGCCAAGAAAAGAAAGGAACTAAAGAAGTGATCTGAAATCTACAGAGTTAGGGTTGCAATCTGTATCAGATCAAAACCCTTCTAATACTTTCTTACCATTTTATTAGACATTGAAACCCTACATTGCTAGGTTAGCTTAACAGCTAGGTGAATAAGCCTCAAGAAAAGGATAAAGAGATCCCCAGGAGAAGGAAAAAGAGATCCTCAGGAGAAGGATAAAGAGATCCTTAGGAGAAGGATAAGAGATCCTTAGGAGGAGGATAGGAGATCATTAGAGAGGGATGAAAGATTCTTTTGAGAAGGTGACTGTAAATCCCATGGACTTGGGTGAGCCTAAATGCTCTATGTAAATCCTTTAATAGGGTGACATTCTAAGTTGAATGTTCTTAAATCCTTTAATAGGGTCACATCTTACAATGTGTAAAGCCTTTAGTAGGGCAAGCCTTTAACAAGGTAGACCATCAGAAGTGGTTGAAATCAATTGCACAGTTATTTTGTGGGTATCACCCCCACCCGAATTTTACCTTCTTATTCCTGGAGGGTTTCTGGGTCATCAAAACCCTCAATGTTATGGTGTGATGCATGTTTACTTTTCATGGTTGTTTACTATTCAATTGCATGCATGATAATTTCAATTATGTGCCATTAAGGATTTGTAGAAAAAGTTGTATTGGACATAATTGGACTTTGGATAACTGATTCACCCCCCCTCTTAGTTATTCCAAAGAATTGTAACAGTGACTATTGTTTGAAGTAGGCCAAAACTTGGGAGAAATGGATGAAGTAGTTGCAACTTTGTGTTGTTCATTACAGAACAAAAACATGTCTTTCAATATTCTGATATCTGACTGTAGAACTCGGATATTTCTTTTTCCCTAAGTAACTACCTTTTGATAATTATTGCATCTCTCAACATTTAATATTGCATCCCGCAGATCAAATGAGTTCTAAGTGTTCCATTTATTTTCATGAGAGATGGATTTGTGTAAATCACTACTCTTGAAATATGGGTCAATGAGTTTGATTCAAAAACTACATAGTTAAGTTAATGCATTTTTAAATGTGCTTATTTATTATAGCCTTTTGTCCCTGCAGTTATTTGTAGAGAAGTGTACACATGGGATGATTGATGATAAATTCCTATAGGTGAAGGTCAATCCTTTAGTCTGGGAAATTGGTGGACATATTGTGTTTTACAGAAATGCTGATTATAACCATGCTATAGAGTAGTTTTTATGTCATTGCATCTCCCAATCATGAAGAGTTTGAGGGAGTGAAATGCCTGTGTTTTGGCATTGCAGAAGACATTTGCTACCAGTAATGATTCAATAAAGTCATTTGTTACTGATCTTTATAATTTTTTCAAGGATAATTCTATGGGGATTATATAAATTTGAAGATTCTTTATCGTATTTACTTCATATTAAATGAGATTCATGTCATCCAATGCCATCTTATCAAAAGATAGGATGATGTGGCTTAGATTCATTCTAATCATGAAATTCAAAGAACAAATATAGTTCTTACTGTACAACAAAATATATTAAAGGCTTGATCATATGGATTATAGGCTTTTGTAGGCTTGATCATGATTGTTGCCATTCTTAGTATTGATCAAGATTCTGCAATTCCTCATCTATGTTTAATTTTAAATAGTGAGATACTTATTAGATGGAGAAAGGAATTGTAGAGTGGGGAAATGAATGTGACTGGTCTGAGTTTTCCCTAGCTTTTAGCTAATCATAGTTTACAACTATTTAGTATAAATATGTAATCATTTTCTTGTTGCTGCAATATAAAGTCTGTATTAATACTTTGCATGCAATAGATCATCACCCAAAACCTATGAAACAAGATAAGGTCGTGATGCTAAACATTGGTAGTATGATGATGAATTTATTATTGTATTATGCAAGATTATCGATTATGTCATAGTAACAAACATTTAGCTATCGCACCACAAATTAAATTATGTCGCTATAGAATAATCTTTAAACATTGATTGCACTAAACACAAATATGAGTTTCAAAGGATTTTGGCTCTATAGATATTGAATTTTAATATCCCTGATTATTGACTGTAGTATTGTGAAGGTAAGAATTATGATTCTCCTTCGCTATGTATTATATCTCAATGTCTTTGCTTCATAGTATTTTCGAGTTTAGACTAGTCTATATAGATTTCTAAACTCGATATGAGCACCTTTCATTACTTTCTCACATTTAATAGATAGATCATTGGTTAATGTATGATGTCACCCAATGTCTCTCACATTCCAATCGAGCTTGAAGACAGGATAGATCAATGTCTCTAAACTTCATGGCTTCTAATTCTTGTGTGCATGAGTAAAGTGGATGGGCTCACGTCTGTGCAAATCTGTAGGACACTTATTTCAATTATTACATAAGAATTTACATATCCATATCATTTTAAGAGTTGTATTTCATGAAACCAACATTGACAATTGGGTGGATAAAAGTGATCGTAAATCATATCATATGGATAGTTTGATATTCTTAGTATATTTTTATGGTTTTATATAGTATAGTTGTTTATTTGTCATCCACTTTGTTTTGGAAACATATCCATGACCTGACGTGCCAAAGTGATTAGATCATTGATTGATATTAGAAATCGATGGAGAATTTATATTTAGGTGGGAAGTTGTATCATCATTTGTTTGATTGACTTGAATTAAATTCTTTCCTGCAACTATGTTGGCCATTGATGCAAGTTTGATAGAATTCTAGGGTTTTCTCTATCAACTCTTATTTTTAAACTGCAATTTATTGTACACAAAATTATATGGCACTGTATAAAAGAATTTGGCAAACATAACCTATAGGAATGCTCTTGTAACAAATTATTCTGAGTGTTAATAGGGGTAGGTAGACCGTAGATCTCAAGCATGTTTAAAGTCTCTGATGGATTGACCACTGGACATGGTAGACAGGTGCTCCTTTAATATGTTATCTAGAAACTCATCAATTATTTGGTGAAATTTCTTCTAATAAATGATTCACAGGCTGGCGGGATGCTATCTCTGATATCACTTGTAAGGACCCTTTTTAAGTCATTCATTTATTTATGGCTTTTTCTTTACATGTTCTTATGAGATGCATTCATAGTAACAATTGTAGCAATTTATCTGGACTAATATATTAAATAATTACTCCAATAATTGCTTCGGGGAAATATGTTTTTGATTCAAAGCTCAAAAGCTATTGAAATATGTTAGAATCTACTAATTGAGGAATAAACCAAGATTGATAACATAAACCATTACTATTTGATTGAATAAACAATTTGTAGAAATTTTCATAATCATCACCTGGGAAATGCGAGTTAGAGGATTGTCTTCAAGAACATTGATCCTATGAGTTGAAATACCAATAGTAATACTTAAGATTCTAATGAAAATGGATGTTGCACATATTCCAAAACCCACATCCCAATCCTAATTTTTCATCATGTGTGGCTGCATTACTTATGCTTCTCTTTATTCTTATTCCCTCCATGAAAGTTTCATGCCCCTTTTACTTTCACATGAGCCCTCCTTAAGCGGTTAATAGATTCCTTTTCCCATCATCACATAAATATCTGTTTGGGTCTACAATCATCCAATATAGTTGTGAAGAGTATGAGCAATTCAAAGGAAACAACTATAAGCTTATGTATCAATCATAAGTTTCTTCTTCAATACGTAGACAATTGCAAATAAATAATCTCCAGCATTGATTGTTTTTTGACTATAAGTAATTCTATGTGAGTCTACTAGCTTCTCCCTAATTCTTTATAGTCATTGCTTCCCTTCTTTGCTCCTTAGTCATCGCATATTATTCTTTGACCTAGTTTTCTATTGTTCCCATAAAATATATTTGTGGTGGCAACCTTCATAGAAATATACCTATATGCAATGACTTTTGATCATTTTTTTTGTCCTTTGATAACTCCATCTTATATATGCTGATTGGAGGGTGATCAATAGTCACATCTCTTAATTAGTTCAATATAGTTATGTTATAATATATATTATCCCGATTATTATTATTACATAATATTAGATTATTTACTTTTATATTTATATATTTATATTGTACTATCATTCTATATTAATGGTTGTACCATATTTATTAATAGATATAATATTATATTGATTAATTAATCAATTCATTACCTTTAGTTATCAATAGTATTTATATTCAAATGTGACAATAGTTAGATATATTATCTTCTTATTGATTTATAATGTAATTATGACATATTATATATTATATTAATAGTAATATCATTATTCTTAATACTATTACATAGTATACTTTCCTTATATATTGTTTATAATAATATTTAATTCTCAATTATATTATAATATTATCCCATTCGAGTACGTTATAAAATTATTATTAGTGTTTGATATCATTTATAATCAAATTATTTATTTGATATTTAATTTATTTAACTCATTAATATTATAATTATAATATAATATTTTACATTACAATCATGCTATAATCTTATATATTGTTTTATTTATATATTGTCAAATATATCACTATTATATAATATATTATTCTTACTTATTATCATTATATAATATGTTATTTGAATATTCATATATCCTTTCAATTTGGGCTCATGACATCCAACGACCATCTTGCAAAGTTGATGATTTTGAAGGACAAGTGGCTAGTATCCACAATGATATTAGGAAATTGGAACTTCAGAAGGAATAAATTTTGAGGAGAATATCAAATTTTAGAGAGTCTATTTCTCTCAAAGTATCTTTTGTTGAGAAATAGTTGGAGGCACGTGTCAAGGCCAAGGACACATATTCTAACTTTCTATATTCAGATCTTAATGCAGTTGAGATTGCATCATATGTTTTATGTGCAATTCTCACCTCAGTTGAATCCACCAAGAAGACATAGACTAAGGATATGGATAATCTTAAGGAAAAATTTAATGATGGCATGAAGATCCTACCAGCTTAAGGAATGCCAACACTTTTGATAGTTTTTGATAGTTTTTGACATTTTGACCTTTGTCATTGATGTCAAAGGGGGAGAGTTACAATGTGAAAATTTTAAATTAGGTAATAGGTAAAGTATATTGTAAGGGGGAGCTTATGTAAAGTTGGAAAAATGTTATAGATGCAATGTTATTATACTGTTCATGTAGTTTTTTTTACTTAGCCAATTTTCCCTATTTGGTTGCCATCAATGACAAAGGGGGAGATTGTTGACAATTTACTTATAGAGACATGTAATTGTTGTCATTTATGGAAACATGTGATGTACATGCTTACAAGAAACCTCAAAAATAAAGATACTTAGTTTTTGGTTATCAAAAAATTGTCTAAGTATAGGATTTGGTATACAATAGTATATTATTTTGTTTATAACTTGTTGCTGACATCATATTATGACTAGTGAAGTTAGATGGAGATAGTATACATTTTGATGATGATTTGTATAACCTCAGAAGATAGTATATGTTGTACAGAATAGAGATACTGATGTTTGAAGTAAAATAGCACAACGGATTTGAAGGAAAGTATTAATTTGCTTACAAGATAATTACTTGTCCAATTAGGGCCGACATCTTAGATGTTTACTTTAAGTTGGAAAAGTGGATTGTGGTCTTAACTGACCCAACAAAAATTTGTTGAAAGGGAAGGTATGTATGCAAAGGACATCTTGCGATAAGAAGTGTGCTATCATGTAATTGTGATGTTGAAAAATTATATGTGAACTATATGCGATATATGCAAATTTTTGTATGAGGTATTTTACGATCTAAGATTGAGCTGAAGATGAGAGATTAATCAAGGAAAAAGATATAGTACCTATATTCCAAAAGTTTGATTAATTGTTTGGGCAAAGAACTCTTCTTGTAATTAGAAGTGCATGTTTGGGCAATGAGCTCATCTTGTATTTATTGTACCACAACTTCTAATAGGTTTGGAATCTCCTAACAAGTATTCAAAGTCTCCTAATAAGGACTCCTTATATTGAATTTGGTCATTGAGTCCTAATAGGGTCCATCCTCTAACAAGGAATTTATATATCAGTATATTATCTAGTGGGTATCATCCCTATCGGGGTTTTCACTTGGCCAGGGTTTCCCTAATTAACAAAATATGGTGTTATGAGTTATCTTTGTGCATTGTTACTACTAATATTTAGCATTACTTTATTTCTTTATTATGCATGGTTTAAAGTAAGAAATAATATCCAATTGCTGATTAAAGTTTTTAGGTTACTAATTCACCCCCCCCTAGTAATCCCTATTTCTAGCATATGGAATCTATATGCCAAATGGTCTGAAGCTAAGATGAATAGAGTTTCTAGTGATTGAACATCACGGATGTGGGGTGCAGTAAGTATTGTTTGCATTTTTGCCTCAATAATTTTATCCCACATGGCTCATGTGGTAATTATTTTGGTTTTTTAAATATGAAGGCACTCTCTAAGTAATTTTCTAAAGCAATTTTCTTTACAACATATTAGACACATTGCATGCGTGGGCCCATGGTTAGCTAAAAGAAAGTAAAAGTTAATTTTGAATGGTTATGCTAACCGACCTAACGAAAAAACCACAAAGTGACACATGGTATTGGTCTCAATAGTTGGAATGCTTCCTAAGGTATTGATGTGGTGAGGATGACATGTGGACCAATCACATAATGACATGTGGCCGATCATTCTAGACTTAGCACACAAAAAAAGGAGATGAGTTAGTGAAATAGGACACATGTCGCAATGTTTTTATGTCATGATGATGTGGTGACTGTTGAGGTGTCATGTGATATAGCGACACAATCATATGTTGTCACACGATAGGTAGTTTGACTAGGTAGGAGAGACACGTGTCGAAGTGTCACTATTTCACCAGTGATGTGGTAGTGTCTGACAAGGAAAATGACATAGCAACAGTCACCACATGGTGGGGATGATGAGGTGGATTTGGTGATGTGGCATAGATGACAAGGTGGTGATGTGGATCGAGGTACCACATGTCATGATGTAGTTATGTCACGATGATGTGACATATTACTTACTAGGATAGCAACATGGTAACACAACCAGGGAGTGACACATGGCGTCATGGTGGTAGACATGTCAAGAGGATGCTAACTTGGCAATACACACCAATAATAGAATAACACATGGTAGATGGGCATTGAAGCTAGATGATGCTATAGAACCTAACCAATCATGTGGTGACACATGTCATAGGTGGCCAAACTAGTTTGACCCATATTGAAAATAAGAAGGAAAAATACACAATGCAGAAAATAAATTTTCATTATTTTCTTTTAAAAAGTATGTACATGGGTCATTTAAATTAGGAAGGTTAAATGATAAAGTTCTAACATTAGGCCAGAATTAATTTTTTGAAATAATGCAGACCTTAGAGCCATGATATGAACCTAATCTTCAACTCAACATTTTAGGCATTTTTGATAAGCCAACATAGGACTATCATATACTATCAAAAAGCTCTCAGAATGAAATTTCTATATTTTAAGTTATTTTTCACATGGGGAGCTATATGTTTGAGCTATTCAACATTTTGTACTAGGTGCCTATTTTTCAACCACATTTTGTTAGTGTAGTTCATGTTTGATATTTGGCAAAATGGTAAACTGGGTGTGCACCAGAGGTAGTAAGGATATAGTTAGTAATGGTTTTTCCACTCTCACATTAGTTTAGTAGAAGATTTTATTAGTATTTTAGATGCATACCTAATGTTTTTCTCAAGATAAGGTTTCTCATTAGTTAGAAAAGATATTCTGAGTTTGTTGAAACAAAATGATGAGATTCCTTTTAGATTTCAATTGTAGAGATAAGAGAGAAGCTTTGTAGCAATAGGGGATGGAGATACAAGTGGACATGTGTCATTTCTAGATTAGATCCAATTTCTTCTTTCTTTCCTCTATCTTTCTCTTTTTCTCTCATTGTAAGTGTTAGTTCCAGTTCTTCAACATTTTTTACTACTATGATACCACAAGGATGATTCTAAATAGGTTGAAATTTTTTTCATGACTATGATTCCACCATTTCTTCAACAATTTCACTCTGGTATGAACAACAGTAAAGCTAATATAATAGTTCTATTCTATTTAGTGGTTTTATAAATTATTTACATGCATCTTGAATGTATAGTTTCAAAGAAATGAATACAATGAACAACAAACTTCTTAGTTTCATTCTGATTCTCATCTCCTATCTCTATAATTTGTAATATTTTGTGGTTTAGGGAAAAAAAACTTAAACCCTTTTGTAGCCCCTTAAGGTTGTATGTCTTATGTGTTTTGTTGTTGGAACAAAGAGCCAAGTAAATGGTTGATATATTTGAAAGGGTTGTTGGTTACATGAGAAGGATATTTCATGTGTATGAGGTCTTTATGAACACTGATGTTTGATTCACAAAGTGATAGGATAGATATGATATCTTGATGTATGGAATATGTCATTGGTATCATAGATGTATGTGTGTGACTTATGGAATTTCCCAATAGATAAGGCATTGATCAGCTACAAGATCAAAATCTTCTTAGTCTTGCATATTCAGGGTTTGTTGAATTCAAAATTTAATCAATCATCCATTTCCTTTTATATTTAAGAGCTAAAAGGATGTCGTCACTTAGCTTGTGGATTTCATACAATTTGTAATTTTCTACTACACATATTTGTTATTGTATAACTATAGGAGAAATAAGGGTTTTATCTTCTTTATCTAGATTTAGTTGTATGCTTTTGACATCGGTACCATATGAAGAATCTATAGGTTCAACTACCAAGGTTTTGTAGAGCCTTGAGAAGAAGAAGGATTATAGCCTTATAATTGGCCTTGCTATCTCAATAGGTATGTTGCAGATGGGAATTAGCTACCCCTAGATGTATTTGTTCTTATCACTAGGTTATTCAAAAATTGTTAATTTAGTAGAAAACAAAATGATGACTCTATTGGGGATGTATTGAATCTAAATGATAGACAAACCTTGAGAGTTTGAAAAAAGGAGATTCAATATAGTAAAAGAAGTGCATGAAACAAATTGCAACAGTAAGTTTTCTAATATTTTTTCTAGTCTCTTACTCAAAATCATGCATCCTCGCAATGTTTTATCCATTTTCAGTAGTAGCTTTGAGGGTTGAGTATAAATTGTGTTGTTAATAAGAGAGTTCATCTTCAATCACTTCAGCCAGATTTTGTTTTCAAAGTGTTGTTATAAAATCAGAGCCAAAAATGAACAATACGATTTGTTCTCTTTTCAAAATTTGCAAATCTCCAAGAGTGGTTTGATCATTTGCATTTCTCCCATAAATTGAAAGTCTGGTCCAGATTTTTCAAGTGACAAATTATATTTTATATCTCACAAGTGTGAGTGGTGACTCTAAATCTATATACCAATGTTCCTATTTGATTTTATGTTAAAATTTTTGAAGGACTATCAACTTGTATGGGAAAATATGAAGCTCTTGACAATGGTTCTTGGAAAAGATGTTTTCAATTCTTGATTAGAGAGTATAAGTGTTGTTTGCAATCTATTGTTATAATAAATTGAAATGTTAAGAAGTGAATCACAATAGTGATTTTATTGGTCCTTTTCAATGAGGTGGTGACTCTACATGTTTTTTATCAATAGTGTGAAGAAGTGAAGTTTGCATCCATGCCAAATTAATAGATTGAGTTTGCAAGCATCAACACTAAAAGGTATTTTTCAATTTCATGAGATTTATTTTCCATATGAGTAAGTTCTAGAAAAAGTTTCTCCATTAAGTGGTACTTTCAGCTCTAAATAGGAGAGTTGTTTAATACGTGTCAGCATACTTTATGAAGGATAGATTAAGCTATTGTGTTTACATTTTGAAGTATGTTTGGAGATTGAATTGGTAGAAGATTTTTCAGATCTACTGCAAGTTACAAATTTTGAAAGTAATTTCCGTGAATGAGTTGTAAGTTTGCAAGAAATGGAAAATTTCTTTTTACCTAGTATGCAGTCCATGGATAAAAATTATACATCTATCTCTACCAAGAAGTGCACGCCATTACTCTTTGATGACATTCATGATTTCCCAAACACAATGTCATATGATCTTAGAAAACACTTGCCTAAGTTTGGTGGGAACCATTTGGATTTAGCCAGTCATCATGTTTAGATGTTTAGTGATTTGATTGGTGATTTCGAGATTTCTCATGAAGGTATGCATATGAAGTTGTTTGTTAAAACTTTAGAAGGTGATGCTAGAGATTGGTTTTCTTTTTTGCTAATGTCTTCTATTTCATCTTGGGGTGAATTGCATGTAGCCTTCATGAAGTGATTCAGGGAAAGAATAAGCATCTTTGATTCTTTTGAAAAATTCTTGAAGATCCAAATTAGGAATGGTGAACTTATTCTTGAATTAAATATGAGATTTACAAGAGCCTTGAATGGAATTCCTGAGAATTGTAGATTGGATGATCAAGTGTGTTTAATAGTTTACCTTGATGCATTTGAAGAAAAAATGAGTTATCTATTGAGGGATAAAAAACCCAAGACTTTTTACTAGGCATTCATAATAGAAATAGATGTTGAAAACAATATAAGATATGGACTAACTAAGAGTCATTTCTCTAGAAATGTTTTTCAGCAAGATGAAGTTGAAAGGAGAAACCAATGTCATGAAGACTATTCAAGTTTAGATCAGCATGTAGCTACCCCTACTTTTGTAAACAATCTTGTTGAAAATTCAGATTTGAAAACATGTGAAGATGAATCCTCTTTGTTGCAAACAAGAGCTGACCCTTTTCTTGTTGAACATAGTGCACATGTTTTTAGAATTGCAGCAATAAATGACAGAGTTAATTCACTTGATCAGTTATATATGTATGTAGTAATTTCAATTGTTGCTTC
This sequence comes from Cupressus sempervirens, assembly GCA_028749045.1. Lineage (NCBI taxonomy): Eukaryota > Viridiplantae > Streptophyta > Pinopsida > Cupressales > Cupressaceae > Cupressus > Cupressus sempervirens. Next base: position 82,631,104 of record CM053789.1, read on the forward strand.
TCCTATTGATTATTTTCCTTGCATTGAGAATGTTACTAATCATAAAGTTGAAAGGTGTTCATCTTAGTCTTATAATGATGAAGAGACTAAATGTTATGTTTCAAGTGATGAGAATAGATGTGCTGATCTGATATGTTATGAAGAAGTGTCATATGAAGAATATGATGATAAGGATAAGGCAATCATGTATAAAATCCTTATACACAATATGAGGATAAGGAAATCATGTATAAGGATGAATTACCTAGTTGTGTAGATGAATGTCATGAGTTTGCATGCAGTAGTAATCAGCAATATGCAAGTGATTCTAAGGTTAATGTATCAACACCTATTGATAAGTTAGGAGATGAATAGTGGTCAAAACATATGAATCATTTTCAAGAAGGCAATGAAAGTAATATCAATTTATATTCCACATGTTTCATTGATGAAGTGGATGATGTGTCTTTATGTAATGATGATGATTCTGATTTTTCCTCTTCACATGCTAAAATTGCTCATGATAGTGATGTTAGAAATGGTTTCAAGGTCTTCATTAATCTGCTATATGATGAAGAGTTTGTAAAAATTATAGGGCCCTTCCCCCCTTGTGCATGCACAGGTGTGTGTATGTAGAGGGCTTCTATATTCTATTGAAACTCCCGATGAATGAAAGTGTAGGGTATGCATACTACTGGTGCAATTCCTACAAAGGAGCTCTACATGGAATTATCAACTTGCTTTATAAAGAGCACATGGAATGTTCAAATTTTGTTAATATAGATCTTGATGATGATACATTGTTTTACTATTGTAAGAGGTCAGATTATTCTTCTTTTAGGTGTGAAAATGAAGATAGTAGTGATGTTGCATCTTAGGATGTTGATAATGAGGTGTTAGAGGAAGTTGTCATTGAAAATCAAATTGCACCTTGCAACGCATTTTATGGTGAATACTTTGATATGATGGCTAATCCATTTTTTGACTGTAAAGAATCATTGGAGGACTTTGGAATAGTTTCAGAAATTTACATAGATGACATTTGTGAGTATAAATCGGATTTCTTATTTGAGTACCATCCGGTTATACATGAGGACACACAATTTCAAGGTATGTGTGATCTTTTTCCCCAAGTTGGTTATGAAACTTTCACATTCAAGATTGATAGCATGCATAATTCATTTTATGAAGAGGAGTTTTAGTTTGATTTTGATATGTTTGAGCATGCTGATTAGTACTTTCATAATGAGCAATTTATAGAGAATGAGCATAGTTTTTATATGCATTATGAAAGTGAAGATGTAGATTTTGTTTTGCCAAGTGAGTTGATTCAGAATGTTAATTTGAATGGTGAAATTGATAGCAGTGATGTTTCTAGCTTACCTCATGAAAATGAAAATGAAAATTAGGTATATGAAAGAGGTAAAAGTTTTTGTTGAAGTTTAGTGGCCCAGGGCCATCATTTGTATAGTTTAGGAGTAGTTGTTTTTTTATTTCAATAAGTTGTTCAAGAGAAGTTTTTGATGTCAAGTGTGTGGTTTGATTCTTCTAGTGATTCTTGTTGCCCCACTTTTTGTTTTCTAATTAATTGACAAAAGTGAGTTCTTGTATATAAGTGAAAAGAGAATAGTTTCAATCTCATTTGAGTCTAGGTCTAAGTACCTTTAAGTTAGGAAAGTCTCTATCAAAATTTCCCTCTTCTCCCCCTCCTCATTCATAGCTGGGTGGGTTTTCATTTTGCTGAGTGATCTCATGGGTAGGTTAGTGTCTAGTCTAATTGAGATTCATTTTATTCATTCAAAAATCAACTACATGCTATATCCATTTATGACATATCATTGTTTAAAAAATTGATGTTGGTAGAAATTTTAAAATTGTCTTTTCCTCGATGGCAATCTTACCCATGAGGACAATTTCCCATGAAGGGCACTAAAATGATACACACACATAAAAAACATACAAGTAATAAGGCATCATGTAGACAATAGATGTTTCATTTACAATTATGACTCCAAATATGGTTCAAATTTATTGTGGCCCAAATAATCATCCTCGGTGGAAGATTGAAAATTAACTTCTCCTCAGCAGGTTCTCAACCCATGAAGTTAGTTTTCTAAAAAGGTAGTTTGGACTAGAAAGAGATATTAATTGGTCCTCAAAAAGGTATTTGTACCTAATTTAGACATTGGAAACTTCAAGAAAGGTGATTAAGTAAAATCTAACTAAAAAAAGAAATATTAGCAGAGAAATGGAAATTGTCTTCTCCTCGACAAGTTTTGAACCCATGTGGACAGTTTCTTGAATGTTAAAGAAAAATCAAGTTAGTGATCAAGTTCGATTCACAAATCATATTTAGAAAATCTCATAATGATACTAAAGTGAATCAAACTATTATGGAAAAGAGATGATAGTTGGGATCTAAATTGGCTGACATTCTCCCACGGGGTACCCTGATGGTAAGTTTTTGAAACTTAAGAGAAATAGAAAGGTAAGGATTGTGTTTATGGAAAGTTACCATTGAGTTCAAAAAAATAGTGAAAAGAACCCTAAAACTTCTATTAAGCTTTCACATTTACTACCCAATAGGCATTTCCTTAAATTCCACCTATGTGGTGCAAATTTTGAAGAACAACAGATGAATCAAGGATCTCATTTATAAAAGCATAAACAATTGAATGAGATACCACTTTTTCTTTGAACTTTTATTCTGTTAATGTGCATAGCTTTTTGAAAACTTTGTAATTATTGTATTTTTTATTCCTTGTGCCATCTTCAATTCAAATATTGCTCTCAAAATCATGGCAACCAAGTTTGCAGGTTTCAGTGGATTGATTGGAATCAAATCCCAATTGCAAAATTCCATAGACACTTCTCTTTGCTTCTATGACATGGAGGATTTTCAAAAGATAGTAAAGTCTGAATGGATTCACCCCATCACCAAGAAACTCAAGGGATGTAGGTTAGTAGAATCCATTGGTTTTTTAGTTGTAGTTTAAGCCCTAGAGTTGACTTACAAGTGCATGCATCATTACAATCTAGAGATAAGGAAGATTGTGTTTCCTGATGACACGGTGTTAATTTCAATTAATAGGCAAACAATGGTAAATTTCTTCTGCATGCTAGAATGGGAAGAATTCTTAGACTTGACCTTTGGTGGAGCTGTCTTTGAGTTCTCCACAAAGAAATTGTTATGGAGGAAAGAAATCATGCAAACCTAGTTCCAAAAACCATGGGGTGCTAAGAGTAAAGTTCCTAAAACCTTATTTGGGACCAACCTCAAACTAGAGATTATCGATATTTTGGTTCGCCTACATAGGTTGAAAGGTGAGGTAGAAGCTTTAAATTTTGTTGAGCAGTATTTATTTTTAGTACAAGTCATTTGTTCTAACACTCAATACATTGATTAGGCTCAAGAGGTAAGCAAAATTCTATCCAATGCTCTCTAAGGGCCAAATTTTATAATATGTTCTATATGTATTCTTTCCTAATTTACATGTTGGCCTCATTATAACTATGGAAAGGCCTCCCAAGACTAGAGAGTTTTCTTGATGATGTGAAATATTATGAGTTTTATCCATCCTTATAGTTACAGAATAGTTATACAGAGTATGTGAATGTGAATGATGCATTTACTATGAGGATTTGTAGGGATCTACAAGGATGCACAAAGAGGAGATTCAGTCCTGGAGCCATGGCCACTATTAGCTAGTTTGAGAGTTATTTCGTTCAATTCTCATCTTTCTCTTATTTGCATCTTGTAGCCTTTGATGGATTTCCCTTGAAGCTACCAAGGTATCTCAGTGATATGCTCGTGTTGATTGAGGTTGTGTGGAAAGCTCTTCAAGTGAACATATTAAGCTAGAGCTTGAAGAAGAAAGGGTACAAATTTCTCATGAAGGTAGGTGGTTTGAGCTATGACACCCGCTTCTAAGCTAAGAACATATTGAATGCATTTGAGAATAAGTAAAAGATGGACATGTATGAAGTCCTAAGGCTCATGTTTGACCCAAATGGGTATGCCAGGGATGTTTTACAAATAGGAAGTGTGATAAAACATATCACCACCATTGAAGATTATTGGGCCAACTACAAAGATGAGTTTGAGAGCATGATTGAGCCTTCACTAGATTAATAGTTGATCTAGTGAAGATCTACAAAGTTAACATTAATGTGGAATGGGTGGAAGATGATGGCCAAAATATGTATAGTAACACTTACCTAAATAAGCTCAAAGGTACTCCCATAAGCTTGGAGCCTTATGAAGATGTTGGAGAGGAGCTAGATGTAATGATGATTCAAATTTACAAGAGGACTAAAAAGTGTGTCAGATGGACCATGGCCTAGTGAAGCAAGAGCAAAGCTACAATCACCCAAGCATCTCCAAATGTAGCTACAACCCCCTCTTCCCAAAGTGGTGCCCTAGGAACAATCTTGCCTACCACTCAAGGGCTCACTCAACTGGTAGATGGAGGTAACCAACCTCCAAACAAGAACATCCCCCTTAATAAGGCTTGTTAGGATGGATCAGTTATAGTAATCAGAACTGAAACAATGGCTAAAAATAATAAGGTAGAGGAATTGAAAGATAGTGCAGTCACAATGGCTCTCTCACCTCATAGTAGTCTGATCCCATCTGTGAGTGCTATGCTACTCCTACCAAGTAGTCCCCAAGTTCAAGTGGTGGACCTTAGAGATGGTGGAAGTAGTGAAAGTGAATCTACTAAGTCTGATGAAGTCACAATCTAGACTACAAAAATAAAGGAAGGTCTCGAATCTTCAAAGCTCATTTCATAGGTCCCAAAGAATCCTTTCTCTTCAGCTATGAAGACATTGACTCCAGTCAAAAGAAATTTGTTCAGTATCTATACACTTGGGACTACATCCAAGGTGATTGGTATAGAATCATGGCTAGATGACACATTGGATAGAAAAAGGAAGAGTAAAGAAGAGGGAGTTCCCAACGGAGAAACTTTATCTCTTGCTATCCACTTTGGATCAACATTGAGTAAAGTCAAGAAGAAAAAGCCCTATCAATTCTTGCACAAGATTCTGACATAAGGCATCTAACTATGGAGATTTCTAAGCCCACTAAAGAAGGGAGGATTGAAGAAATGTCTATAGAGAATTTCACCTTACATTCTTTTGATCTCAGAGAAGTTAGACATAACACTAAGGTGGGCATGTGGAAGTCAACAAATGATGTGATAGAAGGACAAGTAGAAAGTCTTAAGCTATCTAAAGTTAGAATAAAGGTAGAGATTCATGAACTTAATTGCTTCATCAAGCAATTAGTCACCCCATTGGCAAGAATCTTAGGAATGTCAACCACCAATGATCCTACAGTTACTAACATTCAATCTATCATCTCCTACTTACAGGAAGACAAATACTTCAGAAAAATTGGTAGAGATTGGAGTCAAAAAGTCAAATCTAAGGGACTTGTAATCATAGAACAAATCAGAAATGTAATATTGAAGCTCAAAATAGAGAAGGACAACATCTCAACTAACCAAGATACCCTTTTAGTAGAGAAAGCCAAGAGTGAAGATCACATTTTCTTATTGAAGATGATCATTCATATGAAGGCTAAGGAAGTTGTAGAGGCAAAGATTTTTACTAGGGGAGATGAGCCCTTATTTGAATGGCTATAGAGCACGCAATTCAAATATGAGATGATCCTAGCGGCAGAAGAAGGATTGAAGGAAACAGAAGCTAAAGTTAAAAAGGATCAAGATAGAGACTATGAATTATTAAGAGGTCTACATATAGATTCCCAAGCTAGTGGACAAGGAAAAGGGATAATTGGAGTGACTATAATGAAAAATAATTTATTCAATTATCTAGATAGCTTAATGGAGGCATGTCCCAATCACTAAATTAGAGTGTCCAAGCTACAAAAACTTGGTGGGTGTATACACATGGCTATGGAGGAAATATAGGACTGGTTGAATATCATCAAAGATTTATCTAGAGAGAATTCCAAGTGGCTCTTGTGATACACTAACATTCATGTTCATAGAGATGAGGAGTTGATCCCAATCATTATTTTTGCCAAAACCTATAGGGCCAAGTCAAAAAAGGGAAGGAAGGTGAAGTGATTCTTATCCCACCCTTTTACCTTTCCTTTTCTCAGGTGAAGAACATACCCCATTTAGAGTTAGGAACAAACATAATTCACTACAAATCACAAATACAAGAGGGAGTTGTACCTAAGAATTCAGAGGGAGGTTAGTCACTTAGTAACAACTTCCCAACTATTGTAATTAGTTATTGTTCAAAAATATTGGGCATCCAAAGAGTAAAAGGAAAAGAAAAATTTATTTACCAATAATTTTGAATCCTTTCCATGCTCGTAAGGGACATGCATCCCTGGATAGAGCCATTGATGAGACTCAAAATTGCATCCCCGATCTAAGTACCTTTCCAAGCTCTTGAGTCAATTTGAGACCCTATAACAACATTTTAATGCATGTGTCCTTAGCTATCCTTTTAAGGCCTAAGAGGTGTTTAATATTTCTAACACCTTGCATTAACCATATCCATGCATCCTACTGGTGTTTAAAAACTACTGAACACAAAATGCTCAATACCAAAGTGGTAATACTCACATAACCTAAGGATTAGCCACTTCCTATTAACAATCACATGTGCACACCACTTGGACCTAACTTCAACAAAACCAAGGATGGTTTTCTACTCTTTAGGCTCTGCAAAACCAAGGTGGGTATACCTAAGGGATGATTCAAGTGCAAATTGTTGCATGAAAATTATCTTAGTTTCATTCTAATTCTCATCTTCTATCTTCAAACACATACATAGTTTATCCAATTCTTTAATATTTTTAGATTTATATACATCCCTCACAAGTAGATCTGATCATAATTCTCCTAGGATTTACAAATATCTCTAGAAATAGTAGCTACCTAAGACTCAAAAACTAGATGTAAATGAGTGGTGACTAGCATTTATAACTTTGAACAAAATGGAAAAAAATGATTTTAATTTTGTAATTGATTTGATATGTACTGTTAGAATTTACTCTCTCACTTCTGACTTATATGACCAATGCCTTATCCATTGGGCAAAAGATTGACTATTGGCAAGAGATCTAATTCAAATAACTTGTAAATGAATCTATCAATTGTAATAACCCATTTCCATCCTTATGAACTATCCATTTCATAAAATTATGAACTATATTGATCTATTGAAACATTTACTTAATTCCTTGAATTAAAAGCAACAACAGAACTAGAATACAACCCATCTAGAATGCATTCAATAAATTAAACCTTATTCAAATAATTTCAAAGTAAAAAAATTCATAAAATGGAGACAAAAAATGGTGACACAAATTTGATGTAAGTACCCCTTTGTATTATCCTTTTAGACGACTAATACAATGACCAATAGAAACTCAATGAAAAGCCTAGAATATCTTGTTGATTCTATCATTTCTATATATTATTAGAAAGTACACAATTGAAAGTAAACTCAAAACAACTACATACTACTAGAACGATTGTACTTTTCTTGAGAGAAACAAAAATTTTACAACCCATTCGGACCTGTTACAATGCCTTGAAAACTCATTTATATAAGCATAAGTTGCAACAAGCAAAGGGAAATTATGACTAATTAGCTATCTTTTGACAAAGATATTTGCATTGAACAAAAGACAAAAAATAGTGTAACAAAATGCTAGCACATCAAGAAATTCTCTGGTAGGTCCCATTTCTATTACATCTTCACAAGCTACTAGTTCTTTGATTTGCCACCATTATTCTAAATCTTTTGTAAATGTAGCTACTATACTGGCCAATGATGAATCATGTTGTAGTACTTGCAAATCAATTTCTACCCATGGGTTTTCACTATTTTTACCCTGAATTAACAAAACTACTTTTACTCTTGATTTTTCCTCTATTATGTCCACATCTTGGGCTTCTAAACCTGTAATTGAAACTAATTGCTAGCCTTTATTTTCTTCATCTCTTTGATCTGGTGTTGTTGTGTCAATAATATGCACTTCGTCCTCCTGCACCTCATCATCATCCATTTTAGCTTCTTCAAACTGTTCATTAGAAGCAATCTCTACCATCCATGTGTCAAAAAGTGTGTCATATGGCCAATTGAATTGCAAAACATCATGTTGCTTCCTAAGAACATACTTGACTTCCTTATCAATACTAACAAAATATTGTTTTAAAGAATCAAAGAATAATTGGACTTTCACCAATTCTTCTATTGTGGTGTCCCACCAAGCATGCCCTTTTTCATTAATAACCTTATTCATTCTTAAACAAAATAGGTCATCCAATTCCTTGGCCCATTAATCTTTATTCTTTAATTTACTCATTCTATCTAAAGCATGAGGGAACAAATCAAAGTTCTCATTTTTATACTTGCTTAGATAAGTAACAACTTTCAGTTGTAATGCAACCCTTATGTTGTCAAAATCTAAAAGATCATTAGCAATATCATATGTTTTCTCAATATACTCATGGGAAGACTTTACAGTAGAGTAACACAAAAAGGTAATTTCTTTCCTTCTCTTTCCCCACTTATTGACAATGGGTTTCAAATTCTCTTCATGGCCTTTCAATTCTTCCCATATGCTTATTACATTTTCTAACTAATCATAAAATAGTGGCTATTCAATTTTATCTACCAGATATATTAGATCCTTTCTAAGTTTATCTTCATATTGTACATTTTGCTCTACATGTAAAGCCCACAAATTGCTCTTTTCCTCTTCAAATTATTCAGATGTCTAGTATTGTGGCATTTGTGGTGCATCTAGTATTTCTATAAGTGGAGTGGATTTAAAAGGTTCCACTGGAGGGTGAGGATATGTAATCCTTGGTCTATAAGATCTCCCCATCACCTTATTCTCAAGCTCAATCCTCTTTTGGACCTCTTTATTGTAAGCTTCCAAAATTCTTTCATACTTACTCTGCAATTCAAACATTTCCTTTTCCTCTTTTTTTACAGTAGCCAAAACAAAGTGAGAATGTCCCTACATTCATATGTGCAGCCTGCACATGGGTGATATCTGCTACCCTTCTTACAGTAATATTTCCTATCATTCCAAAGTCATCTATTTGTGATGAGGTAGCTCGTGATCCCTTAATTAATGACCAAATGACTAAAGCAACCTACTCTTCACTGAATGCAATACCCTAGAATTCCTTTTTATCTTGGTTTTGTAAATCCAACTTATTTGAAATAGAATTGAAAACTAGAGCATCAACTATGTCCCAATTGGATAATAGTAAAATATTTGATGCCTTTACCATTTTCCTTCCTTCTTCAGGGCTTATATTTTGAAACTTTTGCATCATTTCTCCTTTCACCTAATTCTGCAAGGTAGTCTCCACTATTTTTGAATGCTTCATTCTCAATTTATTACATCTTTCTTCAAATTTTCATATATTGGCCCACCATGCAAACTGGTGGAAATCTTTGGATTTCATCTGATAAAAATTGATGACTAGCTTTCTCTATGATAGGTTCCAATTACCTACCTTTATAATCTACTACTGTTAAATCAAGGCTTGCCATAGGTGGTTCCTAAGGGTTTCCCTCATCGAATTCCTCTTGAGTAATAAAAAAACCTCCTTGTGACCCCATTTGTTCAATCTATTCTCTAGTGAGTTGCTCCTCTCCAATCCACAAAGGGGATTGTGTAGGTGAATATTCCTCAATATGAGGATCATCTTCCTTCATTATTCTTTGCCTCTCAGGAGAAGGCTCATCAGGTCTCTCTTCCAAGATAGCACTAGTGGATCCCATTATTTGTTTACCCTTATCCACAATGGCCTTTTTATTTTGAATTATGGTATAACCTAGCCTCTTTTGGACAATCAAATTTCCAACTCCTACATTAGGAGTGAATGTCAACCTCCTCATAGCTTCCCTGGCCTTATCTGGGTAAGAATTCATAAAGAATTATTATTTTTTCATTCATAGTCTCCATTATTTTAGGAAAAGTATTCATGGGCTTTTTTTATCTTATCTACCTATTTTATGGCATTATCCAAAGGACTATAATCTTTATCAAAATAATGTATAAATTCCAAAACCCTTGAGTAAACTCTCCATTTTTCTTTTTTAGTTGCATGTTCCTGCAAGGAAAACTCATTTCTTATAATGTCCTCAAGGCAATAAAATTCATGATCAATTTTTTCAAACTAAATTCTATGTCTAAAGGCCAAGTTATAAAATCCCTCAGTGTCACAAAAATGGGGATGGGAAATAGCCATTTTGTACCAATCCAAAATTTTATGCAGAAAAAGCCAACCCCCTTTAGTGATCACAAATTGATGAGCTATAGTACAAGTAGGGAATATTGACCCCCTTTGCCTTTTTATCAAAAAAAATTCTTCTAGTCCCCCTAGCTTCCATAAAAATTCAGCCATCCCTATCTTTAGAGGTACCTGGTAAGGTAGTACATGAGGGGTTTCTTTGAAACCATAAACCCTAATGATAGTAGAAATAGAGTATGGGATAATATCTCCCCAATTATGCAAAACTTTCAAGCCAATAGGATTATCCATAGGCCTAATGAGACTCATCAATGCCTTAGGCACTCTAGGATTGTCACTTAATATGAGGCACCTCAACTTTGAAGCAAAGTACCTATCAAACCTAACAAAACTAGCAATCTCTACATCCTAGGTCATATCTGCACTCCATAACTAGACTGGCAATGCTTCTCCATCCTGTTCTCTATTTAAGTTCATTTCCTTACCAAAATATGTTATTGCTTTAAACAAGAACATATGCATCAACAAAGAATAATGGTCAAAAGTCTTCTCCACTTTCCCCTTTTCAATTCCTACCAAGATAGTATGAATTTCTTTTGCTAAATAGGAGGCAAAGTCAAAAATAACATCCACACCAAAGGAAGCAATCTAAACCATCATGTACATAAGACTGATGGGCATGACATTCTATTCGTCCTCACCAGAAACTCGACATAAAGTATTGTATGTCTCTAAAACCTTGGAAGTGAAGTAGTCTTTCTTGAAAGGTTCCCTAGAAGCTGCTGTAATTACTGGAAAATTCCCAATTGTGCCAATATGGGCCCTCAATGCGCCCCCCCTAATTACATCCCTCTTTGACATGTATTCCTTTTCTAATTCTTGTAAGTTAATGGGCACATGATAATCTATCAAAGGCTCCAGACCAAATACCTCTCTAATCTCTTTAGGACTAATTGAAACTAGAGGCACACCATTAGTTCTTCTTGTTATTCTAACTGCTTGATCATAATTCTTTGTGATAGCTTCAAGAAGGTCATAATCCATAAAGACACTTGGAACCACTAATTTATCTAAATCAAAGTTCCAAATATTGACATGTGGGGAAAATAAATTCCTCTCTGAAAACCATTTCTTGAATAGAGAAAGACTAGTTTGAGAAGTTTTGGCATCCTTGACCCAGTTGCCCTTATCATATAACCCATCTATGATTTTTAGCCTAGGGTTTAATGAAGTTAGCTTTTTAACTTGCACAGTCTCAATGGTAGATTCAAGGAGTAATCCAAGCAAGTCATCATGAATATTCCTGGCTAAATAATCTTCTTTCCGAGAGAAAACCTTCTTTGGGGGCATATTGACTATAATTTGCAGGAAACTAAAATGCTATAAAGGTTATAATACACAGGCACTTACTTGATCCTCTACTTTTTATTCTCTATAATTCTGCAATATCTCACAAACAATGAGAAAATTCCTTCACATCCTAATCAAGCTCAACACAATATTCTCAGTAATTTCTTCTACTTAGAAAGCTTGAAATCTTGTTTGTGTGAGATGAAAATGGTGAAATCTTCTGCAATATACTATTTTTTTTGCACGTGAAGCTTTCATTCCTCATAAATGAACTATAAGGAAACAAAGTGGCACCACCTCTCCTTTTTAAATTTGCACCATTGATCTCAGAAAATCCTATGATCCAAGAATGAAAATAGGGATGATACATGTTCCACTTGACATGCTGGTAGTCAAACCAATGAAAATTCTCCATATGTACCTTTCCTTCAGTATTGGCATTTGAAATTGGACCCACTAATTCTTGAGGACACATGTCACTGTGTCACTATCTCGCTATACATAAATAGTGATCATATTGCCTATGCGAGATAGCAACAACCATTGATCTCTTTTTGATCAAGTGGAAGATATTAGATTCATTATTTAATACAAATGTGGTGGGTCCACTATCCATTTGCTTCACTTGCTATGTCACTATCCTTAAACTTTGAGTGGTTCTCCAAAGTGATGACGTGACAGCCATAGATCAGTTATCTCAAAAATAATTCACAAGTCCCTTAGATGTCTATAATGCTTACTTACTACTAATACTTGGTAAAAAACTGCAGGAATACTGTAACTCGATAGATTAACTAGTTACTGATCATCTAGCATTCATAGTTATTAATGTGCATGCAAAGGTTAAATAAATGAACACAAGAGACACCAAATTTATTGTGGAAACCCAATATGGGAAAAACCACTGAGTAACTAGCCACCAATTTTTCACTCTTTTGAAGTGAGCCCTGTTAGGAGCCAACCTTGTTAAAGGTTACAATACACACTATTAGGTGTGACCCTACTAGAGGATTTAATCACCCTATTAGGAGTGGCCTTGCTAGAGGTCTTTAGAACAATTCAACTAAACTATCACCTTGTTAGAGGATTTACAAAATGGCTGTTAAACCAACTCTGTTAAGAGATTTTGAAATCACTGCTACAATGGTTAGAACGCAACAATGAATTGACCTGAACATGATGTAACTGAATTTTCTAGATACAAGTCTCTATTCAACATCACTAGATCCTCCTTGATCAAATATGACTCTATTTTTCCTTAATGATCTTTGATCATCCTTCAAATTTTCTTCCACAATAATCAGTCCTCATATCTCATTAGCTTCACACTTGCATCTTACACCATTAGAATTCACAACTTGATCTCTTACTTATACCATTTAGATGGTCAAGTCAGTCCATTTACATGTTACATTTACCAATAAACCATTCATCAGTCGGCTATAGATGTTACTCGTAAACAAATAAATGTTATTTCATAAGACAATGAAATCCTTTACTGGCCGACCCTACTTGGTAAATATTGCTTCCAGGAATTTCTTGAGTTAACCATCTTGACTCAGTTATCATTAAAATATCCTTAAAATCCTCTTCCTGTTGAGTTTACTCAATAAGAACTGCTTCTCCCGAATTCCCTTTGATGAATGAGTGAGCTCAGTAAGAACTAAATTTCTTCAATTACCTTGAAAGCTTGATAAGAATTCTATCTTCCAAATTACCTTTGAGGACCAAGTAAACTCGGTAAGAATTGCTTCTTTGCTTTGCTAACCTTCTAAGCTCGATAGACTCTATCCTTTGCCTTGCTGACCTTCTTAGCTCAGTAGACTCTATCCTTTTCCTTTCTGACCTTCTGAGCTCAGTAGACTCTATCCTTTGCCTTGCTGACCTTCTGAGCTTGATAGACACTATCTGATAACTGATATGACATTTGTGTGACATCAAAGACAACACACAATTGAATAATTGTATCCAAAAAGATCTAGGCATGATCTAATGGTGTGGAAACTACAATATATCCCTATAACTAAGGTGGGTCCCTCAGTCACCAAGTTGCATTGGGTAAACAGAGCATAATTTCTCATAATGACTTGGCCATGATCATTGATCTGATCTTGATCCAATGATCATCATTGTTTATCTGACATCTGACTTGGGTGTGGGTCCTCATTCCTGATGACATGGAAAAGTCATGTCAAGCTGGCATATATATTAATATTTTAATCGTTATTGTGACATCATGTATTCTAAGCCCCATCATGTTTCTCACTTTTAGGCTGGCCGCTATGTTGCTACCGACAATGTGCAAGAAATTCCCAGTCACAACATAGTAACCTATAGTGGTTTCAAAATTTCTAGTATCCACACATTCTTAGTAGGATACCACCGTGTCATGGTTCAAGTTTTATGAAGAAAATGCTAGGACCCACTTTTATGATTTGTCACCACGAAATCATTTTCTTGACAATTCTCTATGTCATTATCAGCAAGATCCATTACCTTTCCAGTCACGACATAGTGAATTTAGGCAATCTATTAAAATTTGGTGATAAGAGAATGACTCCCTATCAATCATGATTATATTAATTAGTACCTTTGTCAGAATAATGAATGTGTACGTTCATGATACTACTTGGGAACTTTGCAATCATTGTCATTTTCAAAGGGGTGTCACTTTCTTCATTCTCTAGCAAGGCACCACATTGCTACTGACAGGGCACAAGGATTTCCCAGTCACGACATAGCAACTCACCAAAAAATCTAGGTTCTGGTGAAACCAATTGCAACTTGTTCCACATGTGTCCTTTATGACATTGACAACTCTGAGATGGAGTGTGTAATAGAACCCTTTTAGGAATAATGCACCTTTCCAGTGTCGGCTTTCATTTTATGACACCACAATTCAATTTCTTAGTAGTCACTATGTCATTATCATAAATAACCTTGCACTTTCTCATAGCAATGATACGATAGCCATAAATCTTATAAAGATCAGATGGCGGGGAATAACTTGAGAAGAAGACACTTGGCACTACAAAATATTCAAATGGGTCAAGGAATATTTGATATTTAAAAGGTTCATGCCTGGATAAATTCAAAAAGAAACAAGACGCAAGGCTTTGAAAAGGTTTTTCAAAGGCTATTAAAATTGCAAGGGCAAAAACCAAAAACTGTAGCAAACAAGTAATGGACTCAATTATGATTTTTAACCTAGAATTTGGAAACATTTATTTTGTAAAAATCATACCAAAACATCCCATGAAGGTAAATTATCATTTCGAGTCATTCCATGAAGTTTTATTTTGAGTAATGTTTAGATCTACATTTTAGCTTAAGTGTCAAACAACAACAAGAAGCCTAGTTCACATTCAAATATCTTGCACCACTTTGGGAGTATTTAGTATGCATATTAGAGGACCTATGTTTCATATTTCAAGTTTTTTTGATTTGTTTGACTAGGTTTTGAATCTTTCAAAGTTGGTTGTTTATTGTTGTCATGTTGATGCATATTTCTCAAAATTTGAGGATGCCCTATTTGACTAGTCATAACTTTGACCTAGTTGACCAAAATGAAAAAAAATCCTTTTACATTGCATTATGCAAATTAGACACTTTTTAGCTTCTAGGTTTGAGCCTATGATGAATCTGTTTGACTAGTTTTCAAATGTGATTCCAAATGCAATTTCTAAAGAATTACTGGTGTCATAAAGAAATTCATTAGTACCCCTCTTTGGGATGTTGTAACCCTAAATACATGATAGATGAGACCAAATGGATTGTACCACTATATTCTACTCTAAAAATTCTCTAAGTGTGTCAATTTTCAAGTCTTGGCAAATTTGTCTGCACACTTTTCCAGGTCTATTATTTTTATGAAAATCAATGTTCTGCAATTGTTCCCAGTTCTGCAATTCAGAGTACCCCAATTTGACCTCTTTCCAAATCTTCCTAGTTTTTTTTCATGAGACCAAATCACAAATTTATACTCTCCTTGTGGTAGTGAACCAATACCCCAGTTTTTGTGCCCCCCAAGTGTCAATTTGACCTATTTTCCAAGCCAAAACTGGATGTGATTAATGGTTTTCTAACATGTTTTCTTGTAGGTAGTTTTGAGAAGGCAATTTTGATGGTTAATATCTTTTGACCCTAAAGTTGTCATGAGATCAAACCTAACAGGGTATGAAAATGTAGAACAAAGAATTAGTGTATCAGATCCCAAGGTTCGGTCGGGTGCTTTGGTCAATTTTCAAAGCTGGCTCTCAAGCCTCTTAACATGAAATTGGCAGTTTGTAGAAAGGTTTAAAAATGAGTTTTGATTGGTTAGTTAGTGTTTGATTTGGAATCTATTCAATATGATATCCTTGGTCAATCTATTTGGAGGATCAATTGTTTGAGTTTGAAAAAAAAATAGTCAGACCCACTTTGGTGTCTAGCTGTTCCCACTAGATTGATAAGATATTGGAGATTCAAAGTGTTCAAAAGATCAATCTCCATTGGTTATCAAGAAACAAGATCATTTTGAATATGTTGTGAGTATCGTGACTAATACAATTAGCTTTAAAAATCTTGCAGCTATGGGAGACTAAAATTTGAGGTTGAATATGGACTAACATGAGGAACAACAAAAAAAAATTATATTATTGAAGGGCCACAAGGAACAACATTGATAGATGTACTAGATCAAGCTTTCACAGATGAATACATTGGGAATCTCATGAACAAAAAAAATATTAGCTTGGTAAAATATATTATTATTAGAGATTTAAAGTCTTAAGAAGATAGATAGTTTGATTGCTCTTGGCGAACTACTTGAACAAAAGCCTTCATTTGCATTCTCTCTGGATCTGTATTACTCCAACCTTGTCATGCAGTTGTTATCAATGGACTAATGGAATGTGCACCTATGATCTAGTAACACATCTCTTATTCATTCATAAATTCCTTAATGTGCATGTTTGCACAAATGATGATTTTGATAGTGGAGGATGGGAAGCATATGCATGAGATTGGTGATGATAATTTCGTAAGCATATGAATTATTCCAATATCCACCATATGGCATTGTGCATTAAATCTAAGTCTATGATTGGTTTCCCAATGAGTGTGCATGAAAAGCACAAAACATATAAAGTTTTTCAATCAAATCATTGTTTGTCATGATTAGACCTTTGAAGGAATGAACACACTTGTTTTTTTAGAGGATGACACAGGTTTTTATGGATAGGAGTTTACAATTTTTCCATTGACACACTTGAGTGGCCATTCAAATCTTTAACTCTTGCTAGATTGCTATAAAATTAGACATGATGTTTGAAGATTCTGATTTAGAAATTGAGATATGTTAGTATTTGTTAGAGATGTCCATTCAAAGTTGTTGTTGTTTTTCTTTTTTCCACCATTGCAAGCCACTATTAGGGAAATCATGGACGTGTTAATTAAGGATAAGGGACATGATTATTTGTAGAATTTGACTAGAATGCCATTATTGGTAGTGTTGATCACATAAGACCTGATAGGAAAGTCGCAAGGTTAACATATGTGAAGAGAAACTAGTGCACAGTGGCTCCCTTTTGGTTCCCTTGTAGAATGCAACTTTGCCCAGCCCAATGTAGTATGTAGAATTGAGGGAGTATCCAATCTAGTCACCATTAAATAGGGATGTAATCATATATGTGTGTATCTTTTTTTCCCATGATGATTAGATGAAAAAATCATCAAAAACAACTTCAAACAACACCATACGATGTATTGAGGTGATTAATAATATGAACTTGTCTGCTTGTGTATTCATCATCAATATCCATCTTTAGGGATTCATCTAACAAGGGTGTTGACAAAGAAGTTGACCCTCTGAGAAGCATGCTTCCATACTGCCCAATTTGCCTCCAAAGTGTGAAGATTTTGTTTGGAAGGTATAAGACATCCATGGAATCTGTATGCCAAATGGTCTGAAGATAAGATGAATATAGTTGCTACTGATTGAACATCATGCATGTGGGATGCAGTAAGTATTGTTTGTGTTTTTGTCTTAATCATTTCATCCCACATGGCTCATGTGGTAAGTATTTTGGTTTTTTAAATATGAGGGTGCTCTCTAAGTAAATGTCTAAAGCAATTTTCTTTATGACATATGAGACACATTGCCTACAGGCCCATGGTCACCTAGAAGAAAGTAAAAGTTGAATTTGAATGGATATGTTGACATGGCCTAATGATGAACTATAGAGTGACACATAGTAGTGGTCTCCAAAGTGGGCATGCTTCCTAATGTACTAATGTGGTGAGGATGTCATGTGGACCAATCATAGAATGATATGTGGCAGATAATTTTGGACCTAGTACACAAAATGATGAGATGAGTTGGTAAAATAGGACACATGTCACAACATTGTTATGTCATGATGGCATGGTGACTATTGAGGTGTCATGCGACATAGAAACACAATCATAGGTCACCACATGGCAAGCAGTCTAACTAGGCAAGAGAGATATGGGTCAAAGTGTTGCTATGTTGCTAGTGACATGGTGGTGGTTGACAAGGACAATGACATAGAGATAGATCGCCACATGGAGAGGGTGATGAAGTGGATTTGGTTATGTGGCATGGATTACAAGGCTATGTAATGGATCAAGGTACCACATGTCATGACATCATTATGTTGCAATGATGTAGCATAGTGCTAACTGTTGGAATTCACAAGTGGGAAGGATACTTTTGAGAGGGGGGTGAATCAGAAGTACCAAACTTTAACCTCTAAATTTTTTTAAATAAAATCAATCACATGAATTTAACACATCTAAATAACTTAAAAGTGAATGCATGAAAATAGATAACACAAGATTTGACCACCCAGAAACCCTCCAAAATGAGAAGGTAAAAATGGGGTGGGGATGACACCCACAACTTATCACTGCAACAATATGTAACTTGTTAAGGTTACAAAGTTTGACCATCATCAATGATCTACCTTGTGAAAGGCCTATCCTATTAAAGGCTTAACACTCTATTAAAATTGACCTATCTAAAGGATTTACAAACATTCACTTGGAATGTCACCGTGTTAAAGGATTTACAATATGGTTGTTAAACCAACCTATCTCCATAAGATTTTCATTCTCCTAATACAATGGCTAGAAAGTATAGTAGAATGTGATCAATTGATAACTTACAATCCTCAATTGCTGATTTTAGATCCTTCTTCTATCCAATCTAATCTAATCCTTCTTGATCTGTTATAACTCTGCTTGTAGTGTTGATACTCTATTCTGATCAACCAATTTTGCAGTGTTGTTCTTCCTCTAAGTCTTTACACCCTGTAAAACTTACTTCAAAACTTCACTAGAATTCCATACAACATCTTTCTCTCTTACACATGCTCTCTCAAATTATGGGGTCTCAATCTCCTTATAAAGATCTCATGACTTAGGGTTAGGCAAGAATATACTATCTAGATTCATCCATCTTTCCCGCTCAAATATTCCATTTTCTGATTGGTTGCATGCTGATTACATAGGGAATGTAATAGATTTGATCTCATCTTTTAGATCCTTCAAGATTCATCCTGAGTCATCTCAAAAATGGTTTACATCCAAGTTTGTGAAGGTACAAACTCATATGTTGATTCTATGTTACTTGGCACTTACTGATTGTTGATGCTCGACACATATGGGAATTCTATCTTGCTCAGCTCCTATAGTAACTCTGTCTCGCTTGACACCTATACTTTACTTGGCACATATAATAGCTCGACATCACTTCTCACTCCATACTTGAAACTTTCTCAACACTATCTATCTTCTCGACATCTATTGTGACTTGACACCTGTTGAACTTTTGGCTTAGCACATATTATAGCTCGGCATCTATATTATATGGTGATATTGCTATCAGGATTTAACTATGTGATTTTAAGTCAAACTCATTGACTCATGTTTCATGAGTAGCGATTTAACATGAATCCATCTCTCATGAAAATAAATAGAATACTTGTTATTTAGTGCAGAGCCTGATCAGTCCCCAAGTGGGAGATTGTTAGATTGTGGTGATTGATTAGGAAAGTATTGTACATACTTCATAAATTCTTTGGGAAAAAAAAATTGGGCATTATTTTATCAGGATTTTGGGTCGACATATAATTATTAATTATAAGCCTAAAGCGATAAAAATACTTGTATAAAAGAGCTTAGGGTTAGAGATTGTTTCATAGTTGTGATGCAAAATTGGTTCTTGTGGCAGTATTGAGCTGTAAGGGGTTATGGATTATTATCAGGCTATAATCACTGGATCATAGTAATATCGAACTTGTTGTTTGGTGGACGTAGCCTAGGGATTGGGTGAACCACATTAAATCTTGTTGTTTTGTTTTTATTCTCTATGTGATCTATTCTTTTCTTTTATTGGTTATATTTGCATGTAATTGTTATTTTTGACTGTGCTTTAATCCTAACAAGTGGTATCAGAGCCTAGTTGTTTTTCAATTATCCTCTGTAGGAAAGTCTCATGGTTGAGTTGGAGTCTCATGGTTGAGTGGGAGTGATGGCAGACAAGGGTAAGCTAAGGGTTGATAGGTTTAATGGGCAGAACTTTTAGTCATGGAAGATGCAAATGGAAGACTATCTTTATCAGAAGGATTTACGGAAGTCATTGGAAGGAAAAGCCAAGAATCAAGGATCTATGTCAAATGATGAATGGGATCTTTTGGACAAAAAGGCACTTGGAAGAATTTGATTATGTCTGGCACCATCAGTGGCATTTAATATTACAAAAGTGAAGACAATAGAGGAGTTGATGAAAACCCTAGCGACACTGTATGAAAAGCCCTCTACTTCAAACAATGTATTTCTCATGAAGCATTTATTTAATATGAAAATGGCAGAAGCTAGATCTGTTGCAGATCATTTTAATGAGTTTAATACTATTACTAGTCAATTATCTTTTGTGGGTATCAATTTTGAAGAAGAAATTAAGGCTCTCTTGATTTTGTGTTCTTTGCCTGAAAGTTGGAATGGCTTGGTAATGGTTGTGAGTAATTTTGTTTCTAGATCTAGTACCCTAAAATATGATGATGTGATTAGTGTTGTTTTGAGTGAGGAAAATTATAGGAAAACCTTAGGTGGATCTATATCAGGAAGTTCTTTGCAGGGGCAAAAGGACTAAAAGAGGAAGTAATTCAAGAAATCATGGGAAATCAAGAGGAAAGTCAAAGGGGAGGAGGTCTCAATCGAGAGGACCAAATGATTGATAGTACTATGGGAAACTAGGGCATAAAAAGAAAGATTGTTGGAATCAAAATAAAAATGAAGGAGAAAAATCAAATGGAGACAAGGAGGAAAATGTGGTAAGTAACAAATCCGATAAGGATACTTTGCTTATGTCTTTAGAAAGTGTTGATGATTCATGGGTTTTAGATTCTGGTGCTTCATTGCATGCTACACCTCATAGAGGTTATTTCATTGATTATGTCCAAGGGGATTTTGGACTTGTTTATTTGGGGGATAATGAGCCCTATTATATTATTGGAAAGGGAAAAGTTAAGATTAAGTTGTAGAATGGTAATCATTGGCTAGTACATGAGGTAAGACATGTTCCAAGGCTGAGTAGGAATTTAATTTTAGCGGGTCAACTGGGTGATGAGGGTTGCATAGTTACTTTTAATGATAAAAATTGGAAGGTTTCAAAAGGTTCCCTTGTAGTAGAAAAAGGTGTGAAAGTAGGTACCTTATATCTTTGTACAGGTCATATTGTTCCTTCTACTTCAATTGTTTTAGAGAAAAATGAATGTTTAGGAACAGTTGTTGCGATTGAGTAGGGTGAACAAATAGCTACTATAAATTCTGATACAGCACTGTGGTACAATAGACTTGGGCACATGAGTGAGAAAGGTATGAAAGTAATTCATTCAAAGAAAGTTTTACTAGGTCTAAAATGTGTTAATATGGAATTCTTGGAAAGTTATGTGTATGGAAAACAAAAGAGAATGAGTTTTGTAAAGACTAGGAAGGAAAACTAAAGGGAGAAATTAGAGCTTGTGCATACTAATGTATGGGGACCAGCATGGGTATCTTCCCTTGGTGGCTCTCATTATTATGTTACATTTATTGACGATGCAACGAGAAAAGTATGGGTTTATTTCATTAGACAAAAATTTGATGTATTGCAAACTTTTAAGAAATGGAAATGCTTGGTTGAAAATGAGACTGGTAAGAAATTAAAATGCCTCAGATCTGATAATGGTGGTGAGTATTACATTCATGAATTTGAAGATTATTTCTCCACTAATGGTATTTTTAGATAGAAAAATTTTCAAAGGACTCCACAAAAAAATGGAGTGGCTAAACACATGAATAGGACTATAATGGAGCGTGCAAGGAGCATGAGGTTGCATGCTAGGTTTCCCTTATACATGTGGGCAAAGGTTGTTAACAATGTTGTAGATTTGATTAATAGAGATCCCTCTACTCCTTTGTGTTGTGGTATTCTAGAGGAAGCATGGACTAGTAAGAAGGTGAGTTATTCTTTTCTCAAAACCTTCGGCTATGAAGCATTTTCTCACATAGATTCTAAAAATAGAACCAAGCTGGAAGCTAAGTCAAAGAAATGTGTATTTTTTGGATATGGCATTAATGAATTTGGTTATAGGATTTGGAATTTTAAAAATCATAAAATTGTAAGAAGCAGGTATGTCATATTCAATGAGAAAATGTTGTGCAAAGATCTATTGTAGCAACATGAGAAGAAAGAAGATGATTATGTAGTGTTGGATGATACTTCAAAAGCTAATGTTCTAGCCATTCCTCATGATGTGCAACAATTGCAACAACAAATACCACACACACTGGTGAATGTTAGATGGTCAACAAGGCAAATTAGACCTCCAAAAAGATTTTCTCGTTCTTTGTATTCTATTTTATTAACAGATACTGGTGAACCTGAATGTTATGATGAATCTGTGCAAGTGGATACTAAGATTCAATGGGAGTCTGCAATGAAAGATGAAATGGACTCTTTGCTAAAGAATAAGACATGTGATTTATGCAAGTTGCCTACACGTAAAAGAGATTTACAAAATAAGTGGGTTTATAGGTTGAAAGAAGAGGAAGGAGGTAAGAAAAAATTTAAAGGTAGGTTAGTTGTGAAAGAAATTGCAC
This sequence comes from Cupressus sempervirens, assembly GCA_028749045.1. Lineage (NCBI taxonomy): Eukaryota > Viridiplantae > Streptophyta > Pinopsida > Cupressales > Cupressaceae > Cupressus > Cupressus sempervirens. Next base: position 82,653,846 of record CM053789.1, read on the forward strand.
AAAAAAAAGGCATTAACTTTGATGAGATATTTTCTCTTGTTGTTAAGATGACTTCTATCTGTACTATTTTAAGTCTTGTGGCTACTAAAGATTTGCATTTAGAGTAGCTTGATGTTAAAATAGCCTTCCTTCATGGTGATTTGGATGAAGAGATATATATGGCTCAACTAGAGGGATTTGCAGTAAAAGGTAAGGAGAACTTAGTGTGCAAGTTGAAGAAAAGCCTATATGGCTTAAAGCAAGCACCTTGGCAATGGTATCTAAAATTTGACAGTTTTATTCAGGAGCATGGATACTATAGGTGTTATTCAAATCATTTTGTTTATTTTAAGAGGTTGGATGATGAAAACTACATTATTTTATGTTTATATGTTGATGATATGCTTGTAGTTGAGTCTAACATGGATCACATTAAGGGGTTGAAATGCCAATTAGCACATGCATTTGCTATGAAGGATTTGGGGGCAGCAAAACAAATCCTTCGTATGAAGATTTGTAGAGATAGGAAGAATAGAACATTGATGCTATCTCAAGCTGATTATGTGGAGAAGGTGTTCCAACGTTTCTCTATGGAGAATGCTAAAGCTATTAGCACACCTTTACCTAGTCATTTTATAATTAAACAAATATAAGTGAAATGTATATTAAATTAAATTACACAAAACTCACAACCACATTGATTATTGAAGGAAGCTTATAGAAAATATCAATCAAGTAAATCAAAAACTCATTTTTCAATTATAGTTCTCTCCTAACAATTATATCATACATAATCCTTGACCTTATTGTACTAGAACTTAAATAGTATCTCTTTTGTTGGTAGAACATTAACCCTAAGTATAAATATTGACTAAGAAATAGCCTACAATGTAATATAGTCTTTCCATTTTTTTATTTTTTTATTTAATTATAAACTTTAAGACCTTGGACTTTGAAGTCTTTACAACCTACTACTAAAGATTGGGGTCTGTCAATTGATGATTTTATCATAAACATAAACAAAAACCAACATTAAAATATATAAAATGATGATCTTATACTTATTTTAACACTCACACCACTTCTATAATATCCATTGTTAAGTTATAATTGTTTTGGTAGCAACTATATAGATCCTATTATATATCATATAAAATCCTTTATGGACCATTATATAATTAAACAAGTATAAGTGAAATATGTGCTATATTAAATTACACAACAATCACAACCACGTTGATTATTGAAGGAATCTTATAACAAATATCAATCAAGTAAATTAAAAAATCTTTTATATATATATATATATATATATATATATATATATATATAGTTCTCTTCTAACAATTATATCATACATAATCCCTGACCTTATTGTAGGAGAACTTAAAAGTATCTCTTTTATTGGTAGAATCTTAACCCCAAGTATAAATATTTACTAATAATTAGCCTATAATGTAATACTCTTTCAATTTTACTTTTTTTTATTCAGTTATTAAATTGAAAACCTCTGACTTCAAATTCTTTACAACCTACTACTAAAGATTGGGGTCATGCCCACTCTTTTAAATTACTAATTTACAAGATAATATTACATTATAAAATATAAATTGTAAGAATATTCCATTTTATATTATTGATAGATTCTTAGCCCTAATTATAAATATCGACTCAAAATTTAGTGCAGGTGTATAATCCCATTTAAACATGAATGAAGCTATGCCTATACATATATCATATAGAAATTCATACCCTACACTATTTTTTAATTTTATTTCTAAATATATTTAGCCATTAAAGATAATTGAACTATATTATTATTAGTAGATAAACACAAATGTTGAAATAATTGAACCATATGAGGGCTTTCCCCTCCCAATGCTACTAGTTATATATATATTATATATTATATAATATATATATAAAGAAAGCGTAGATATATCGAGGCTTTAATTTACTTTAGAAAAAGAGAACTAATTAAAATTAAAACTTTGATATATCTTGGCTTTCTTTATATAGATAATAGATAATAGATATATAGCTAGTATAAAGAAACATATAAATAAAGTGTTACGCTCGATCAAAATTCAAATTAAATATTACATATAATTTATTTTAATTCTATAAATTGCATGTACAACATTCACTAATCAATTCTATTTATTGGTTTTCCCTAAATAGCAAATTAAATTGTGGTATTCATCTTAAAACATTTTTTCAATATAATTTACCCATTGATCAAATCTAAACCTATGCATCATGTTTAACAAAAGGTAGGGGACTCAAGCTCTATTAGAGCTCTTGTTAAAAAGATGAAGAAATTAATTCCATAAGATTTTGACAATATACAATACTTATAAGTGGAAAGCATGCTTAACTCCACTATTTGGGGGATCGGGGTCCATTCATGTCAATGGATTCCATATGCCTTTAATTTACTAAGTATTTTTGTTGATAGAGTTATGATTACATGATTTGTTTATGGATTTGATTGTGTTAATATTTTTACCATCAAGAGTTATGATTCTTTGAATTTCTTTCCCCTAGTATTTTGTATCAATTGAGATTCATGTTCTTTGTATTTCTTTCCCTTGTGACAAGAAATGCTATCTTTACTATGTATGGGGTCCCTTCAATCTAATTTTATCATAAAAGAGGACATCAACTATCCAGTCACAAATTTTGTTTGGGTTGGATGTGTTCATACCATGGCCTATGTCTTATGTCATACCATGGCCATAGAGGAGTACCTTTGTTAGACTTTTTGTTTTTAAAAAATTCTATGCAAATGGAGTATTCAAAAAAATTATATATATATATATATATATATATTGATAGATTTTATTACTGGTACTTCAAATTCTTATTCAAAGTGTAAAAAAAAATAAAAACAACATATTACTTATTTAAATATATTGTAATACCAACAATTTATCAAGAATGTCATTTCATTCTAGTTTTGTATTAATTTTTTTATTACTTATAAAATGTAAGAATTTTTTTAAAATATTTTATTTAATTATAATAATTTAAATAAATACAAAATTTTACAAGATTATTTTTAGTTCTTAGATTTTTTACAAAAAATATATTTTATTATTAAATAATTATTCTCATAAATTAGAGATAGTAAATTGAAAAATATTACTTATGAAAATGAACATATCTTATATTAACTAACTTAATCATCATACAAATATCATATATCAATTAGAAAGGCATCCTACAAATATCATATGTTAATTAGAAAGGCATATTAATCATAAAATATAAATATTTCTCATATACTAATAATACTCCATCCAAAAAAAAAGTCTCACAAAGGTTCTTGACTCTCTGTAATCATGGTATGACATAAGACATGGACCATGGCATGAAGGGCATCCAACCCAACAAAATTCGTATAGTCAATGTCATAAAAGAAGATCTTTTCCATCATATTTTTTGATGAATAGTCCTTTTCTATTAATGAAATAATATACTAAGATTATAATTCACAAAAAAGGGTTGGGGCATACAAGATCACTCCACGAGAGTTCACATGGCCGAAGCCAGAATCAACAACTATTCATAAAAAGAAAAAACATAAAAAGTAACCCTTAGGCAGCTAAGGCAATGCCAGCTGAGGGGGGTGGTTCATCATGATCATGAAATCCCCAGTCATCCGTAGGATTGGTAGGCGGGATGGGAACAGTCTAGCCATCATTAACAGCATTAGGGGCTTGATCAACATCCTTCAAATTAGGCTGTGGAGGTAAGATAGCCAATTCCAAGTGAAAAGGCCTCTTCCCAGAAACCACTCGCCAAGGGGCAAGAGGAGGATCCAAGAACTAGCTAGTGCCACCATGGGGTATGGAAACCGAGTAGTGCCTCCATCCACCATCGCCACCGCTAAGAGAGTGGTAGTGAAAGCCTGCAAACATGGTGTGTGTGAGCAATGGATTGAAGAATTGTGCCTCAGGCAATAGCCTCTAGGTGTCAAGGTATATACTAAGGCTACTAAAGGTACCCTAGCAATAGTACAATGGGCATTTCTCTAGTGATTAAGAAGCTCTTGAAGATGGGCCACCTTGTTTTCTTGCACTTGAATCTGCATCATTACATTATTACAAATGCATGCCTTAGTGTGCATGGCAATATTTATAATAAGAAAACTATGAGTGAAAATAACAAAATTTCTATCTTTCCACAAAGTGAATGAAATCTCCATCCTAAAGGTATGCCAAATCTAGATAAATTTTCTAGGGCTCCTAGGGGAATCACCCAAAATAACCATGTGCCAAGAAAATGGTTGAGGCTGAAACGACTTTAAAAAATCATGAATCCAGTGCCAATAATTTTGAGCATGTCTACAAAACCAGAAAATATGTAGGAAAGACTCTGGTTGGCCATAGAATGGACACCTAGGATCTAAAACCCCAATATGATTGAGCTAAGGCCCAAGGAGAAGACCTTGAAAAGCTAGGCACCAAGCAAAATGGCCAATCTTGGGTTCTGTAATAACATTCCAAATTGTGTCAAAGTGCTTTCTCCATTGAGAAAGAGAAGATTGCAAATGCCATCTCTAATTGAGTGCATCCACCATCGATAGATGGGGAGAAAACCATCTAAAACCCAGACTTGGTTTGTAACTGGTGAAAGGAGTGGCACGATAGCACTTCCAATCATTCCAACAAGGTCTAATAGACTAAATACTCACTTTATGAATTAAGTGTCCAAGAATTGCAAAAAGCAATATAAGTCAAAAGTTTTCCAATCTAAATGGGCAAGAGAGTATTGGACTTGCATATCTTCCCAAGATTTGAGAGTCATGGAGACCCTAGAGAAAAGATCTTTAGGAGTCTTGATGCCTCATTTGAAAAAATGCAAAGCACTAGCACCTTGAGTCTTGGCAAGGGGAATACCTTGGATGGAAAACAGAGGAGACCACCAAATGTTCTACTAGTTCAAAGAGAGCCCATAACAGAACTCATCACCAGACCAACAAAGTCAAGGCTTGATAGCTTTCCAAGCTTTCCATATGCTCTTGATAACAAAAGAGCTCTCTATGAGCATCGGTTCTTACATGATGAGAAGGGTGTGAAAGCCAATCTCCTTTCATGTAGGCATGTTAATGGAAAACCTAGAAGAAATGCAATCTCAAACCAAAATTTTCCAAGCTTCATCTCCAATTATGGCACAAATAATCCATTTGACACATAGAGCAAGGTCTTGCTTCTATGTGGAGAGAAGGCCAAGGCCTCCAAACTCTTTGGGGAGACAACAAAAATTCCAAGAAAATTTGTGAAAGCCATGATGATTAGAACTAGAAGCCCAAAGAAAATCATGGCACAATTGCTCTAGTTTCTAATAGGAGGCTTTTGAATGAGCCCAACCATAAGAATAATAGGCATCTGTTGCAACAGGAAATTTAGAGCAAGTTTGGAATTTTCCCGCAAGAGAAAATAGTTTCGTAAGCCGATAATCCAACTTCTTAGTAATCTTGGCAAGCACATCATTTGACAGATCCACTGGCGATGCTTGAAAAGAAAAAGGAATGCCTAGAAAGCAGAAAATCTCCCTGTGAGTGACCCATTTGCATTCAAACTAGTTAAGCCAAGGTGGCGCTAGCAAAAAGGACTGGCAATAATAGAGTGTTTTATGCCATTGAATAATAGAGTTAGAGGATTGAAAAAAAGTGTTAAGGCAATTTAATGCATTATTGATGTTTTCTTTATCCTCCAAAAAAGTGGGAAAGGAATCATTAGCAAAATGACCATTAACCAACTAGGAAGAGGATTTTGGTAAAGAGATGCCACAAACCAAACCTGAAGACATGGAGTGGGCTAGTAAATAGCCAAACCCTTCAATAGCAAGAACATAAAGTACTGAAGCCAGAGGGAAACCTTGCCTAATGGAACAAAAAAAACCCAAAGTCTTCAGATTGCAAGTTATTGATGGTAATGCAAGCATTAGCATCTCTAAGGAGCATCTCCACAAATTGCAAAAATTGGGACCAAAACCAAGAGCCTGAAGCATAGCCAAAATGAAAGGCCATTCAAATCTAGTCATAGGCTTTTGTAAAATATATTTTCAAAAAAATAACCGGCTACTTGGACTTGCAAGCTCACTCCATACCTTCCTAGACAATAATTGTTAGGATAAACCACGGATAGAAATAAAAACTAAATGCAAATATAACTAATAAAATAAAATAATAGATCACACAAAAATGAACACAAGGCACGAAGATTTAATGTGGTTCACCCAATCCCTAGGCTATGTCCACCAAAATAGCAAGTTCAATCTTATGACAATCTGATTACAACTTGATTACAATCTGTAATCTCTTACAGCTCAATACCACTGCAAGAACCAATTTTGCATCACAACATAATGAAAAGTACCCAACCCTAAACCCTTTCATACAAGTATTAAACCGCTTTAAGGTTATAACATGTCGGCCATATGTCAGCCATAATATGTCGGCTACTATGTCGGCCATGGCCCAAAATTTATGAAGTATGTATAGTACTTTTCCTGATCAATCACCATAATCTAAGAATCTCCCACTTGGGGACTAATAATGCTCCACACTAAACAAAAATCTCCCACTTGGAGATTGATCTTGTACCAATACCACTACCACATGGGGCTCCCACTGGATCAAACCACCCTGAACTCTGTTGTTCTTTTATTCATGTTCAATCTAAAAGACCAACCGAAGCTGAAGAGGAGTTTAGCTTCTCCCGTGTTACAACCTTTGTCAACATATCTGTTGGATTGTCATTGGTATGTATCTTCTCCAACTTTAACTGTCTAGCTTCCAAAATTGATTGAATGAAATGGTACTGCAACTATATGTGTTTGGTCTTAGAATGTAGAGCTGAATTCTTTGCAAGATGAATGGCACTTTGACTATCGGTGAACAAATAATTATCCTTCTGAGGATGTCCCAATTTTTTGAAGAAGAACTGAAGCCATATCATCTCCTTGGCTACCTCTGTAGCAGCAATATACTCTGCCTTTGTAGTGGATAGAGCATTATTCTTCTGTAACCTAGAAACACAGCTCATGGTTGCCCCACCAATAGTAAAGACATAACCTATAGTACTCTGCCTAGTATCAATATCCCTAGCCAAATATGAGTCAACATAGCCCTGTAAATTAGTATTAGATCCCCCAAAGTGTAAACACTTATTGGATGTTCCTCTCAAATATCCGAGAATCCACTTGACAGCATCCCAATGCTCAAATCCTAGATGACTCATATACCTGCTAATGACTCGCACTGCATGTGCAATATCTGGCCTAGTGCATACCATAGCATACATCAAGCTTCCTATAGCTGAAGCATAGGGTACCTTGGACATCTTATCCTCCTCTTCCTATGTCTTGGGACACATCTCCTTAGTCAATTTCAAATGACTAGGTAAAGGTGTGTTGATAGCTTTAGCATTCACCATAGAGAAACATTGCAACACCTTCTAAACATAATTAGCTTGAGATAGCGTCAATGTTTAGTTCTTCCTATCTCTACAAATCTTTATACCAAGGATTTGTTTTGCTGCCCCCAAATCCTTCATAGAAAATGCATGTGCTAATTGGCATTTTAGCCCCTTAATATGATCCATGTTAGACCTAGTTACAAGCATACCATCGACATATAAACATAAAATAATGTAGCTATCATCATCCAACCTCTTAAAATAAACACAATAATCTGAATGACACCCGTTATATCCATGCTCATGCATAAAACTATCAAATTTTAGATACCATTGCCGAGGTGCTTGCTTCAAGCCTTATAAACTTTTCTTCAATTTGCACACTAAGTTCTCCTTATCTTTGACCTCAAAACCCTATGGCTGAGCCATATATATTTCTTCATCCAAATCACCATGAAGAAAGGTTGTTTTAACATCTAGCTACTCTAAATGCAAATCTTCAGTAGCCACAAGACTTAAAATAGTATGAATAGAAGTCATTTTAACAACAGGAGAAAATATCTCATCAAAATCAATTCCCTTTTTCTGTGCAAATCCTTTTACAACTAACCTGGCCTTAAATCTTTTCTTACCTTGTTCCTCTTCTTTCAACCTATAAACCCACTTATTCTGTAAAGCCTTTTTACCTATAGGCAACTTGCACAAATCCCATGTCTTATTTTTTAGCAAAGAGTCCATTTCATCTTTCATTGCAGACTCCTACTGAATCTTAGTATCCACCTGCACAGCTTCATCATAACTTTCAGGTTCACTAGCATCAGTAAGTAAAATAGAATACAAAGAGGGAGAAAACTTTTGTGGAGGTCTAATTTGCCTCGTTGACCATCTAACATTCACTGGTGTGTGTGGTATTTGTTGTTGTAGTTGTTACACATCATGAGGAATGGCTGGAACATAAGCTTTTGGAGTATCATCTAGCACTACATAATCATCTTCTTTCTTCTCATGTTGCTGCAATAGATCTTTGTACAACACTTTCTGATTGAATATGATATCTCAACTTTTAACAATTTTAAGATTTTCAAAATCCCAAAGCCTATAACCAAATTCATTAATGCCATATCTAAAAAAAACACATTTCTCTGATTTAGCTTCTAGCTTGGTTCTATTTTTAGAGTCTATATGAGCAAAAGCTTCACAACCAAAGGTCTTGAGAAAAGAATAACTCACCTTCTTACCAGTCCATGCTTCCTCTGGAATACCATAGCCCAAAGGAGTAGATGGACCTCTATTAATCAAATATACTATAGTATTGATAGCCTCCACCCACATGGAAAAAGGCAACCCAACATGCAACCTCATGCTCCTTGCGTGCTCCATTATAGTCCTATTCACGCGTTCAACCACTCCATTTTCCTGTGGAGTCTTTGGAATAGTTTTTTGTCTATGAATACCATTAGTGGAGCAATAATATTCAAATTCATGACTGCAATACTCACCACCATTATCATATCTGAGACATTTTAATTTCTTACCAGTCTCATTTTCAACTAAGCATTTCCATTTCTTAAAAGTTTGAAATACATTAGATTTCTGTCTAAGGAAATAAACCCATACTTTTCTAGTTGTGTCATCAATAAATGTAACATAATAATGAGAGCCACCAAGGGAAGATACCTGAGCTGGGCTCCATACATCTGTATGCACAAGCTCTAATTTCTCTGTTTAGTTTTCCTTCCTAGTCTCTACAAAACTCACTCTCTTTTATTTTCCATACACACAACTTTCATAGAAATCCATATTAACACATTTCAGGCCTGGTAAAACTTTCTTTGAATGAAGTACTTTCATACCTTTCTCACTCATGTGTCCAAGACTATTGTGCCATAACACTGTATCAGAATCTACAACAGCTATTTGTTCTCCCTGCTCAACTGCAGCAATTGTTCCTGAACATTCATTTTTCTCTAAAACAATCAAAGTAGTAGGGACAATATGACCTGTACAAAGATATAAGGTGCCTACTTTCACACCTTTTGCTACTACAAGGGAACCTTTTGAAACCTTCCAATTTTTATCATTAAAATTAACTACACAACCCTCATCACCGAGTTGTCGAGCTGAAATTAAATTTCTACTCAGCCTTGAAACATGTCTTACCTCATGTAGTAGCCAATCATTCCCATTCTACAACTTAATCTTAATTTTTCCCTTTCCAACAATTTGACAGGGTTCATTATCCCCCAAATAAATAAGCCCAAAATCCCCTTGGACATAATCAATGAAATAACCTCTATGAGGTGTAGCATGAAATAAAGCACCAAAACCCATGAATCATCAAAACTCTCTAAAGACAGAAGCAAAGCATCCTCTTCAGATTTTTTACTTACCACATTTGCCTCCTTGTCTCCATCTAATTTATCTCCTTCATTTTTATTTCAATTCCAACAATCTTTCTTTTTGTGCCCTAGTTTCGCATAGTACCAGCAATCATTTGGTCCTCTCAATTGAGACCTCCTCCCCTTTGACTTTCCTCTTGATTTCCCACGATTTCTAGAGTTACTTCCTCTTTCAATCATTCTGCCCCTACTTGCTGCATTCAAATCACTTCTTGATGTAGATCCACCTGAGGATTTCCTACGAGTTTTCTCACTCAAAACAACACTGATCACATCATCTTATTTTAGGGTACTAGATCTAGGAACATAATTACTCACCACCATTACCAAGCCATTCCAGCTTTCAGGAAAAGAACACAAAATCAAGAGAGCCCTAATTTCTTCATCAAAATTGATACCCACAGAAGATAACTAACTAGTAATAGTATTAAACTCATTTAAATGATCTACAATAGATCCACCTTCTACCATTTCCGTATTAAATAAACACTTCATGAAAAATACCTTGTTTGAAGTGGAGGGCTTTTCATACAGTGTCGCTAGGGTTTTCATCAAATCTTTTGTCGTCTTTTCTTTTGTAATATTAAATGCCACCGATGGTGCCAAGCATAACCGAATGCTTCTGAGTTCCTTTCTGTCCAAAAAATCCCATTTAGCCTCTAACATAGTTCCCTGATTCTTGGCTTTGCCTTCCAACGGCTTCCGTAAATCCTTCTGATATAGATAGTCTTCCATTTGCATCTTCCATAACTAGAAGTTCTTCCCATTAAACTTGTCAACCCTCATCTTACCCTCATCTGCCATCACTCCCACTCAACCGTGAGACTCCCACTTAATCGTGATACTTTCCTATAGAGGATAACTGAAAGACAACCTCACTCTAATACCACTTGTAGGGCCCATTTGCCATTGCACCAAAAGCCATGACTGTTAGTGAACATGGAAAACCACATAATTAACCACCTATGGGTAGGGGAGCGCTTCGCATCACCCAAAAATGATTCTATTGTAGGGCCCATTTTTCATTGCACCAAAAGCCAAGACTATTAGTGAACATGGAACACCACATAATTAACCACCTGTGGGCAGGGGAGTGTGTTGCATCACCCAACAATCTCCCCCTCGATGTGCATACCAGGTGCTTACATGGGTTGGGAAGGCACCGAGGAGATTTGAACCCATGACCAGGCCAAAATCAAGCTCTGATACCAATTGTTAGGATAAACCATAGATAGAAATAAAAACTAAATGCAAATATAACCAATAACAGAAAATAATAGATCACACAAAAATGAACACAAGGCACCAATATTTAACATGGTTCACCTAATCCCTAGGCTACGTCCACCAAAACAGCAAGTCTGATCTTATTACAATCTAGTGATTACAACCTAATTATAATCTATAATCCCTTACAGCTCAATACTGCCACAAGAATCAATTTTTCATCACAACATAATGAAAAATATCCAACCCTAAACCCTTTTATACAAGTATTAAATTGCTTTAGGGTTATAACATGTTGGCCATATGCCAGCCATAATATGTCGGCTACCATATCGACCACAGCCCAAATTTTATGAAGTATGTACAGTACTTTTCCTGATCAGTCACCATAATCTAACAATCTCTCACTTGGGGACTGATCAGGCTCCACACTAAACAATAGTAATGATGTTATCAAGAATATATCTGGACTTGATAAAGCCAGTTTTCTCAGGTTGCACAATTAAAGGCAGGAGGTGGAAAATTTTAAGAGAAATTCCCTTAGTAATAATCTTATACAACACATTAAGAAGAGTAATGGGCCGCCACTTTCAAATATCCTCAAGATCTGAAGCTTTAGGTATGAATTCAATGTTTCCTTTGTTGATAATCACTCCTAGGCTTTTAGAATGATAGGCTTCAAGATAACCTTTGTGCAGATCAAGACCAATATACTCCCAGAGGTGTTTGTAAAATTCACAAGGAAACCCATCACACCCAAGAGAATTATCATCTGCCATTGAGGAAATTGCCTCTTTAAGGTCTCAGAGGGTAAAAAGTTGCTCATAAAAAGCACGTTGCTCACCTACTAGGCAGTTTGACGTAACAAAAATACACTTTCTGAGAGCTTCCTCCTGAGCAACAAAATTTCCCTGTGAAGCAAAAATATTCTCATAGTGATTAAAAAATGCTCGTAGGATGTCAGGGAGACTGGAGAGAATAGAAGTGCCTTGTTTTATTTTTTCAATCCCAAAATTGGTATGATAGGCTCAAAGAGCCTAAAAGAACTCATTCAAAGCTTTATCACCAACCTCCAACCAATGGAGGCGACCTTTGATTTTGGCCCTGTTGGCGCTAAAATTTGCATGGTCAATTTTGAACCCTGTTGAGAAAAATTAGCCCTATAAATGCTTTTAAATGAGATTGTACCCAGTTGTTAGTCTGAGGCCTAAGAGGTGTTTAATGTTTCTAACACCTTTCATTTAGTGCATCTATGTGTTCTATGAAGTTAAAATGACATTTCGAACCATTCTGTGAAGTCCCATTTTGAGCTAGTGTCAAAATTTGCAATTCTGACCAAGTGTCAAATAGCGATCAGAGACCCAGTTTGCATCTGAATATCTTTTACCCAGGACTGTTTCATGACTAGTCACTTTGGGGATGTTTAGTTTCCATAATAGAGAACCTATGTTTCAATTTTCAAGTCATTTCGAATCCGTTTGACTAGGTTTTGCACCCCACAAAGTTGGTCATTCACTGCTTTGTGCATTTAACTAGTTGTTCACAATTCTGGGAAGCCCTGTTCGACCAATCATATCTTTGACCCAGTTGACCCAAATGAAAAAATTGTTTTTACATTATGTTCTAGGGGTAAGACACTTCATATATTCCAATTTTGAGATCATGTCAAATCCATTTGATCAGTTTGCTAACATGATCAAAAACCGAGTTTGCATTGTTTTGTTATGGCTAAGGTATCCAGATTGATCCGTACCCCTGTTCGGCATGTTATAACTTTGATCCTGTGATTGGCTAGCCTAAATGGATTGTACCATTGTGTTTTGTCCTAGAAATCCTTGAATTATGCCAATTCTTAAGTCATGATGAATCCATTTGCATACTTTCTTATGTCCGTACATTTGCCAAAAATCACTTTTTGACACATTTGCCAGTTAAAATTTCCAAGTGCCTATTTTCGGAAATTCGCCAAATGTGCCCGGTGATTCGTCAAGAGCCCAAACTATAGAATTCCATTCTCCTCATGGCAAAGAACCTATATCCCAATTTTCAGAAACCCAAGTGATCAATAACCTAGTTTATGATGCCGAATCTGAGCCCAGTTTATGTTTTTTAACATTGTCTGCCTGCAGGATATTTGAAGTATGGATGTTCGGCAATTAAAATCTTTTGACTGGAAATTCGTCATGGGCTAAAAATTTGCAGTGTGGTAAAGTATACAGGATTGAACACTCATGCCAATTTTTACAACCTGGTTACTTGATTAAGTTAGCTTTTACAGCCACCTGGCAGGCCTCCTGACACAATTTTCACAATGGTGCGGAAATGTTTTTAAAAGGAGTTTTAAAGTAATGTTCTTGTGATTTTTTAATTCTAGTCATTGCAATGGAGTCATGGGATCAATTGGCCGAATCAATTGTTTGGAAATGAAATTTTTTAGCCGGACCCACTTGAGGCCCAGCTCAATCTACTAGGATTGATAAAGCTCAAGGGAACTTAAAGATATCTCAGAGGAGAGATTGTAATAATGTTAATCACTGAAATGCATTTCATATGTTTATCATATTGTCTAAAAGGAATAAGGAGAAAGCTCACATTGCAAAGGGATCCTACGCATAATGGAGAGGTAAAGAAATAAGAAAAAACAATTATGTTATTGCCCACAATGACCGGACAAAAGAGAAAACAATTTTATACTTCTGTTGAAGACAATAAAATAAATATCCGGGTCATATGGAGGTGAGGTAAAGGGGATCTCAGATTGAAGGATCTCCCAGTTCAACATTCAAGAATAGAACTCAAACAGCAAAATCATACTAAGATGCCAATATTTTTTTTGATGGAGCCAAGAGAAACCAAGCAGATAATATGCAACATAGAGCATGTCTAATGACAAGGAACAGCTGAAATAATGAAATGGCAACACTTCCACATCTACACTCCTACAGAACAAAGTTGCTCATTAAAAGGAGACATCCATAAATAAACAAAAAGCAACCAGAGGAAGGAGCAGTCCATGTTTTTAATAAAATGTACAGATTTGCTAGTGAAACAAAGCTCAAGGAAGCATGTATCCACGTTTTTGAAGCCCATGGCTTCCTCCAGCAACAGTATCACGTTTTTTAGAAGGGAGGAGCTTCATTTTAAGTGACCATATGCATGAGAAACGACCATCACTATGAAAAGTCTGCTGATTCATGGCAAAAAATGACCAACAGGTAGGGATATTTACATTAAAATGAAACTCCATTGTGGAACTATAAATCACAAGGTTAGAGCTCCATGTAAGAATGAGCAACTCATGCCAAAGGAGCTGGAACAGCTCACACATATGCAGCAGAAGAAGTCAGCATTTACAGGATAGAGGGAAGTGTAAAACGAATTATCCCACATGACTTGTACAAGGGAAGTTTTTGTTTTTTAAATACTTTTGCACTCAAACATGTAGTGTCAACAACACAAAGGCTTTTGAAAGTTGTGTGATGTGTGGTGGATTTCGTGGGTCCCAGTCGGCTAGAAGGAATGAAGTAAATTTTGAAAGAAAATGCATGCCCAAATGATGACGTCAGCAGCTTATAGGCGGCCGGAAAAGTCAAAAATCCGGCAGGTCGCTATGTCGCTTGCCGAAAAATCTTGGAAAATCCGGCTAGCGACATAGCGAGGTCGCCGGAAAATTCTAAAAATCCGGCAAGATTCAAAATGCAACGTGGGTCCCGGCTGGAGATAACAACCAATCAAAAAGTGACACGTGGCATTGGTCAAACCTAGAGTTGACTCGAATTTGGAAGGGCTAGGAAAAATAAAATGATTTTAAAATTTTTATTTGAAAATTATTTTGCCAAGAAACTGACATGCAGGGGACTATTTTTCAAACGAAGATTTCAGGCATTTCTCAGAGGCTAGATATGCCTTATCATATACCGTTGGAATCGTGAGAATCCAAATTTTCCATTTTTGGAGTCAGATTTTGCACAGGTATCAGTTAGTTTGAGCTACACGAGGTTTTCTATCGGGTATCTAAAGTGCAACCATATTCATACCAGGAAGTTCAGATTTGTTTTTTGTCAAGATAATGACTTGGATATCAGTAGAAGGAAATGGAAATGTAGTTAGGGTTGAATTTGTTCTGATTTACTCAGTAAAAACTCATTTTCACTGGCTTTTTCATGGGGCAATCAGATATTTTGGCAAGTAAAGGGTTTTCATCATTAGGCAAGGATATTTTGCAAGTTTGTTACAGATTAATGATGAACCAAAATCAGATCAGAAGGGATGAAAGAAGAAAGAGGTTTTTCAGTTACAGAGGATTGGATTTCAAGTGGACACCTGGCAATTGCATATCAGATCCGGGAATTCATTTCTTGCTATATCTTTCTTTCTTTTTTCATTTGTAAGGGTTCCAATCTTTGGAGAAAAACCAGTCACTACTGAGATACCAAATTTTGGATCCAGTTTTGATATGTTCCCATACTGTGATACCACATATTTTTTCAGCAATTTCTCTCATGTGAACAGCAGTAGAAATAAGAATACAGATAGTCTGATCTGTTAGGTAGCTTTGTATTTAAATTTCATGCATCTTATTGTAATTTGTTTCAAGGAAATGAATGATAAGGCAGCAGCAAGTCAATCTTCATTCTGCTATCTTGTCTCTCATTCATGCTGTTTGTGATCTTTTGTGTTTTATAAACAAAGAATATGAAACTCAGTTGCAACTTATTGGTTGTATATGTTGATTTATTTTTCTTATGACTCAAAGAGTTATGTAAATGCTTGATTCCTCATCATAGGATTGCAGATTTCATGAAGGGATAAGTCGAGTATGAGGTTCAGAAGGATGCAGATGTCTAGTTCACAAAGTGGTTAGATAGATCAGGAAGTCCTGATGTATGGCACATATCAGTGATTTTCAGGGATGTGTGTTAGGTTTTTGTATGAATTGCCCAATAGATAAGGCACTGATCACTTATAGGATCACCTGTTATATTGCTACATATTTGAGGTTTTGCTGAGATCAACATCAATAATCAAATGTTTTTCCCCTTTCATGTTGAAGAGCTATAATAGAATGCCCTCACTCAGCTCATGAGATTCCTAGATCTACATTTAGCTACTGTAGATGGATGTCATTTCATGAGTTATCAGGAGAAATAAGGGTTTTATCTGCTTCATATTAGATTCAGAGTATGCTTTGACAACTGGTACCATATAAAGAATCTATAGGTTCACCCACCTAGGTTTTGCAGAGCCTGAAGTGCAGAAGGAGTATAGCCTTATAGTTGGCCTGGTGTCTGAATGGGCATGTTGAAAATGGGAGTTAGCTGCCCCTAGATGTGCTTTGTTCTCATCAGGGTAATTGGAAATGGGTAACATTTTCAAACTCCAACAAAATGGCGACTCTGCTGGGGACTGTATTGGATCAGATTCAAGACAAACCTTGAGAATTTGAAAAGAAGAGATTCAATACAGCATTAGAAGTGCATTAAAAATTTTCAGCAGTAAGTTCTCTGATGTTCTTTCCAGTTTTCTTACTCCAAATCATGCACCCCAGTATCTTTTATCCACTTGCAACAGTGACTTATTGGTTGAGTTCAGATTGTGCTCTCCTCAAGTTTTATTTTCAATCAATTCAACCGGACCTTGTTTTCAAAGTGTTGTTGTAATTTCAGAGTCAGAATTGTGATTAAAAGTTTGTTTCTCTTCAAGGTGTTTGGTGACTTTCAAAATTTTCAAGTTGAATTGTCAGTACAGATCTGCCATGTTATAAATCATTGTTTCAAATCTTTCTCACAATAGTGAGTGGCAACTCTACTTAAAGGATCTCTAAATCATTGTAGATCAGTGATGTATAAATTGTTTTCAAGAGTTTTCAGTGTAATCAAGCAGATATGAAAATTAGGTGAATTTGCAAGCAAGAAGAGATATCTATTATAAGTTTCTGACTAGTAAGTGTTGTTTGATTTGCTGTTATAAGAATTTGTAATGATAAAGATAAATCACAGTAGTGATGTCATTTAATTCTCCTCAAGGAGATGGCGACTCTGTAAGGTTTGATCAGTGGTGTAAAGAATTTAGATTAGCACCAGGCCAATCAGCAGATCAATGGTTTCATGCAGCAACACTTGAGGTATTTTATGCTTTCATATGATTTCTTTTCAATGAAAGTGAGTTCCACATATGTGTTCTCCATCAAGTGAAGTTTTAGCACTAAGAAGAGGAGAATGATTTGATAAGTTTTATGCACTTCATTAGAACGAGTTTCAATTGTTGTTTTGAAGTTGTGAAGTGTATTTGAAGTTTTGAATTGGTAGAAAGAACTCCAGATCTGCTGCAATTAATAAATTCTGGAAGTGTTTAATGGTGAATGAGTCTTGACTTTGAAGAATGTTAAGTTTTATCTCATCTAATATGCAGCCTGTTAGTGAAAGTTTTAGATCTGTTTCTACCAGGAGGTATATGCCATTGAATTTTAATGGTATTCATGGTTTCCTGAATACTATGCCTTGTAACCTCAGAAAGTATTTGCCTAAGTTTGGTGGAAACCATGAAAATTTAGCCAGTCATCATGTTCAGCTGTTTAGTGACTTGGTTGGTGATTTTGAAATTGCTCATGAAGACATTCAGATGAAATTGTTTGTTCAGACTTTAGAAGATGATGCTAGGGACTGGTTTTCATTTTTACCAGCATGTTCAATTTCATCCTGGGATGAATTATTATCAGCCTTCATGATGCAGTTCGGGGAAAGAGTAAGCATCTCTGAATATTTTGATAAGTTTTTGAAAATTGAAATCAGGAATGGTGAGTTAGTTCCTGAATTTAATATCAGATTTGCAAAGATTTTGAGTGAATTTCCTGAAAGTTACAAGCCGGATGATCAAATGTGTTTAGTGGTTTATCTCGGTGCTTTTGATAAAAAGATGAACTATCTGTTGAGAGATAAGGAACCTAGAACTTTACATCATGCATTCATGACAGCTATAGAGATTGAGAATAACATAAAATATGGCTTAACCCGTAGTCACTTCTCTAGAAATATTGGCTGGCAATATGAGGTGCAAAGCACAAGCCAATGTCATAAGGAGTGTTTGATTTCAGATCAACAAATAAGCACTCCTGCTGTTGTAAATAGTTTTGTTGAAGCCTCAGAAATAAAAACATGTGAACATGAAATTTCTCTGTTGGAAAAAAGAAATGATTCCATTCATGATGAAGTGAATGCACATGTTTATGGTATTACAACAGCGAATGATAGAATTGATTCACTTGATGAGTCATCCACGCAAGATATAAATCCAGCCATTCATTTTCCCATTGATAATTTGCATTGTGTTGAAAACATAATAAATCAGGAAGAGGAAAGGTATTCATCTCAGTATGAGGAGGAGCAAACCAGAAGTTATCTATCAAGTGATAAAGGTGAAATTGCTGATCCGACATGTCATGGCAAGATGACACAATATAAAGAATGTAAATCATATGTATCTCAGTCACAGTCAGAAGAACTAAGCTCATATGTTGATAATGTTTCAGCGGTAGAGATGCATTCTCTTGACCAACAGGATAGGCAAGAAATGAATTATCTCATTGAGAGATTGCATCATGTTGAGAACGTTATTAAATCTGAAGTTGAAAGACAATCATATCAATGTGAGTATGATAAAGCTGAGAGTCATTTTCCAAGTGATAATTATGTTGCTGATCCAATATATTATCAAGAGGTGTCATATGAAGCTGATGATGAGAGTTATTACTCAAGTCAAGAAGAGGATAGTGCTAGTATGTGTTCATCTTCATGTGAATCAGATGCTGATTGGGAAGAAGAGAGCAATGATGGAAGTGAGTGTTCTCTTGCTAATAAAGGTACAAATGCTGTTTCTGAATCTGAAAGTGAGTTTCCATATCAGAATTGTGTAAACCAGTTTGAGATTGAAAGTTATGAAGAAAATGTGTCTACACAATATGAAGACAAAGAGGTTATCCATAAAGACATATTGCCTAATTGTGTAGAAGAGTGTCTTGAGGATGAGTGTAATGATGATCAGTACGTGATTGACTCTGAGATTAATACATCAGCACCTTTTGGTAAGATAAATGATGATTTTCTTACAAGACATTTGAATCACCTATATGGAGACAATGAAAGTAACTTTGATCTATTTTCTACATGCTTCGTTGACGGAGTGGATGTTGATTCTTCATGTAGTTCTAATTTTTCTTCATATGTTGAAAGTGTCCATGACAGTGATGTTAGAAATGATTTTAAAGTTTTCACTAATCCGTTATATGGTGAGGAGCTTGATGTTGATCAGCACATCACTTGTCCTAATGTCTATAAAGGCGCTTTGCATGGAGTTATCAATCCTCTTTTTGAAGAGCACATGGACAGTTCAGATTTAGAAGAGAATAAGTTTAATGATGATACTTTGTCTTACTGCTGTAAGAGGTCAAACTGTTCTTCTTCCAAATATGACAGTGAATATGATCATGATGTTGCATCTGATTATGATAACAAGGTGTTTAATAAGACGGTTATTGAAAATCTACCTATACCTTGCAATGAGATTCATGATGAACTCTCTGATGTGAAGACTAATTTGTTTGCTGATTGTGAAGAACCATTTGAAGATTATAGATTAGTCTCAGATTTTGACATTGATGATATATGTGAGTACAAGTCAGAATGTTCGTTTGAATATCGTTCAGTTATGTATAAGGAAACACATTTTCAAGGTATGAGTGATCCCTTTCCCCAAGTTGAATATGAAGCCTTCATATTCAGAAATGATAGCATGCATGAGTCATTTGTTAGAGAAGGTTTTCACTTTCAGTCTGATATTTTTGAGCATGCTGATCAGAACTTTCATAATGAGCTAACGGTTGAAGATGAATATAGTTTTTATATGCATTATGGAAGTAAGAGTGCTGATTTTGTTTTGCCAAGTGATTTTTCATACGATGATAATATGATTGGTGAAACTAATAGAAGAAGAAAATTTAGTTTACCTCATGAAAGTTCAGATGAGAATCATGTTTATGACAGAGGTAAACAATTTTTCTGAAGTTCAGTGGCCCGGGGCCATCGTGTGTACATAGTCTTGGTAGTTGTAGTTGTTTCCCTGTTTTCAATAAAGCTATTCGAGAGAGTTTTGCTGTTCAGTTGTGTGGTCTGCTTCCTCCAGAGATCTGAATCCTTGCCATGCCCGCAAGGGACATGCATCCCCAGACAGAGCCACTGTTGGCGCTAAAATTTGCATGGTCAATTTTGAACCCTGTTGAGAAAAATTAGCCCTATAAATGCTTTTAAATGAGATTGTACCCAGTTGTTAGTCTGAGGCCTAAGAGGTGTTTAATGTTTCTAACACCTTTCATTTAGTGCATCTATGTGTTCTATGAAGTTAAACTGACATTTCGAACCATTCTGTGAAGTCCCATTTTGAGCTAGTGTCAAAATTTGCAATTCTGCCCAAGTGTCAAATAGCGATCAGAGGCCCAGTTTGCATCTGAATATCTTTTACCCAGGACTGTTTCATGACTAGTCACTTTGGGGATGTTTAGTTTCCATAATAGAGAACCTATGTTTCAATTTTCAAGTCATTTCGAATCCGTTTGACTAGGTTTTGCACCCCACAAAGTTGGTCATTCACTGCTTTGTGCATTTAACTAGTTGTTCACAATTCTGGGAAGCCCTGTTCGACCAATCATATCTTTGACCCAGTTGACCCAAATGAAAAAATTGTTTTTACATTATGTTCTAGGGGTAAGACACTTCATATATTCCAATTTTGAGATCATGTCAAATCCATTTGATCAGTTTGCTAACATGATCAAAAACCGAGTTTGCATTGTTTTGTTATGGCTAAGGTATCCAGATTGATCCGTACCCCTGTTCGGCATGTTATAACTTTGATCCTGTGATTGGCTAGCCTAAATGGATTGTACCATTGTGTTGTGTCCTAGAAATCCTTGAAGTATGCCAATTCTTAAGTCATGATGAATCCATTTGCATACTTTCTTATGTTCGTACATTTGCCAAAAATCACTTTTTGACACATTTGCCAGTTAAAATTTCCAAGTGCCTATTTTCGGAAATTTGCCAAATGTGCCCGGTGATTCGTCAAGAGCCCAAACTATAGAATTCCATTCTCCTCATGGCAAAGAACCTATATCCCAATTTTCAGAAACCCAAGTGATCAATAACCTAGTTTATGATGCCGAATCCGAGCCCAGTTTATGTTTTTTAACATTGTCTGCCTGCAAGATATTTGAAGTATGGATGTTCGGCAATTAAAATCTTTTGACTGGAAATTCGTCATGGGCTAAAAATTTGCAGTGTGGTAAAGTATACAGGATTGAACACTCATGCCAATTTTTACAACCTGGTTACTTGATTAAGTTAGCTTTTACAGCCACCTGGCAGGCCTCCTGACACAATTTTCACAATGGTGCGGAAATGTTTTTAAAAGGAGTTTTAAAGTAATGTTCTTGTGATTTTTTAATTCCAGTCATTGCAATGGAGTCATGGGATCAATTGGCCGAATCAATTGTTTGGAAATGAAATTTTTTAGCCGGACCCACTTGAGGCCCAGCTCAATCTACTAGGATTGATAAAGCTCAAGGGAACTTAAAGATATCTCAGAGGAGAGATTGTAATAATGTTAATCACTGAAATGCATTTCATATGTTTATCATATTGTCTAAAAGGAATAAGGAGAAAGCTCACATTGCAAAGGGATCCTACGCATAATGGAGAGGTAAAGAAATAAGAAAAAACAATTATGTTATTGCCCACAATGACCGGACAAAAGAGAAAACAATTTTATACTTCTGTTGAAGACAATAAAATAAATATCCGGGTCATATGGAGGTGAGGTAAAGGGGATCTCAGATTGAAGGATCTCCCAGTTCAACATTCAAGAATAGAACTCAAACAGCAAAATCATACTAAGATGCCAATATTTTTTTTTGATGGAGCCAAGAGAAACCAAGCAGATAATATGCAACATAGAGCATGTCTAATGACAAGGAACAGCTGAAATAATGAAATGGCAACACTTCCACATCTACACTCCTACAGAACAAAGTTGCTCATTAAAAGGAGACATCCATAAATAAACAAAAAGCAACCAGAGGAAGGAGCAGTCCACGTTTTTAATAAAATGTACAGATTTGCTAGTGAAACAAAGCTCAAGGAAGCATGTATCCACATTTTTGAAGCCCATGGCTTCCTCCAGCAACAGTATCACATTTTTTAGAAGGGAGGAGCTTCATTTTAAGTGACCATATGCATGAGAAACGACCATCACTATGAAAAGTCTGTTGATTCATGGCAAAAAATGACCAACAGGCAGGGATATTTACATTAAAATGAAACTCCATTGTGGAACTATAAATCACAAGGTTAGAGCTCCATGTAAGAATGAGCAACTCATGCCAAAGGAGCTGGAACAGCTCACACATATGCAGCAGAAGAAGTCAGCATTTACAGGATAGAGGGAAGTGTAAAACGAATTATCCCACATGACTTGTACAAGGGAAGTTTTTGTTTTTTAAATACTTTTGCACTCAAACATGTAGTGTCAACAACACAAAGGCTTTTGAAAGTTGTGTGATGTGTGGTGGATTTCGTGGGTCCCAGTCGGCTAGAAGGAATGAAGTAAATTTTGAAAGAAAATGCATGCCCAAATGATGACGTCAGCAGCTTATAGGCGGCCGAAAAAGTCAAAAATCCGGCAGGTCGCTATGTCGCTTGCCGGAAAATCTTGGAAAATCTGGCTAGCGACATAGCGAGGTCGCCGGAAAATTCTAAAAATCCGGCAAGATTCAAAATGCAACGTGGGTCCCGGCTGGAGATAACAACCAATCAAAAAGTGACACGTGGCATTGGTCAAACCTAGAGTTGACTCGAATTTGGAAGGGCTAGGAAAAATAAAATGATTTTAAAATTTTTATTTTAAAATTATTTTGCCAAGAAACTGACATGCAGGGGACTATTTTTCAAACGAAGATTTCAGGCATTTCTCAGAGGCTAGATATGCCTTATCATATACCGTTGGAATCGTGAGAATCCAAATTTTCCGTTTTTGGAGTCAGATTTTGCACAGGTATCAATTAGTTTGAGCTACACGAGGTTTTCTATCGGGTATCTAAAGTGCAACCATATTCATACCAGGAAGTTCAGATTTTTTTTTTGTCAAGATAATGACTTGGATATCAGTAGAAGGAAATGGAAATGTAGTTAGGGTCGAATTTGTTCTGATTTACTCAGTAAAAACTCATTTTCACTGGCTTTTTCATGGGGCAATCAGATATTTTGGCAAGTAAAGGGTTTTCATCATTAGGCAAGGATATTTTGCAAGTTTGTTACAGATTAATGATGAACCAAAATCAGATCAGAAGGGATGAAAGAAGAAAGAGGTTTTTCAGTTACAGAGGATTGGATTTCAAGTGGACACCTGGCAATTGCATATCAGATCCGGGAATTCATTTCTTGCTATATCTTTCTTTCTTTTTTCATTTGTAAGGGTTCCAGTCTTTGGAGAAAAACCAGTCACTACTGAGATACCAAATTTTGGATCCAGTTTTGATATGTTCCCATACTGTGATACCACATATTTCTTCAGCAATTTCTCTCATGTGAACAGCAGTAGAAATAAGAATACAGATAGTCTGATCTGTTAGGTAGCTTTGCATTTAAATTTCATGCATCTTATTGTAATTTGTTTCAAGGAAATGAATGATAAGGCAGCAGCAAGTCAATCTTCATTCTGATATCTTGTCTCTCATTCATGCTGTTTGTGATCTTTTGTGTTTTATAAACAAAGAATATGAAACTTAGTTGCAACTTATTGGTTGTATATGTTGATTTATTTTTCTTATGACTCAAAGAGTTATGTAAATGCTTGATTCCTCATCATAGGATTGCAGATTTCATGAAGGGATAAGTCGAGTATGAGGTTCAGAAGGATGCAGATGTCTAGTTCACAAAGTGGTTAGATAGATCAGGAAGTCCTGATGTATGGCACATATCAGTGATTTTTAGGGATGTGTGTTAGGTTTTTGTATGAATTGCCCAATAGATAAGGCACTGATCACTTATAGGATCACCTGTTATATTGCTACATATTTGAGGTTTTGCTGAGATCAACATCAATAATCAAATGTTTTTCCCCTTTCATGTTGAAGAGCTATAATAGAATGCCCTCACTCAACTCATGAGATTCCTAGATCTACATTTAGCTACTGTAGATGGATGTCATTTCATGAGTTATCAGGAGAAATAAGGGTTTTATCTGCTTCATATTAGATTCAGAGTATGCTTTGACAACTGGTACCAGATAAAGAATCTATAGGTTCACCCACCTAGGTTTTGCAGAGCCTGAAGTGCAGAAGGAGTATAGCCTTATAGTTGGCCTGGTGTCTGAATGGGCATGTTGAAAATGGGAGTTAGTTGCCCCTAGATGTGCTTTGTTCTCATCAGGGTAATTGGAAATGGGTAACATTTTCAAACTCCAACAGGCCCCTCGAGTGGTATAATTATTTGCAACATGTTTGTCATGGTGAAGTTTGGCAAGTTGAATTTGCAAATCAACATCAAAAAAATTAAGGGTGAGAGCCTCATAAGCTTTTTTGAGCATAGTGGTAGTGGATTAATAAGTTTGTCTTCTAAAAATTGCCAGCTATTATCCATAGATAGACAAAAAGTGAGTGGTTTTGGTAATGGCATCATTCCAACATTGAATCCACCTTAGCTAGGAATGCAGACATGGCTCCAGATTCCAGACACATAGGATATGAGCAATAGTGGAAGCATGCATCCACACAGATGTGTTGAGAAAAAATTGTGACTTCACAACTCTCTGGATAGCTTTTTTTCATGAAATGGTAAAATAAATGGGATAGTGGTCAGATAATGTCACATCTAGCAAGGGAATGATAGGCAAATCTTGATCCTCAAAAAGGGAGAAAAAAGATTGTGCGGTAATCATGGCATGATTGAGATATTTTAAAATGTGGTCAGAGCCAGCTCAAAAGTTGGACCAAGTGTGCCAAACCCCACTATGTTGGCAGTGGTTAGTATTGGGATAAAAAAGGCGCAATTTATTGCCCATATAGTACCATGCTTCCCTTTCCCTAGCTATCCAGTGAAAAGGAAAAATATCATCTTTGTCAGAGGCCAGCTCAACCATATTGAAGTCACCACACATAACCCAAGTAGCTGGAGGCAAGTTGTAAGCCAACCAACCCCACAATTGAGATCTTTCCACAACATCATTGGGAGCATAAACATTAACAACTCCAAAAGAGTGATTGTTAATGGAAAGAAAAAGCGAAATGATTCTATGCATGGGGTCAAATCCATGTGAAATAATAGCAAAATAAAGATGAGGTGACAAGAGAGTAACTACACCACCTTTGCCAACATTGTGTTGAAAGGAAAACATAATGTCATCTAGCCAAATGACACAACATGCAAATGAAAGCATGAAACTAGAGATCTTAACTTCTTGCATACATAGAAGATCTAAATTTCCAAGTCTATGAGGGGTATCCCTGACATAGTACTTTTTGGAGAGCTACGTAAGACCTCGCACATTCCATGATAAAAAAATAATGAAAATTCTTCCATATCTTCCTCATCCTCGAGAGAGGAGTAACTATTCTGCAAAAAAAGTAGAAATTGGGTTAAAGCTAGAAGGAAAATCCTCTCAACTAATGGCCTATCATTTCTCCTCTGGTTTCTTAGCACATCCAAGAGGACTATGAGAATGCCACACATTCTAAGCCACTATGGAAAAAATAGCAAGAGGGGTATGAATCACAACTAAGGTGTTAGCCCTGGCAGCCACCTTAATCCTCTGTGAACCAGGGTTTGAAACTTGTGAAATGCGAAGGTTTGAAACCTATGAAATACCAAGGTTTGGTTCTAAAAAAATTGCTTACATCTCTAAACTATTTGGGGTTTGCACTTCTATTGTGATAGGAGGAATCGAAACAACAACTGCATATGACTGTTTAGGAGCCAAGGGAGCCTTGCTCTTGCACCTAATAGTAGTCCATTCTTCTTTTTACCCTTTTGCTATTTTGCAAGAACCTTTTTAGGTTTGGGTTTAAACCTAGGCATAGTCAAAGGGCAATCCCTAATCTTGTGCTCTACTAACTGGCACCTATAGTAGGTGTTAGGCAGGTTAAAATAAAGCACCTTTTGAGAGAAGTATTGAGACCTAATCTGTATTTCCACAAAATCCTTAAAATCCTTGGAAAGATCAACCTCAATGCAAAAGCATTTATGAGGGTGAGCATTGAAAAATTTCTCATAATAGATGATTATGTGCATGGGGTCAAAACCATGTGAAATAATAGAAGAATAAAGATGAGGTGACAAGAGAGTAACTACACCAACCCTGCCAACATCGTGTTGAAAGGAAAACATAATGGCTTCCGGTCAAATGATGCAACATGCAGATGAAAGCATGAAACCAAAGATCTTACTTCTTGCATATAGAGAAAATCTAAATTTCCAAGTCTATGATGGGTATCGCTGACATAGTACTTTTTGGAGAAGTCTATAAGACCTCACACATTCCATGATAAAAAAATTCATGAAAATTATTCCATATCTTCCTCAACCTCAAGAGACCAGTAACTACTTTGCAAAAAAAGTAGAAATTGGGTTAAAGCCAAAAGGAAAATCCTCTAGACTAATGGCCTATCGTTTCTCCTCTAGTTTCTTAGCATGTCTGAGAGGACTGCAAGAATTTCATACATTCTGAGTCACTATGGAAGAAGCAACAAGAGGGGTATGAATCACAACCAAAGTATTAGCCCTGGCGGCTGCCGTAATCCCTTGTGAACTCGAGTTTGAAACCTGTGAAACACCAAGGTTTGGTTCCAAAAAAATTGCTGGTTTGCACTTTTGTTGAGATAGGAGGAACCAAAATGACAACCACATGTGATTGTTAAGGATCCAAGGGAGCCTTTCCCTTGTGCCCAACAGTAGTCCATTCTTCTTTATACTATTTTGCTAGTTTGAGAAGAACCTCTTTAGGTGTGGGTTTAACCCTAAGCACAACCAAAGGGCAATCCCTAATCTTGTGCTCTACTGACTGGCACCTATAGTAAGTTTTAGGTAGGTCCAAATAAAGCACTTTCTGAGAGAAAGATTGAGACCTAATCTATATTTCCACAAAATCCTTAAGATCCTTGGAAAGATCAACTTCAACACAAATGCATTTCTGAGGGCGAGCATTGAAAATTTTCTCATGTTCCTTTGTGATAACTGTTGTCACAAAGGTTTGCACCCTTGTCCAAAGTTTTTACCTAAGGACAACCTTGTGAAACATGGAAACAACCTCCAAGTTGTGGGACTTAAACTGTGAGGTA
Organism: Cupressus sempervirens; assembly: GCA_028749045.1. Lineage (NCBI taxonomy): Eukaryota > Viridiplantae > Streptophyta > Pinopsida > Cupressales > Cupressaceae > Cupressus > Cupressus sempervirens. Next base: position 82,681,256 of record CM053789.1, read on the forward strand.
GAGTCTCCGGAGAAGGCCAACTTCCTTTACTATCAGGGTGCACCTAACTACTCTTGGAGAGGAAAAGGGAGAAGGAATGCATGACATAAAATCTATCTACTCTAACCTAAGGAGGTGATGCACCAAAATAGAGTGTTTAAACCAATCTCTACCCATACATGCACTATTGAACTGTCATGACACCAAAATATATACAAATCCAGACTTGCTTTAATCTAACAATCACATGCAGATCAGAAAACCCAAATGAATGACACAAGGAAATAGAGGATTCACTTATATACCATTCATAGGCCAAAAGAGATACAATCATGCAAGATTGCAGATATTCAGAATACACCAATGAGAGGGAAATAGTTCTTGCACTTTACATCAATGGCTGAAGGAGATAAGGTAGAATGTCATATAATTTAGAGGAAAAGGGGATTTACAGTGAAATTGTAGAGCAATATCAGAGAAAATAGAGAAGGGTCGACTCTTCTCTATATAATAGAGACAATTCAGTCGTTTCCATGAATAATGTCACTCCTCAATGCCTCACTATCTTGAAGGGACCCTAAACCCACACATAATGGCAGTTGTTGTCACCAAAAAATTCTTATGACAAAGATTTTTGGTCTTTTAGTATTTGGAGGCCAAGTGTTTTATGTACAAGATGGAATATAAAGTCGGTGATGTTAGAGACGATTTCCATTTAAATGGTTTATCTCATGTCAGAAGGTTAGGTATCAATCTCCACCACCATAAATAGTCCATGGAATTTTGGAAGACAGCTATAACCTGCTGTGGAAAGCAGTGAACTGGTTGTTTTGTCTCTTTCAGGTAAGACATTGATTTAATTATGCCATATACGATTGACGCTTTCAACTCTTCACTCATTTATTTTAATGTCTTTTATTTCATGTTTGGTCATTTTTAATGTCTTTTATTTAATATTTTAAGAAAATTTGTTTTTTTTAAATATATCGTTATATATATATATATATATATATATATATATGTATATATATATATGTATATATATATATATATGTATATACATATATATGTATATATATATATATATATACATATATATATATATATATATATGTATATATATATATATATATACATATATATGTATATACATATATGTATATGTATATATATATATGTATATATATATATATGTATATACATATATATGTATATATATATATATATATATATACATATATATATATATATATGTATATATATATATATATACATATATATGTATATACATATATATATATATATACATATATATATATACATATATATATATATATATACATATATATATATATATACATATATATATATACATATATATATACATATGTATATATATACATACACACACACACACACACACACACACACACACACACACTCACACACACACACACACATATATATTGAATTAGTAATAGAAAATGATTTTCTATTTTTAATAAATTAGAATAAATAATTTTATTACTGTAATAAAAATATTATATAAATTTTTTAATTCTAAAATCATGCTAAATTAATATAACTATATAATAAAAATTATAGAAATATGTATACACTAATATTATAAATTGATAATATATTCAAAACTTACAATTTTTTTAAGCAAGCTTCTAATTTCATATATTCTATTTTAAAATGTTCTAAGTTAATATGATTATATGAAAAATAATATATAATAATAACACACACACACACACACACAAACACACACACATATATGAGGATCAATAGTTATTATTAATAATAAGATTCTAAATTCACATCAAAATATTTTAAAATTTACAAACATTTATATTCTATTACTTAAGTGTTAATTTAATGAAAAAATATAGCATGTCAATTCCATGCATTGTAATTTTAAAAAAAAACTATCTTATCTCATAGTGCTAGTTACCTTCTTATGATGTTGTTTACCATCCCTCTCATATTGTGTATTTGTATCTTTCTTTCTTATTGATAAAAAACTATTTAAATGATTAAAAGATAAATAAATAGATACAACAATCCAAAAGGGTTACAATATGAAAATCAAGAGACTACATTGCACAATAATCTATACATTGATTAAAACAAAGTTATGTTAACATATCCACTAATATAACTAAGAGGTGGGGGGGGGGGGGTGTTGTGAATTTGTTATCCAACTATTATCATAAACATCAACCTTAAACAAAGTTAACCATATGAATAATATAAACTGAAACCACAACAAGATATTCATGCACAATTAAGACTAGATATGTTAACTAGGGAAACCCTTGATCAGAGGGAAAAGCTTGGTGGGGATGGCACCTACAAGATAATGTACTAATATAAATATTCTTTGTTAGAGGATAGACCCTGTTAGGAGTCTGTTACAACATTCAGTACATAAGAGTCATTGTTAGGAGACTTTGAATCCTTGTTAGAAGATTCCAACCTTGTTAGGAGTTGTGGAAGACAGCTGGAACCATCGCCCAAATAGCTTCAAGGTTAAGACCAATGAACCCATTGTCCAAATGATCTCTGTATTATTCATTGCAAAATAATAGAATAGAATTGTACTTGCTTCCTCTATCTTTTCCTTTTCAACCAAACTTTTGGTCCTTCAAACCTTTTAACTAGATCTCACATCCAATAATCCCTTGGATTGCTTACTCACATTCAGTAAGAATTCTACTTCTTTTTGCACTTTGTAATTGCTACACATCCAACTTAATACAAGTACTTATTACAATCAAGGAAAACAACTTTCCTTTACACCATATCTTCATAATAATTCCTTGAGTCAGCCTTGAGGCTTTCCTAATTGATTATAGTAAGATAATTAATTAAATTACAATTACAATAGCACCACTAGCTCAGAGTCTATACAAAACGTCACACATGAGATACCAGTGCTTGTGCACTCGCTAACATCACCAAACAACTATGCACTATTATTGTGTGATTGTGCACGTCTTCATTACACCTCAGATGTAAGGCAAAAATCAAACATCAAAACACTATTCTCTAATACTCTATTTCTATACTACTCTCACCAAATTAGGTACAACTGTCGTATGCCATCAACTTAGACTTTGTGCACTTAACCACATCATCAAGAGATACTCTAGAATATATCCTCAACTACACATCACTAAACAATCAAACCATTATCTATACCTATAAGATCTCTAACTACCGTTCACCAAGTCTTTACAGAAACCATGCTATGTTGACATCAATGACAAATACAGTCATGAATGCAACATGTCAATACCTTCCAATGCTTAGGATACTCCCCCAATGCAGTATCATTGACATTCATGCTAAAAATCTCCCCTTTTGGCATTGATGGCAAGATAGATGAAAAACATCTAAGTTTCAAGAATACCAAATGTACTTTGTTGTTGTTGCTGCTATCATCTCAAATCCTCTTCATCAATCTAAAATCCTCTGGATGCTAGAACTGGCATTAGTTGTTCACATGCTAAAAGATCTCAACACAATAGATGCAAATCCTCTTTCTTGATAGATATCAATTGTTCACTTCACACTACAAATTCACAATACATCAAATGCACATCAAGTGCATCCTCTTGCTTCTTTTTACATGAATCTTTCTAAATCTCCCTAAAGAGATATCTCTTCCTCATACATACTTATAATTTCTTCTCACCCATAGCTTAGGAGATGTTTTTCATGTAAATTCTCTCCCCCATTGACATCAATATAAAAAGCCTCAAAATAAATACAAAATACCAATTGTTACAATTACTTCTTCAATACCAAATACCAAATACCAAGAGTCCTCAACGACTCAGTAAATACCAGATACTCCCCCATACAGGAAGCATTAGCATTCAGTCCAATCTAATCATAGTGCTCTATACCACTGGACTGATGCACTCTCTAAATCATCTACTCAGAAGTAGGTAGGGACATAACCCCAAGCATACCTCTCAGGTACTCAAAAGTATCTTTAAGAAAAGACTTTGTAAAGATATCTACAATCTAATCTTTAGTACTTACATATTCTAATCTAATCTCCTTTTCTACTACTTTCTTAACTTCATAAGATCTAGTGCTACCAACAAAATCTTCTTTTGTGCTTGCACTCCTTGACATATTAGGTCAAATGTTCCAAGCACTCAAAGTTGTCTCAACATTGGCTAGTTCTCTAAATTGTCTTAGTTCTACTTCTATAGACTCTAATCTTCCAAGCAATGTTTCCTTTGTGAATTCTTTAGTGCAGGTAATTTCTAGCTGAATCATCTGAGCTATTTGCTTGAATCATAGCATCAAGCTTTTCAAGATCTTCCATATAACTTCATCATCTTCTTTAGTTCCACCAAGGGATTGAGTTCTTGCAACAATTTCTAATATTTTATGAACACAACTTCTCATAGATTCATCTTCCATCATCTTAGCATCTTGAAATGTGCAAATCCAATTTTGCAACCTTATTCTTTTTGCATGATCACCACCTTCAAAAGTAACTTCTAATGCTTTCCAAATTTCATTATATATTTGAAGTGATTTTACCTATTGAATTCATTCTCTAGAAGAGCTTATAGTAGGGCTTCTCTAGCTCTCATCTTACACATGAATAGATCTATTTCTCCCTCACTACTTTCCTCGAGCTTTCCTTCATCGACAATTATCTTGTTAGCTTTTGTCAAAAGCCAATATCCTAGACCCATGCACAACATATGAGTCTTCATCTTTTCCTTCCAACTATCATAGTTGGCCCCATCAAATCTTCGACTATCCTTCTTGAACATATTTTTCATCAATCTCCCTGTAAGAATTTGGTATAGCTCTGATACCATGTAAGAATTTTCCTTAGGAAAAAATTCACCCAAGACCAAGAAGCATAATAACTAGCACAAAAGACCAACAGAGTATGATCAGAATAAAAATATGATATTGAATATAATTCTAATTGGATATTGGATACAAGTACACTAGGAGTGCATATTTATAAAGGCCTCTAAACTGACTAGGAGCTAGCACACTGATAAGTCTTATAACCAAGCACATGTCCACCAAGAATGGATTATCCTCTATTAAGCACAAGAGTAAGTGTGATGATGAGAGGATAAGCCTACAAAGGTGTAGCACATAAAGTTATGTTGTAGTCACCATGTGCTAAAATAAGACTGTGAATAACTGTGTTGTCAACATGACAATTTAGTTAATTATGGAAACACCAGTGTTGTCAACATTACAATTCAGTTAATTATGGAAACACCAGTGTTGTAGACACCATGTGCTTAATTAGAGTTGCTTACTCCAGTGTTGTCAACATGACAACTCATATGAGAGCACAAAATTCTAAGTTTCTAACTTAAGAAATAATAAAATAATGCATTTATCCTAAGTAAACTTAAGTAAAGTGTAAATAATAATTATTTACACTACACTACCAAAATTGTTAAGCTTATGCTTCAGGGACCTGATCCTCTGATACCAAATGTTAGAATATATAGTCCACTGATATAATTGAGGGGTGAGGGGGGGGGGGCATGGGGGTGCATGAATTAGTTATCCAATTATTATCATAAACATCAACCTTAAACAAACTTAACCATATGAGTAATATAAATTGAAACCACAGCAAGATACTCATACACTATTAACACTAGATATGTTAACTAGGGAAACCCTTGATCAAAGGGAAAACCTTGGTGGGGATGGTACCCACAAGATGATGTACTAATATAAATATTCCTTGTTAGAGGATAGACCCTATTAGGAGTCTATTATAACATTCAATGCATAAGAGTCACTGTTAGGAGACTTTGAATCCCTATTAGGAGTTCTGGAAGAAAACTCAACCCACTAACTAAATAGCTTCGAGGTTAAGACCAATGAACTCACTATCAACCTAACTTCTACTCCTTCAAATCTTGTAACTAGATCTCACATCCAATAATCCATTGGATCACTTACTTACATTTAGTAAGTATTCTTCTCCTTTTTGCATTTTTTAATTAATTCACATTCAACTTGATACAAGTAATTATCACAATAAAGGAAAAAAAATTTCCTTTATACCATATCTTCATAATAATTCCTTGAGTCGGCCTTGAGTCTTTCAAAATTAATTATAATAAGATAATTAATTAAAATTATAATTACAATAGCACTGTCGACTCATAGTCTATACAAATTTTTACACATGTGATACAAGGGCTTGCACACTTGCTGACATCACCACACGAGTTTCCTTTGTTACTATGTAATTGCACACTTCTTCATTACATCTCAGATGTAAGATGGCAATCAAACATTAGAATGATGTTCTCTAGTACTACGTTTCTGTACCGCTCTCATTAAATCAAGTATAACTATTGTACACCATCAACTTAGACTTTGTACACTTAACAATGTCATTATGATGGGGACACAACCCAAGAACAGAAACAAAAAAGGGGAAAATATATTAACTAAGAAAATAGGCTAGTACAGTAGTGTAGGAAAATAAACTTCAAAACATGCCCTAAGGGCTTACAATAGCATAAATCTAGAGATAATTTCTCCTTTCAGTACCTCCTCTCAAACTCCACTTCGAACTACCTTTTACAATGCCAGAAATCTCCTTAAATAGACCCCAAAGGGTTAAGGACTAGGAGTACATTCTAGAAAGTGCTGGTAGGTATCCACCGACCAAATAGAAGGTTCCAGAAGCTGGGTTAGAAGTTAGTGCAAATCTAGAAGAATCTAAAAATGATAACCGAACTTTCAGGAGGCATAACTTTTGAACCGTAGCTCCAATTGATGAACCGTTTACATTTTCGGAAAGCTCTCAAAGCACTCTATAGCCTTATGGATCAGCTTCGCTCATCCCCCATTTTTTGGCCCTTTTTGAGGTCATTTAATGCCCCTAACTTGACTTTGAAGCATTCTTAGGAGGTCTCCAAAACCCAAAAAATTGCAATAACTTTCAAACTATGGGGCCTTTTGACCTAATTCTTTTTCTAGAATGCTCTAAATCACAATTACATTCATCTGGCCAATTCACACCTTCTAGGTCACCAAAATGATGGCTAAATTGCATGCTCCTATTTTTTTGGGATTTTCTAGCACACTAATAGTTGAACTGTGAGAGTTGGAACCTTTATTTTACCCAAATGGGTATCCAAAAATGAAAAGACATGAAACAGAAACTAAGTCTAAGTACATTTTTTTTTTGGGTGACACAGGAATGCCCTTATACCTCTGGATGCTCCTGCATCACATTAGGACATAATCTAGAACATGTCCTAAATTGAGCATCACTAGACAATCAAATCATTGTTTGTACCAATAAGATCTCTAACTTTTGTTCACCCAGTGTTTATAGAAACCATGCTATGTTGAATTCAATGAAAAATGTAGTCATGAATGCAACATATCAATACTTTCCAATGCTTAGGATACTCCCCCAATGTAGTATCAATAAAATTCATGCTAACGATTTATGTGCTACTAGTTGATAGGGTGAATTAAAAAAACTCGCAATATCTTTATTAATTCTAAAATGTTTAATGAATAGATGCAACAACCATAGAAAGAAAACCATGCATGATAATACTAGATATGTTACCTATGGAAACATTTCATCTAAGTAGGATTTAATTGAAATACATTACCTCTGGATCTAGTTCCAGTTCCAATAATCTTACCATCATTATCCTTGATAATATAGGTCTTCTCTATGAAATGCAATTGGTATCACTTGTCCACCAACTGTCCAACACTCAATAGATTATGTGTCAAACCATCAACAAAGTAAACATTGCCAGTGTTAGTCCTTCCTTCTAAAGTAATGGATCCAATCCTTGTAATATGATAGGATACATTGTTACCAACCCTAACAATACCTCCATCATATATTTTGAGCTTAACAAATTTATTCATATCACTAGTCATGTGATGTGAATAACAACTCTTAGTTATCCAATCTGACTTCTTTTCAACTTGAGAAACTAAAGCTCTTTCTTCTCTAATTTCTCTATCTAGATCATCTTCCTTTATAGCCACAAATCCTAATTCATCATCACTTTCACTCTGACCACTTCCATCAGATTCTTCATCCTCATTAGCATACAAACAATTTCTATCTCTATCTCTCTAAGCTTAAACTTTTTCTCTCTTTTAGGACATTTCGATGCATAATGACCAAATTCATCACAAGTCCAACATTTAAAGATTTTCTTACCATATTTCTCTCTTCTTACCAGAAGGGTTATACCTTCCTCAATGTTCTTATCTTCATCAGATATAGTGTTACCAACAAAATCTCCTCTTGTACTTGCACTCCTTGACAGATTAGGGTGAATGTTCTTAGCACTAAAAGTTGTCTCAACTTTGGCTAGTTCTCTAGACTATCTTAGTTCTACTGCTATAGACTCTAATCTTCCAAGCAATGTTTCTTTTGTGAAATATTTAGTGCTGGGCATTTCCAGCTGAATCATCTAACCTATTTTCATCAATGGTAGCGTCAAGCTTTTCAAGATCTTCCATATAATTTCATCATCTTCTTTAGTTCCACCAAGGGACTGAGTTCCTGCAAAAATTTATGATATTCTACCAACACAACTTCTCATAAATTCATCTTCCATCATCTTAGCATCTTGAAATGTACAAATCCAATTTTGCAATCTCATTCTTTTTGCATGATCACCACCTTCTAAAGTAACTTCTAATGCTTTCCAAATGTCATGATATATTTGAAGTGATTTTACCTATTGTATTCATTCTCTAGAAGAGCTAATAGTAGGACTTCTCTAGCTCTCATCTTACACATGAACATATCTCTTTCTCCCTTACTACTTTCCTTCATTGACAATTTTCTTGTTAGCTTTTCTCAAAAGCCAATATCTTGGACCCATGCACAACATACGAGTCTTCATCTTTTCCTTCCAACTATCATAGTTGGCCCCATCGAATCTTGGACTATCCTTCTTGAACATATATTCCATCGATCTCCCTATAAGAATTCGATATAGCTCTGATACCATGTAAGAATTTTCCTTAAGGAAAAATCCACCCAAGACCAAGAAGCACAATAACTAGCACAAAAGACTAAAATAGTATGATTAGAATAACAATATGATATTGAATTCAATTTTAATTGGATATTGGATACAAGTACACTAGGAGTGCCTATTTATAAAGGCCTCTATACTGACTAGGAGTTAGCACACTAATAAATCTTACAACCAAGCGCATGTCCACCAGGAGTGGATTATCCTCTATTAATCAGAAGAGTAAGTGTGATGATGAGAGGATAAGCCTACAAAGGTGTAGCACATAAAATTATGTTGTAGACACCATCTGCTAAAATAAGAGTGCAAATAACTATGTTGTCAACATGACAACTCAGTTAATTATGCAAACTCTAGTGTTGTAGACACCATATGCTTAATTAGAGTTGCTTACTCTAGTGTTGTCAACATGACAACTCATATGAGATCACAAACTCCTAAGTGTCTAACCTAAGAAATAATAAAATAATGCATTTATCCTAAGTAAACTTAAGTAAATTGTAAATAATAATTATTTCCACTAACACTCTTAAATTGTTAAGCTTACCCTTCAATGACCCAATTCTCTAATACCAATTGTTAAAATATATAGTTCACTAATATAACTAAGAGGGGGTGGGCATGAATCAGTTATCCAATATTATCATAAACATCAACCTTAAACAAACTTAACCATATGAGTAATATAAATTGAAACCACAACAAGATACTCATACACTATTAACAAAAACCTCAATGATGATGTACTAATATAAATATTCGTTGTTGGAGGATAGACCCTGTTAGGAGTTTGTTACAACATTTAGTACATAAGAGTCCCTGTTAGAAGACTTTGAATCCCTATTAGGAGTTATGGAAGATAGCTCAACCCACTACCCAAATATCTTCGAGGTTATGACCAATGAACTCACTATCAACCAGACTTCTGCTCCTCGAAATCTTGTAACTATATCTCACATCCAATAATCCATTGGATTGCTTACTTAAATTTGGTAAGTGTTCTTCTCCTTTTCACACTTCATAATTACTTCGCATCTAACTTGATACAGGTACTTATCACAATCAAGGAAAAAAACTTTCCTTTATACCATATCTTCATAATAATTTCTTGAGTCAACCTTGAGGCTTTCCCAAATAATTATAATAAGATAATTAATTAAATTATAATTACAATAGCATTTTCAGCTCATAGTCTATACAAAACTTTACACATGCAATACCAGGGCTTGCACACTTGCTAACATCACCACATGAGTTTACTTTTTTATTGTGTGACTGCACACCTCTTCATTACATCTTTGATGTAAGATAGCAATCAAACATCATAATGATGTTCTCCAATACTTTATTTCTGTATCGCTCTCGATAAATTAAGTACAACTTTTGTACACCGTTGACTTAGACTCTACACACTTAACAACATCATTAGGACATAGTCTGGAACATGTCCTCAATTGAACATCACCAGACAATCAAACCATTGTCCATACCAATAAGATCTTTGACTTTTTTTCACCTAGTGTTTATAGAGACCATGCTATTTTAAATTCAATGATAAAAATTAAATGCAACATATCAATACTTTCCAATGCTTAGGATACTCCCCCAATGTAGTATCAATAAAATTCATGCTAACAAGTTACGTGCTACTAGCTGATAGGATGAATTAAAAGAACTCTCAATATCTTTATTAACTCTAAAATATTTAAACAATAGATGTAACAACCATAGAAAGAAAACCATGCACGATAATACCAAATATGTTACCTATGGAAACTCTTGATTAGAGGGAAAACACCTATAGGAATGATGCCCACAAGATGATGTACTAACATGAAAGTTCCTTGTGAAAGGACCCACCCTGTTAGGAAATAATGAAATACAATCAGTACAGAGAGTCCTTGTTAGGAGGCTTTGAATTCCTATTATGAGATTCCAACCTTGTTAGGAATTGAAAGAAGAAAAATTGAACTCATTGTCCAAATAGTCTCAAAGAGGAAATCGAACACATTGTCCAAATAGACCCAGCAACCGTCTTCACTAGACAATCATATCCAAGATCTTTGAAAAAACCAAAGAGAAACTCATTTTCTAATGTAGTTCCTTTCAAGCTCACAATACATCTATCCATGTCAATCTCTACTTTGACTCAATAGATATACAAATTCAAGCCTACACAGCCACACTAGATACCACAATCACAAAATCCCATACTAAAATGATTTCATTGATCAATGCCACACTTTACCATAAGAAATTGAGATTTCCTTTATACCAGGTCCTAAGAAAATTTATTGAGTCAGCCTTGAGGCTTTCCCAATTTACAATAATAATATAGGATATCAATAAGATATTACATTACATGTTACATCATAATTAAAATCTTTTTTGAGATTACTAGAAAATTGTCAACTCACAGTCTTCATAAATTTGTATATGTTGATTGTCTAATTATGCCCTTTTAACCAAGGTATCTTTGATATTTCTTCAACCTTTGTCTATGTCCTCTTAAGACAATTTCATCCCTATGAGAGATAGAAACCAAACATTAGCATCCACTTTCTAGAAATGTTGTCTAAAATCTCCCTTTAGTAAAATCTTCATTACTTCATACATACTTCATATTTCTGTATGCACACACAATCATAACATCTAGACATATTGTAGAACATAATCTGAGGTGTGCATAAATTTAATCTTTAATCTTCAAACCATGCAAAAATCTTCTTCCTATGTAACTATGTCAATCTTCATAAAATAACAAGTATGTTGACATCAATAACAAAAACTATCATAAATGCAACACATAACCATTGAATTTAGTCTCTAGCAATGCTAACATACTCCTCCATAGGGATATCATCAGCATTCATGCTAACAATATCCCCCTTTAGCATTGATGGTAACATAAATGAAAAAGACCTAAGTTCCAGGAATACTAAATATATTTATTCCTCATATACCTTTTCTGCCCCATTCATGTTGCCCATGAATGTATATATAAAATAAAAACATATGCACAAGGAAGGTGTTAATCCCCCCATACATCAATGAATTTCTCTCTCCCATAAGGAATACTCTCTCAAATCTTCTTTCCCATTGATATTAATCAATCTTTTCATGTATTGTTCTCTCGCATAAAAAATGTTTTCCATATAATACTCTTTCTCCTCTATTGACATCAATGAGAAAGGTATCATTATGTCAATTCTCTAAGTTAAATCATGTCCAAAACAATATATTCAAGTGTGCAAAGATACTATTAAAATATCAGTGCAAGAGTCCTTAATGAATCACCTCTACCATAGATACTCCCCCATAGGAGAAGCATCAAGCATCTAGTCCAAAAACATGAAATAGTGTAGTGCTACCAACTAGATTGACACAATCTCTACATCACCTACTCTAAAGTAGGTTAAGGCATAACCCCTATTGGAAATATAAGAGAAGTAATTGAGAGGGGAGGTGTGAATCGATTACCACTAAAATAAATCCCAAATCCCTTATGTCAATACAAAACAAAATTCTAAAACATAAAACTTGCTGATGCTCAGCAAACAAAGAAATGTTGTACTCGGTAAATACTAGGATTGCTCGATAAACTTCAACATGCAAAAAATTAGAGATTAAATGTGCTTACCATTACTTTAACATATAAAGAAAGTAACATGAACACATTTATCACCAAGATTTAATGTGAAAACCCAATTTGGTAAAATCCACTAATTGCAACTAATTAGTATTTTCAGTCTTTTGAAGTGAGCCCTGTTAGGAGCCAACCCTATTAAAGGTTACAAAATAAACTATTAGGTGTGACTCTGTTAGAGGATTCAATCACCCTGTTAGGAGTGGCCTTGTTAGAGGTCTTGAAACAATTCAATAGAACTATCACCTTGTTAGAGGATTCACAAATAGTTGTTAAGCCAACTCTGTTAAGAGATTTAGATCACTGCTACAATGGTTAGAGAGTAACAATGAGATGACTTGATTTGAATGTAAAATATTTTCTGATTGTAGATCTATGTTCAGGCTTGTACTTGATCTTTCATGATCAAATATGACTTTGCTTCTACACAAGGATATTCTACTTATCCTTCAAATTCACTTCCTCTTCTCATTACTTAGTTCTTCAATTATATCATCATGAAAATTACACACTTTGAAAACAAAAATTGAATTTATACTTATATCTGTAGACACCTAAATTTTATTATACTGCTTTGGTAATCCTATTTAGTTATCTCTAAAGGCATCATTAATTAAATTCCTATTTAATTAATCCTTTGCCATCCCCTAGCTGATTAATTTAATTAATCATCTATAGTCCTAATTGATAAATCAAATAACCTATTATTTATCAATTAAATCCTATTCTCCTATTTAATTCCAAAAATCTCCATTTATTAAATAAATCTATTTGATAAATAAAATCTTCAAATCCAAAAACCCCTAACTTATCCCTAATCCTCCATTTAGCCTAAATCCACCCCATCCACCCATACTAACCTAGCTTAGCCACTAACTCACCCACCTTCATTAATGCCATCCACTTGCACATCTCTAACATCCATAATCTAATCCTAAACCCAAGCCTAATCCACACCCTAATGTTGTCACATTCCCTAAGCAAGTTTAAGACTTTCATAAACCAAACCAAAGTCTCCTCTCAAAAATTCCAACCACCAAGTCATGAGTGCTCTTACAAACCATAAAAGACTCTTACAAGTCCACTCATGACTCTTACGTCCATCTTCCACACTCTTCCCTCTTCCACACTCATTCCTCTTACATCTCTCTTACATAATCAACCCCACTCATCATGCCTTTAACCAACCGCTTACCCTACCCTCTCACACTCATCCTCCTTATGACAAGTGTCACCTTACCATTAGTGCTAAACAAGCACAATCCATGTGCTCCCCTTTGACTGCATCCTAGCCCTCCTCAAGCCTTCATCTCCCATTGCATCTTAGCCCTCTATCCCTCAAGCCCTTAGCCTATAAATTGAATCTCATCCCAAGCCATTCAAGCACAACCATTTTGAGTAAAGTTATCATGCTCTTTTGAGAGCCAAAATCCATATCCATACCCTTATAATTCCAAATTGAGAGCTCACAAAGCTACCAATTTACCATTTACCCATCTCCATTGAAGCCATTTTGAGAACTTGAGCAGACATCCCTAATCTATACATAGACACATCCCAAAAACAAGAGAAAAAATCTCATTGAGAGAGCCTATCCATGGCTCACATTCTCATTTGAGTTTGTCTTCTCTTTGTCTCTCTTATATGTTATGTTAGTTTAATGTGTAAATGCTTTTATTGAATTAGTATTTCTAGCATATTATATTAGTGTATATATTTTGGCACGTCCGGTGGGACCCCACTATGGGTCATTCCTTAATCTTTTTCAATCCATAATTTGTGCTTACAAACTAACCATCTAATGTTTGTTGAGATTTGAGTGGGTGCAAGGTGCTTTTGCTTATTTTTGCAGGTTGAAGGACGCACTAGAGAGAAAGACGTACCCTTTTAAAATTCAAAAATAACCAAAAAAAATAAAAATTTGGAAAAAACCCACGCCCATTGATTCCCTTCATGCAGTGTCGTCTTTACCTATCGTCTCTACAGTTTGGCATCTCTGCCTATCATCTCTGTAGTACGTCGTCTGCGCAAACTCAACCATCGTCTTCGTAAACTCAACCGTGATCTGCACAAACTCAACTGTCGTCTGTGCAAGTTCAACTGTCATCTGCACCTGCACAACCATCGTCTGCACGAGCTTAACCATTGTCTCCGAAAGCTCAAACTATCATCTGCGAATTTCAGCATCTCTGCCTATTTTTTGGTAGCCTATGCTGGCAAACTCAAACTATCGTCTATGAGTTTCAGCATCTTCACCTGTTTGCTAGTAGTCTGCTCTGAAACTTGAACTATCGTCAGCGAATTTTGACGTCTGTGCAGATTAACGTCTGTGATTTTTAGCATCTCCACCTAACTTCTATCATCTGCACTGCCTTTAGAGCTAAAACTATCTTCTCCGCCATCACCAGTAGTCAAACTGTCATTTCTGCCACTGCAATCTATCAACTGTCATCTTTGACGCCACCAGTTGCCTTCTTCATCAGATTATCATCTGCGCATTTTGACGTCTGCGTAGATTATTGTCTTCACAGATTGGCATCTTTTCCTATTGTATTATTTTCTTGCATTTGTCGCCTGCTTTTTGGCTATCTTGTCCAAGTCATTGTCTTTGCATATTTTCAAAACTCTAACAAATGAACCTGTATGTTTAAAAACACAAAACAAAGAAAATAAAAAATCAAAACACTTCATTTGGAGCTTTTAAAATTGAACAAAACAAATCTCTTTTCCACATGCAATTTAGGCAAAGTTTGATTTTTGGACAATTAAAAAACTTTGTTAAGTTAAACACAAATTTGCTAAAATCAATTTGAGTAGTTCCTTAGACTCAGCTCTTTTCTAATCACCCATCAATTCAACCATTGGTTGCAATCTTAGCGCCATTTATGGGAATGGGTCTACTAGAAAAAGGTGTTAAATGTTCCACAATCTAGCTAACTCACTTGGTCTTTGAACATTTGATTTAACTTTATCAAAATTCATAAATGTCCAAAAATTTAGATTAAATTGATATACACTTCAAGTTTGGGCACTAAAATTTGAACAACTATTGATGTGGGGGGCCTCCAAGCGCACGTTTAACAATCGAATCTCACACATCTTTGTTTTGGGTTTAAAACAAACACACACTCAATTTTGAATGCCTTAAAAAAAATCAATCGATACTTGATGTGGAGGGCCTCTGGGCACGCAAGTTTGCTTTTGTTAACCCTAACTCTTCTTTTTGTTTGCATTCTTCGATCAATTTACTTTTGTTGGCACTTCAAGTTGGAATTGAACATTGTCTCTTAAACATGAGTGCTTGCAAGGTCTAGATTAGCACACATAAGAGTCAGTTGGTAAAAAAAAAAGCGTGTTTTTTAGCCCAAGGTCATCCAAGTCTTCTCTCCCTTTGTCATCTTTCAAGGCCATCTTGGGTGAATAAGATTAAGATCCAAAACTTTGTTTTCTTTTTTTAGGAGGCCTACTTGGGGATTTCATCACCTCTTGGATGACCTCAACTCCCGCATTCCGGTGGAGTATAATAATCGAGAGGTGAATCGAAAGACACCTCTCTTGGGATCAAGATTTTGTCACTCGAGCTAAGCCTCAAGGAACTTTATACCCTTGAGAAGTGAAAGAGGAGAAGTGGGTTACCACTCCTCTTGGCCGTGTGACATATTTTTGGTCTCATCTACGGATTTGGGCCTCACGTACCTTGGGTATATCGAGGACTCCCTAGCTAAACCAACTGTCAGCCTTGCAAAAAACCATCTAGGATGTTAATGTGTTTGAAGTGACTGATCAAAACATTTGTAGAACATACACACTCCTCGACGCAAGTATCACATTCTGAGAACCACAAACTTCTATCTGGGTGTTCCTATCTATTGCTTCATTTTATTTTACTTGTTGAATGAATGTTTGCCAAATTTGGTCAATCCTAGCTTAGGGCACACTTAGCGTAGTCACTGCCTATTTTAAAAGTTGAACAAGTTGAAGCAAAACAACTAAAATCTCCCAAAGCCGAGTAGATTCAAGAATTCATGTCGAAATAGCCCAAACCCAAACAAAAGTTTCACAAAGTCAAACTCAAGCCATCTCTGGCATACCAAGAACTTTCAGCCAAGAGAAAAGAAATAACACCAAGCCCACAAATTGCCAAACTCCACAAAGTAGAGGACAAAACTATCAACGAAGCACTTCAAGAGGCCTCGTTAGAGTGCACCATCAAATTTAGCCAACATCTAGGAGTTAATCTTGCTTATGCCTTACCAACTAGGCATGATTTCTATGATTAGACACCCTTGTTTCTCCACATCTTCTTGGATAAGCTTCACTTTAGAGTCATCTTTGTAGAAAAGCCAGCCATCTTAGGTTATCCCCTTAAGCATTATTAGCTCATCCATCTCATTTAGGACCAAACCATCTAGCCGACAATCCAAAATCTTCACATCCAAGGCTTCA
Organism: Cupressus sempervirens; assembly: GCA_028749045.1. NCBI lineage: Eukaryota > Viridiplantae > Streptophyta > Pinopsida > Cupressales > Cupressaceae > Cupressus > Cupressus sempervirens. The sequence goes on from CM053789.1 coordinate 82,698,386, forward strand.
AAATTTGTTGTCACCTTGCTAAAAGTTTACCATTCCTAAAATCTTCCAAATCCACCAATCTCATCAAGGTTATCCCTTTGACAGAGCTTTTTCTAGGGTAATCTAGCTTTGTCACTTACTATCCCTCATCACCTTGAGCTAAAGGTTGGGATCCACAAATGGTCAATCTCATGTTCTTCCTAAAGGATCATCAGTCTATCCTTAAGTTGACACAATCACCACTAAGCTTGCACATAGGAAAGCAAACCTTTCATGCTTTGGCAACATATCTTTGAAGTTAGAATCCCCAACCCAATCCTCCTTAGGTTTTTTCATATAGCTTTGCCTCAACCTAGGAAATCATTTGCATAGAAAAGCCTTCCCCCTTTTGCATCCACCAGCATTGTTGCATCTCATCCCTAGGAGCATTTTCATGCCACCCGTCACTCACTTAGCCAAGAAGAAAGAAACAATGGAGCCCTATCATTTGGATCGAATAGCATCACCCCCCTTGAGCACTCAACCATCCTTCAGCCCAGAGAAAGCTATGCCATCACCTACTGACATTGAAGCTTTCATGAACCAACCAAGAAATGTAGTATTGGTAAATGCCATTATAGACAAGAACAAAGAGACAATCATGGCTAATTTTTGAAGGGACAATGTAGGAACCTTTGACTTTGGAAGACCCCCTCCATTATCAGATCCATCTCACCCATTGTTTGGGTAGCTGCCACCACCCATAGGCTCATATGATCCAAGTTATCCTCAATATGTGCCAAAAGAAGAGCCTCTAGCCAATCCATATGATCCAACAGACCCAAACATACCATCCTCCACCCAAGTCAAAATCTCCATTTCGCAAGCCAATCCAGCCACTACCACTCCATCCTTGGTTCATACCTCTTCGCTCCAAACCCCCTTCGCCCAAAACACCTCATCATTCACTTCCTTCACTATTGTTGCTGTTGTTCCCCAACCCAACCTTCCAAATCCACCCATCTCCCAAATCAGTACTAGCATCTTTGGCCAACCTCAGCAATATACAACAGGGATGCCACCCATGGGGCCAAGTAATCAACCTTTCATCACCCCCAGCCTATTTACCTCAGCTCAGAGAACAATTCCATGATTTCCACTAGGTCTTGGGAGCTCAATACCATCAGCCACAAATCCACATGCTACTACCTTCACTCCATAAAGCTATCAAATCCCACAAGCTACTGCCAATTTTTTGCCAAGCTCCCAAGTGACCCCAACTCCTGCCACCACTCTACCAAGCTTCCAAATCCAGCCAAAAAGCTATCAAACCCCATCAGTTCCATTCCCAAGCTTTCAATTCCCACCACCTCCACCACCAACTAATCCATTACCTCCTATTACCAACTACTTTTCAATGCCACTTCTAGGAGGTAATCCACCACCCCAACCAACCACCAATTATTTGCAGATACCATCCCAAATGGGGGCGCAACCCACATATATTGGTCAAACCCCACAAGCCCCCCGATCCTTTCCCCAAGCTTCACAACCATCTTATACCTTACCTCCACAAAGTAATCCATTTATCCCATGCCAGCTTATGTTCCTCAATCCCAACCTCAAATCCCATATCAACAGCAAGCCTCGCAACACATGCAACAATATGCACCAGCTCCACCTCAGCAACCTGTCATCCACCATGCAGCTGCCCAAACAATGTACAATCCCTATCAGCAAATCTCTCACATCCATCCATATTCAGTGGCCCCATCTAGTGCATACCTACCTCAAGGCACTCCTACATTGGGGGCACCCCAGCCATCACCTATCAATTCAGAATGGGAGCAAATGAAGACAGCTCTAAAAGCCATCCAAGAAAGGAATGATCCGAAGACATTCAAGTTTGAGACTGTGTGTCCTTATCCATTTGATAGAGACATTACTATGATTCCATTACCCAAGCACTTTGAGGTACCTAAATTTGACAAATTTAGAGGAAAAGGAGACCCAGTCACCCACATCAAAGAATTTTACATGCACTGCCAAGAAGTGGCATACAGTGACGTCTTCCTCTTACACCTCTTTCCCAAAAGCTTGGCTGGGCCAACTCTTGAACAGTTTTATAGAATCCCATATGGCACAATTAAAAACTTTGCTGAATTATCTGAGGCATTTGTAGCCCAATATGCCCATCTTTTTGAAACAGAGCTATCAATAGTTGATCTTGTCCACACCAAGAAAAAAGGTGGAGAAAGCCTTGATGAATACCTGCAAAGATGGCAAACCCTTACCACTCACATATCCTGCACCTTGCCAGAGTGCCATGTGGTGAAAATGTTTATTGATAATGCCCATCCCAGCTTGGCTCACCACATGACCATGAACTATTTGCAGACCTATAAAGATATCAAAGAGAAAGGAATGATCCTTGAGCAAGGACTTGTCAAAGATGGTATGGTCAAGATCTACAAGGAGGCTAATCAAAATCAATCACATTCCAATGACAAGTCTAGATATTGGAACAAAAACAAGCATGTTGCAATAGATAGGGTTACTGACACCAGACATGTGAATATTGTTGGTCCTTCTCAAAATCAGTCCAATCCACCATATCAACCAAACAATCAACAAGCTATCAACTACCAACAGCAGAATAACCAAAGATATCAAAACCACAATACAAGACCCAACTTTCAAGGGTCTAACAATCAAGCTAATGCCATCAATTAGCTGCAGGGAAAAAACCCAGATTCCAACCCACACTTAGAAAGTACACACCACTTGGTGAGCCATTGGATGTCATTTTTGAGAAATTGGCTAAAGAAAACCTCATCAAATTTCCTCCTACCCAACAAATTGATCCAAGCCAATCTAAAGCTACATGGTACAAAGATAATGAGTATTGCAAGTTCCATAGGGTAAATGGTCACACCACCCTTAGATGCATGAAAGTAAAAGATTATGTTGAGGACCTCATTGATCGGAAAGAAATCACCGTTGGTGCCCAAACCTCTCCCAATGCAGGCTTACAAATTTATCAAAATGCTTTTCCTCCACACAACAACCAAAATCCTAGAAAAGCACCTATCCAAAACAACAACAACACCAACAACTGCCAGCCAAACCAATAGCATGGGAAAAACAATGACCACACTTCATCCTATATAGACTATGGTAGCCTTATAGGTTGCATATCCAAGAAAGAGCTTTCTGTCAATGTTATCAATATCTTAGGACCAAACAATGAGTGTGCAATCACTACTCAAAGAGTGCAATTTAACATCGCAGGCCCACCAGTTTCATCAGCACCATCAACTCCATCAAAAAGCTAGTACAATATCTTGGAACACCTTGGGAACATGCCAGCCCAAATCTCCATTTTAGACCTTCTCCGCACTATTCCCATGTACAAAAGCATCCTTGATAGTGCTCTCATAGAATCCTATGTCCCTTCTAATATCAATGCTACTGATTTTCATAATCTTGTTGGTTACCTTTCATCCTCATGTGCCCTATCATTCAAACCCACCGACATATGCATGGTCAAGCCAGATCACACCCTTCCACTTCGCATAGCCATCATGGTATCCAATTTTTCCGTGAAAAGAGTAATGATAGATAATGGATCAGCCTTGAACATTTGCACCCTAAAATTCATAAAACAAGCTGGGTATATTGAGGCAGCTATGATCAGTGAGGTTATCACCATCAAAGCTTATGAAAACTTGGAAAGAACCACAGAAGGAACTATTTTGTTGCCAATCAAGGTTGGGCCAGTCATCCAAGAGATAGTTTGCCATGTTGTTGATCTAAACCTACCATTTAACATTCTCCTCGGTCTCCCATGGATTCATGCTATGAAGGCCATTTTGTCCACCTACCATCAGTGCATCAAATTTCCACATTAGGGCACTAAGGTAACCATCCATGTCAATCCAGAACCCTTTGCTTACTGCAATGCAGTTAAATCCTCATATACAAACCATTGCCCTAGAATAGACATCGGCACAGCCATTGCCAGCTCATCCCACACTTGTAATGATGCAAAAAATGTCCTCACCTCCACCCTATCTACCGTAAAGATCAACAACAAAGGCTATGGAGAGTATAGTCTATCAGATGCATTTATTGTCAGAGCAATCCCACTTGATCCACATACCCATGGATGGCCGACATATCAAAAAGCTATGGAGATTCCACCTCCTTGATACAAATAGTTTGGCCCAACCACCTTTGTATCCTCAAAAACCCCTCTTTATGAAGAACTCACTCTAGATATCAACAATTGGTTACATAAGGATGCACCTCCAAGAAATCAAGCACGCCTTGATCACTTCAGCAAGAAGTATCCCCAAGAACATAAGCTCATCACTGAAAAATGGAACTATCAAGGAGGTGGTCTAGGACAAGAAGAAAGGGGCATGCAATGTCCCATCAAAGCACATAAGAGGGAAACGAAGTCAAGTCTTGGCTTTAAAATACCCATAACTGGGGGCACCAACGAGATCGCTCACGCTTTTTCAAACATCCATCGTGACCTTGTCAAAATTGATGACATTCTTGAGGAAGTTGAAAAGAGAGCCTATGATGATATCCTAGACCAAATCTTCCTAGGAGACTCTGTTATCCAAGACCTATCCATCCATCTCATTGATGTACCACTCGCTCATCCACAACTCATAGATTGGGACCAACCAAGCATCATACACATTGATGAGTTTGCATCAGAGGAAGTGCTTCTAAGATTCATGGGAGCTAAAACACCTCACAAGCAGAAAAATCCAGATTCTGCCTATATCTATAAGCTAGATCCCAAGGGGTATTTTGGAGAAAATACCCAACCTAGTTCTGATACACCCAAAATTAGAACTAAGGTAAAACCAGGACTAGCTAAGGTAATGAAGAGAACCCCTTAGCAAGAAAATCTAGAGCCACAAGCAGAACATGAGGATTTAGTGTTACCTCCTCAACATAATCGACCAGAGGTGTCTTCTATTCTAATTGAGGATACTAGAGAAGTCAACATCGATTCTTCAGAGATCCCCAAACTTGTTCATATTGCTGCATCCCTATCACAAGACCAAGCTGATCTCCTCTTTGAGGTCTTAAGAGAGAACATTGGCTGATTTGCATGGTCATATTAGGACATGCTAGGGTTGGATCCAAAGCTTGTAGTTCACCATCTTGCAGTCGATCCAAAGATCAAGCCCATCAGACAAAAGCTTAGAAAAATGCACCCCAAGGTGGCATTATTGGTCAAAGCTAAATTAGAAAGAATGTTAGCTGCTAAGGTTATTCGACCTATCAACTACTTAGAGTGGATCTCCAACATGGTCCCTATCACTAAGCATTTTGGTGATATTAGAATCTGCACTGATTTTAGAGATCTAAACAAAGCTTGTCCAAAAGATGATTTTCCCTTACCCAACATAGATATGATTGTAGATCTTACAGCTGGACATGAAATTCTATCCCTTATGGATGGATTTTTTGGGTATAATCAGATCAAGATCGTGGAAGAGGATCAGCATAAGACATCATTCACTACCCCTTGGAGAACCTTTTGCTACACCATGATTCCTTTTGGCCTAAAGAATGCTAGGGCTACCTATCAAAGAGCTATGATAGCCATTTTCCATGATCTTATCCATAGCATTTTAGAGGATTATGTGGATGATATCCTAGTCAAATCTCACACTTTCATGGATCATCTCATTGACCTGGAGAAAGTCTTTGATAGGTTAGCCCAATATAATCTCATGCTAAATCCCAAGAAGTGTGTCTTTAGGGTCACATATGGAAAGCTTCTAGGCTTTATAGTTTCTAAACAAGGTATAGAGATCGATCCCAAGAAGGTCAAGGCTATCTTAGACATGCCTCCTCCCCACACACTATGACAGCTTCACTCTTTTTAGGGAAAGCTTCAATTTGTTCGACGCTTCATCTCCCAACTTGCAGATAAGTGTATGCCATTTTCACATTTACTGAAGAAAGATGAAAACTTCAAGTGATCCTTTATGTCAGCACAACTTTGATCAGCTCAAGCAGTATCTCACCAATCCCCCTGTCTTGGTTCCACCAGTTCTTGGTTGTCCCTTGATCTTGTACATATCAGCAACACTGACTACTCTAGGGGCACTTCTAGCATGGCTTGATGACTACGACAGAGAAAGAGCCATCTGCTATATTAGTAGAACCCTAGTTGGTTATGAACTCAATTACACTCCTATGGAAAAAGCTTGTTTGGAAGTTATTTTCTCAACTCAAAAGCTTTGCCACTACATGATAAGTCATACCATCTAATTAGTTTCCAAAATTGATCCTCTCAAGTATATGCTCTCTAGAACAGCACTCACAGGTCGGCTAGCAAAATGGGTTATGCTCCTTAGAGAATTAGATATCCAGTATGTGGATAGAAAGGCAATCAAAGGGCAAGCTATAGAAGATCACCTAGCTGATGCACCTGTAGTAGATGCATATCCTTTGCTCACCAAATTTCCAGACAAGCACATCTACCTAATTGAAGAACAACCCCCATGGAAGCTCTATTTTGATAGCTCATACACATCTCATGGATCAGGGGCAAGAATATTGCTAGTCACACCTCAAGGAGATTATATTCCAAAAGTCTTCAAGCTACAATTCCCTAGTACCAACAATATAGCAGAATATGAGGCTCTCATAGTAGGATTAAAGATAGCAGCCAAATGGAACATCACAGAGTTACAAATCTTTGGCGATTCCTAGCTCATCATCAAACAAGTCTTAAATGAATAGCAAACCAAAGATGAAAAGTTATTACCCTACAAAGAGCTAGTTGATCAGCTAACTTAGCATTTTACAAAGCTTTAGTTTACACAAGTGCCTCGAATGCAGAATAGGGTAGTAGACACCATGGCCACTATCGGCTCACTCTTGGAAATTCCCCAAGAAGCTATGAAGTATAAGTTTTAGTTGAGCAGCTCCTCACACCCGCTTATGCAAACTATGACTCAAACCGTGTTTGCATCTTGGTTGGTCCAAAATCCCCTTGGTACCATGAGATTCACACTTACTTACAAGATGGTATCATATCCCCTCACCTCACATGCACCCAATGCTAGAACCTTATCCAAAAATCATCCCGTTATGTCATCATAGCCAATACCCTATATCGTCGGGGTTATCATGATACTCTCTCTCAATGTTTAGATGAAAATGAGGCCGCAATGGTGTTAAAAGAAGTACACTTCAAACTTTGTGGTGCCCACATGAGTGGTATTGTCCTAGCACGACAAATCCTTAGGGCAAGTTACTATTGGCCTACCATTGAAGAAGACTCCTGTGACTTTGTCAGAAAGTGTCTCCCATGTCAGCAGCATGCAAATCTTGTGCACGCTCCAACACAGGATCTATAGCCTATTGCACCACATTGGCCTTTCACTTGTTGGGGCCTCAATCTAGTTGGAACTATCACACCCCTCTCATCTGATGGACATAAATGGATAATAACAGCTACAGACTATTTCACTAAATGGGTGGAAGCAATCTCCCTAGTCTTAGCTACAAGAGTTCAAGTCTCCAAGTTCATCTTGTACCACATTCTTTGCCACTTCGACCTCCCATCCACCATCTTCACCGACCATGGAGGTAACTTTGAAAATCTCAACATGGAAGAATTATGCACCTCCCTCCACATGCATCACCACTTTTCTAGCCCATATTTCTCACAAGGTAATGGCCAGGCAGAGGCAACTAATAAAACCCTCCTCAAAATCCTAAAGAAAGTTGTCAATGATTTTGGCCACGATTGGCACCTACAAATAAATCTGGCTCTATGGGCCTATCAAACTTCCTTCCGTACATCCACAGGCACAATTCCATATTCCCTAGTCTATGGTATCAAAGTGGTACTACCCATAGAGGTTGAACTTCCCTCATTGCACATATCTTTGCGAGGGCAAATATCAGATGAAGAATACAGAGTAGCTCGGCTCACCCAGCTAGATCTCTTAGATGAGAAGCAACAACAAGCTTATGATCATCTCACAGTCTATCAAACTCATCTCAAAAGGAATTTCAACAAGAAGGTGCTTCCATGATACTTTCAGCTAGGTGACATGGTCCTTAAAGAAAACATGAAAGTCCAAGCAGATCAAGAAAAGAAAGGCAAGTTTGAACCTACCTGGATTGGTCCTTATGTTGTCACAACATCCTTTGGCTCTAGAGCCTATCAGTTATCTACACTAGAAGGAGAACTCTTGAATGATCCTACTAACATCATTCATCTCAAGAAGTTCTATGCTTGAAGATCCTTCGTATACACAGCTTTTGAAAAATACAAAAAAATATTAAAGAGAAATAAGCATTCAATGGTGAAAACTCGGCAATTTAGGTGCCTTGGATAGGTACCTTGGTGAAAACCTAGTAATTCAGGCGCCTTTTGTACTAAAGACTAATCCATTATCTATCACTATCCTATCCCTCATCCATCCACCCACCATCACCATAAAACACCTGCTTGTTCCCTTGGTGTTCCAACCAAATATCCAAAATCTAATGGAGCTTGTAAATACCTCATGTATAGCTTGTAAATCTTGTACCTCAGCTTGTAAATCTTGAACCTCATCTTGTAAATCTTGTACCTCAGCTTGTAAATCTTGTATCATAGCTTGTATATCCGAAATCTTGTCCAAAGCTTGTACCATATTCTAGCTTGTAAATAATCTTGTATCTTAGCTTATACCCTATCATGTGCACTCACAAAAACCCCATTTTCACTTAAGCTTTTTGCAAACCATCTACCTATCAACCTATCAACTATTATAGACATCCCATCCTTCACAAACATTTCCATCTCACAAAAACCAAAACATGAACAAACTTGTACATTTGTAACATATCTTGGTCCGTCAGCTTGTACATCCTCTTTAGCTTAGTACCATTGTATCTATCCATCTTTCATGTCAGTTCATCCTTGATCAGCATCTTGCACACATCGCACATCTTGGTTAGCTATTCCAATGCATCCTTTAGCTAGATTTCCTATCACCAAAGTGTTATCCTTCTTAGTTCAGCTTGCCAGATGCATCACTCATCCAGATCCACCAGCTTAGGTGCTCTCCGATAGGTCCTTGCAGGATATAGCTTTCCTCATGTCTAATCTTGGTCCGTTAGTACCTCATCCTACCCATCTCATTGGAAAATGGTTCTCTTTTGGATTTTTGCTTTCTTTTGATTTGGAATCTTCCCTTCTGGGTCTTGAAAATATCTTTTCCAAGCAATCTCCTTGTTCCCTCCTCAAGGTTGCCATGATCTTCCATATCATGGTATGCTATGAATGGGGCAATAAGAGTGTAAGGTCTTGATCATGTATTTTTCTTGTTTTCTTTTTTTGCTTATGGGTTACCCAGTGTTGTTTCCATGGTGCTTCCTTTGGGATTCATGTGTGATATTGAGACAATCCTTGCATGTTTGTTTCAAGTCAGTTTGTCAATCCTCTGGACGGTTTGTGAAAAGGCCTTGATGTTCTTGGTAACCTTGGCAATTAACCAACAAACCTATAGCAAACCTAGTGCTCAACTACATGGTGGTACTTCTCTTTGAAGTATCCCCCCGCTCAAAAAACTTCAATGGATTCCCTTCTTCTCCATTATCCCCCATCCATATCCAGCACCTATCCCAGCTTATGCATCAATATCTCTTTGGATCACTCCTCACGCTTAGCTTTAGGGATCCACAATCCTAGTCTTAGGGATCCACCAATCAAATCAATTCACCAAGCCTCATCTTTCGAGATCCACAATCCTAGTCCTAGGGAGCTCTGAAACCCATCTTCTGCCAATCTGACTCTTTGAAATCCTATTGCATCAGCTTTGTCATCCCCACCATCCATCCCCCTATCTTGGATTATTTTTTATAGTGCTCCACTCCTTCATCCCCCCCCCCCCCCAATCTTGGAAATTCTTAAGCTTACTTTACTCTTGTGCCTCTAATTCTCCTTTATCATTCTCCCATAGTGAGAGTTTGAGCTAATTCAGCCCCTTCTCTTTGCCAACCTGTGTCTTAGCTCATCTCAATTTCTTGTACATTTCAAGAAGTCATCGAGCCTCATTTCTCTCCACCACCTTCTTGAGGGGACATCATTCGAATCTAGTCTCTCCTCTTCTTATCCGAGACTAGGGAAACCTTGTTGCTACAACATCTTCCTCATGTCATCTTCATTCGAACTTCTTTGAAATAGTGTTGTCTCAACACTATGTCAAAGAGGGGCAAAATGTAGACACCTAAATTTGATTACACCGCTTTGGTAATCTGATTTAGTTATCTCTAAAGGCATCATTAATTAAATTCCTATTTAATTAATCCTTTGCCATCCCCTAGCTGATTAATTTAATTAATCATCTATAGTCCTAATTGATAAATCAAATAACCTATTATTTATCAATTAAATCCTATTCTCCTATTTAATTCCAAAAATCTCCATTTATTAAATAAATCTATTTGATAAATAAAATCCTCAAATCCAAAAACCCCTAACTTATCCCTAATCCTCCATTTAGCCTAAATCCACCCCATCCACCCATACTAACCTAGCTTAGCCACTAAATCACCCACCTTCATTAATGCCATCCACTTGCACATCTCTAACATCCCTAATCTAATCCTAAACCCAAGCCTAATCCACCCCCTAATGTTGTCACATTCCCTAAGCAAGTTTAAGACTTTCCTAAACCAAACCAAAGTCTCCCCTCAAAAATCCCAACCACCAAGTCATGAGTGCTCTTACAAACCATAAAAGACTCTTACAAGCCCACTCATGACTCTTACATCCATCTTCCACACTCTTCCCTCTTCCACACTCATTTCTCTTACATCTCTCTTACATACTCAACCCCACTCATCATGCCTTTAACCAACCCCTTACCCTACCCTCTCACACTCATCCTCCTTCTAACAAGTGTCACCTTCCCATTAGTGCTAAACAAGCACAATCCATGTGCTCTCCTTTGAGTGCATCCTAGCCCTCCTCAAGCCTTCATCTCCCCTTGCATCTTAGCCCTCCATCCCTCAAGCCCTTAGCCTATAAATTGAATCCCATCCCAAGCCATTCAAGCACAACCATTTTGAGTAAAGTTATCATGCCCTTTTGAGAGCCAAAATCCATATTTATACCATTATAATGCCAAATTGAGAGCTCATAAAGCTACCAATTTTCCATTTACCCATCTCCATTGAAGCTATTTTGAGCACTTGAGCATACATCCCCAATCTATACATAGACACATCCCAAAAACAAGAGAACAAATCTCATTGAGAGAGCCTATCCATGGCTCACATTCTCATTTGAGTTTGTCTTCTCTTTGTCTCTCTTATATGTTATGTTAGTTTAATGTGTAAATTCTTTCATTGAATTAGTATTTCTAGTATATTAGATTAGTGTATACAATATCATCCACTTTGTCAAGTCAGCTCAAATACAACTTAGAATAATCAACATTTATCACCCTAGTCAGCTAGAATACAAGTTTACACAAAATCACAAAGTCAGCCAAAGTGTAGACACTCGAGTTCTAAAGACTAGTTTGGTGAGGTTCTGATACTTGATTCATACTACATAGCTTAGTCAATACTAACTTAGAAATGATTTCCTTCATTAACCAAAAAAAGCTCGATTAACACTACAAACTCATGAAAATCCTTTGGTAGCTGAGTGAGCTTGGTTACCATTGATTCCATCCATTTTTTCTTCATTAACCAAGTGATCTTGATTAACACTCATCTTCAATAGAGTTACCTTTATGCTCGAGTAAACTTGGTAGACACTATCTTTTGATTTTTATAAACATAGGAACACTCGATAGACACAAAAAACTATCTTCATTTCCTGAGGAAGATCGACATACAAAGACTAAAACTAATATGACATTTGTGTAACATCAAAGACAACACACAATTAATCAATTATATCCAAAAATCTCCCTCTTTGGCATTGATGGGAACACAACATGACATAGCATAATGAAATGTTCAAAACTAAGAATCATATCCTTAGTTTCATTCTAATTCTCATCCATGAGAACTCCCTCTATCAGTATGAACTCTTTCCTATCTATGGATTTCTCCCTTTGTTAGAAAACTATTTTAAAATTCTCCCTCTTAGAGAAATTTCTTATGAGATATGACAATATAAATTCTCCCTTTTTGACAACATATTCCAAAGACAACAATTATGTTATTATCAATGTACCTTAAGTACTGATTCATTTTCAATATGTCCTTTTCAATTCTACATGAACTAATTGATCTTCAATATGCTATAGTTGATTCATCACTAAACTTTAACATTTAGAACATTAGAGATTAGTTGTGATTACCATTACTTTAACATATAAAGCAAATAGCATGAAAACATTTGACACCAAGATTTAACGTGGAAACCCAATTTGGAAAAAATCACCAATTGCAACTAGTTACTATTTTCACTCTTCTAAAGTGAGCCCTGTTAGGAGCCAATCCTATTAAAGATTACAAAACACACTATTAGGTGTGACCCTGTTAAAGAATTTAATCACCTTGTTAGGAGTGGCATTTTCAAAGGTCTTGAAACAATTCAATAGAATTGTCACCTTGTTAGAGGATTTAAAAATAGCTATTAAGCCAACTCTGTTAAGATATTTAAACCACTACTACAATGGTTAAAGAGTAACAATGAGATGACTTGATTTGAATGCAATTGATTTGTTGATTGCATATCTCTATTTAGGCTTGTACTTGATCCCTCTTGATTGAATAAGACTTTGCTTCTCCATGAGGATATTTTTCTTGTCCTTCAAATTTGCTTGCTTTTCTCATTACTTAGCTCTTCAATTATATCATCATGAAAATTACACACTTTGAAAGCTCAACTTGACTTTATACTTATATAATCCACTTTTTCAAGTAGGCTCAAATACAACTTAGAATAATCAACATTTATCACCCTAGTCCATTGGGATACAAGTTTACACAAAATCACAAAGTCGGCCAAAGTGTAGACACTCAGGTTCTAAAGACTGGCTTGGTGAGGTTCTAATACTTGATTCAAACTACATAGCTCAGTCAATACTGACGTAGAAATGATTTCCTTTGTTAACCAACAGAAGCTCAATTAACATTGCAAACTCGCAAAAATCCTTTAGCAACCGAGTGAGCTCAGTTAGCACTAATTCCATCCAATTTTTCTTCATTAACTGAGTGATCTCAGTTGACACTCATCTTCAGTAGACTTTCTTTGATGCTTGAGTGAACTTAGTAGACACTGCCTTCTGATCTTGGAAAACACATGAATTCTCGGTAGACATAGAAAACTATATTCACTACCCGAGTGAGTTAACATACACTGACTGAAACTGATATGACATTTGTGTAATATAAAAAAAAACACATAATTAATCAATTGTATCCAACAAACCCCAAGCATACAACTCAAGTACTCAAATGTATCCTTAGCCAAAGGTTTTTTAAATATGTATGCTATTTTCTCCATTTTGCTAACATATTTCAATATGATCTCTTTATTTGCTACCTTTACTCTTAAAAAGTGATATTTAATTGAAATGTGTTTTGTATTTGAATGTAAAACTGGATTCTTTGACATACTTGTACTTGTATTATCACAATGTATGATAATAAAGATAGTAAATTTAATTCTAACATCTTTCAACATTTGCTTCATCAAAATAATTTGATTACATTTATCTGTTGCTGCTACATACTCTGCTTCCAATGTACTCTATAAAATACAATCTCATTTCTTTCTTAGCAAAGAAACCAATCTCCCTCCCAAGAAGAATGCTCCACCACTAGTACTCTTTCTGTCATCTACACTTCCTACCTAATCAATACCAATGTATGCATAGAATGTTAAATCATGTGATTAGTCATACCATAAACCATAATTATGTGTTTTTTTCAAATATTTGAAAAAAAAATTTAGTACTACTTAGTGTGTCTCTTTAGGATCTACCTGAAATCGTGCCACAATTCCAACTACATTAGCTATATTGAGTCTAGTATGTGTCAAATACTACAATCAACCAATCATGGATTTGTACTTCTTCTATTAAGCACTAGGGAATTCATCTTTGTTAGATAACTTACATCTAGTTACCATAGGTGCTCCAATAGGTTTACAACTTTCCAATCCAAATATTTATAACAAATATTTGAGACACTTAGCTTGTGATATCCAAATATTATCTTTGTTAAACACAATCTAAAATCCAAAAAAAAAATTTTTATCTCTCCAATCACACTCATCTCAAATTCTTCCTCTATCTATTTTGTAAATGTCTTGCTAGCTTCATCATTACCTCCAAAAATAATGTCATCCGCAAATACTATAACAATCAATAATCCATCTTCATTCTTCCTCATATACAAATCACTATCAAGATTACCTTTTACAAATCCCACTTTTGTCAAGTGCTTATCCAATCTTGCATACTAGGCTCTAGGTGCTTGTTTCAGTGCATATAATACCTTGTTCAATCTACACACCATATCCTTATAATTTGTCAGAGGAAATTTGTTAGCCTGTTCAATGTATACCTCCTCTTCAAGATCTCCATTTAAATAAGCTATCTTAACATAAATTTGATAAACTTTTAAGTTCTTATTAGCTACATATGCCAAAAACATTCTCACTCCTTCTAGTCTAGAAATAGATGCAAATATTTCTTCAAAATAAATTCCTTCTTACTCTGAATATCCTTTACAAACCAACCTTTCTTTGTTCCTCATAACTTCTCCTTGTTCATTCATCTTATTTCTAAATACCCATTTAGTTTCAATAACATTTTTATCTTTAGCTCTAGGAACCAACTCCCAAGTCTTTTCCTTTTCAACCTATTCTGATTCTTCTTTCATAGCTTTAATACAATGGTCATCTTTACAAGCTTCATCAACATTCTTAGGTTCAATTTGATAAATTAAACACAATTATTCATGTACCTTGTTTCTGTTAGAGCAAAATGTTAATTTAATTTAATTTATTAAATTACCTTTACTCCTTTCTTAAGATCTCACTTTATGCACCTTTCCTTTCCATTTAATAATTAATTAGTCTTTATTAAATTTCATTTACCTTTTAGGGTTTCAATCTCCTTCATAAGGATTGATCGGTTGTAAATTTATTCATTCTATTTTCCACAAGCTAATATAATTTTCTTGTTTATTGAGAAAACCCTTCTCTCTCTACTTTTTTTTCTTCCTTGTAATAGGTTATTTGTATGTAGGATATCCAAGGTCTATGGGTTTGTTCATCATTAAATCCTACATGGTATTAGAGTCTTACCTACAACTACCTATTCTTGTTTGAAGCAAAAGAAGAACAAGGGTTTGACAGAACAAATTTGACATTTTTTAGTTATTTTCTATGAAACCAAGGGCATTTATGATTTTAGGAGCATGTTGTGGCCAAATAGACCTCACAATTGGATTCAAAAGGCACCAAAACCATTAATTCCATATAAAATATGTCTATTTTGGCCAACATTGCATTCTAAGGCAAAACAAAATTTTCCTACCAAGGTCATCCAACCTTGGCACATGAAACAAAGTTTTTTTTCGGTGAATAATCTCAATTTTTAAAAAAAAATTCTTTAGTTTTTTTTTTTTTAACATGTCTAGTTGAAAAAAAGTTGCTCCACCATCATGCCACCTACTAACCACTGCCACTAGAGTTTGCTGCTTGCACACCATCGCACCCATCCTCCACTCATGATCTATTCATGCTCCACTTGTGTGTCACCCGTGCTCCACTACAGCTAATTGCCTCACCCAAGTGCCACTCCCACTTTGTTAACCCTCTTGTGGTCATGTGGGGGGCCTAGGGGCTTAAATTTAAGCCCTAAAAGATTTTTTTTGCAAATTCACCTACCTATTGGTTGTTTCACTCTAACTTGAGCATATAAAGCTATTTTTTAAATCCAAAAGAAGTGCCACCAAATTGACTCAAAGATGGAGATGATGGTGTAGGTATTTTTTCGTATTTTTTTCTAGTTTGATACCTATTTTTTAGCTTGAAGTTTGATGATGTCTTCAATCTTCCAGGGGGTGTAACACATTTGTTATAGCTCCAATTTTTTATCCAAAAAAAGTGCCAGAAAAATCTTCTCAAGCCCTATCTAGATTCTCTCCTATTTTCATTAGTATTTCTCAAAGTTACATGTGATTCTCAAACTGAAGTCTTTTTTCTCTCTTCTTGTTTAGACATTCCTTCTAGTAGCTGGGGTTTTCTTTTTTGTATTGTGGGGTGTATTTTGTATTATTGTTTCTATTATTTACATTAGTAAACTATAATTTTTTTGAAAATTAATCCTTAACCTTCTAAAACAATGGTTGAGATCTCTTTTTGTCTAGAACTTTTGACCCCTCATAACTATCACACATGGAAGACCTTGACGACATGACTTCTCTAGTCAAAAGGGTTATGGTCTTATTTAGATGTAAGGCATCCAATTTTATAGAGGCCTTTTGAGGTTATGCAACATAGGGACATGATAGATGAGGGAATGGGGTTTATTTCTTTACAAGTATTTGACAATCTACAGTTTTATCTTAATGGGCGCAATACCCGTCTAGCTATTTGGATTGTTGGTGTTTTAAACTATTGAGAAACAAAATGCTCAATATCACAATGAAATGACTCACACAATCTAAGGATTAGCTAATTCCTAGTGGAAATTACATGAATGAACCACTATGACGCAACTTCAACAAAACAAAAGCATCGTTTCCTACTCTTTAGCCTCTGCTAAACGCAGGCGGGTATAGCTAGGGATGATTCAAATGCAAATTGTGGTATGAAATTATCTTAGTTCCATTTTGATTCTCATCTTTTACCCTCATGCACATACAAAATTTATCAATTTTCTCTAAAAGCTTCTCAAATTTATATACATCCCCTATAAGTAGATCTGGTCATAAATCTTCTATAGTTTACAAGTATTTATGGAGTCAGTGGCTATCTAAGACTTAGAAAACTATATGCAAATGAGTGATAACTAGAATTTGTGACCTTGAACAAAATGAAATGAAATGATTTTGATTTTTTAAAAATGATTTGATATGCAGTAGCAAAATTTACCCTTGCTCACTTCTGACTTATGAGACCAGTGCCTTATCCATTGGGTAAAGAATTAACTATTGGTGGGAGATCTAATTCAAATAACTTGTAAATGAATTAATCAAATGTAATCACCCATTTCCATTCTTATGAAATATCCTTTCTATAAACTCATAAACCCTACTGATTCATTGAAGCATTTCTATAATTCCTTGAATTAAAAGCAATAGCTATATCAGCATACAACCCATCCAGATTGCATTTATCCAAGTTAAACCTTATTTAAAATGAATTCAAAGTAGACAAACCCATAAAAAGGAGACATAAATTGATGACACAGATATAATGTAAATACCCCTTTGTATTATCTTGTCAGATGACTAATACAATGACCAATAGAAACCAATTGAAAGCCCAGAATAGATTGGTTTTTCTGTCATTTCAATATGTTATCAGAGAGTACAATTGAAAGCAAACTCAAAGCATCTGCATACTATTAGACTGACTGAATGTACTTTTCTTGAGAAACACAACAATTCTACAAGTTTCAAACCATCACATTGCCTTGAAAACTCATTTATATAGGCATGAGTTGCAACAAGCAAAGGGCAGATTTGATTGACAGGTGTCCTTCAAAAATTTTACATACACCTATCACAACAAGACAAAACTATGAATAATAGAAAGACTGGTACATCAAACATTCCTTTGTGGGTCTACTTCTGTTATTCCCTTCGAAAAGACAAAAATATTATGATTGGATTCCTTTAGCATTTTGGTTCCTCGGGATAGGTGGCCATCAATTGTGACAGTGATGAGTCATCTCCTACTACCTGAGGATCCTCTTTGTCTTTATCATCAATGGGAGAGGTGGCTTCTACTTTTGTACCCTCTTCTTTATCATCATCCTCCACCTCATCATCTCCTTCTGTCTATTCTATAGT
Organism: Cupressus sempervirens; assembly: GCA_028749045.1. Classification (NCBI taxonomy): domain Eukaryota; kingdom Viridiplantae; phylum Streptophyta; class Pinopsida; order Cupressales; family Cupressaceae; genus Cupressus; species Cupressus sempervirens. The sequence goes on from CM053789.1 coordinate 82,716,380, forward strand.
CATAAACTCTTCCTTCCACTTATTCTAGGTAGTGTCCTCCAACCAATCAAAATTTAGAACCTCTCTTTGTACAGTTAATAAAGAATTTGCATTTGCCTCCATATCAACAAATCTTTTCTGATGATATTATAGAATAACTATACTTTTACCAACTCCTCATTTTTCATTGCCCATAACAAATGGCTCATTTCATTTATTAACTTATTTATTCTTTCACAAAAAACTTCATCTAGCTCCCTCTTCCATTCTTCCTTTTCCTTTATTTTATCAATTTCTTTTGGAGCACAAGGGAATAAATCAAATTTTTTTGCAAAATACTTGCAAAAGAAAATAGTTAACCTTTTGTACAAAGAATCTTGCTTATCATCAAAACCTTGCAACTTATTTAGTAAGTAAAAATTTCCTCTATCTGATGATATGTTAGCTGAATAATAGATATACACATAGAAATGATATCCAAATTTCTCTATATTCACTTCTATACAATGGGTTTGAATATAGCTTCATTTTTCTTCAATTCATCCCTGAGAGCTGAAATCCTCACTAATTGATCAAAAAATGTGGACCATTCTATCCTGTCTATTAAATACATAATATCTTGCCTCAATTTTTCTTCATATTGATTATTAAGTTCTACATCCATTGCATTTAACTTATTTTTCTCCTCTTCAAAATCCTCTATAGTATAGAACTGAGGCCTTTCTGGTGTATCAAATATCTCAATAATTGGTGTTGATTTAAAGGGCTCAATAGGTGGCCGTGGGGGGTATGCAATCATGGGTTTACTAATCTCTCCTAATTTTATTTTTGCAAGAATCTTCTCCATTTGAGTTACTTTATTTTCTAATGATTGTATTTGCATACCCCTCTCCTCATATGCTTTCAACACTTCTTCAAATCTAGCATTGAGTTGAGCAAATTTATCTTCCTCTTGGCCAGACACCATGCTACTAAATTTTAGCATCTCTGATGCCATCCCAATTATTTATCTACTACCTACCTCACTAGCCTTGAATACTGTTAATGCACCTATATGATCTGTAATGGGAATCTCATGCATTCTGGTATTGTTCCCTTTTTCCATGGACCATATAACAAGAGCTTATTGGTCATCACTAAATTTGGTTCCTCTATGAGCCTGCAGTATTTCTTCAGTAGTCCTCAATTGAACATCCCTTTGTTTCCTTACTAAATAAAAAACAATGGCATTTTCTATATCCCATTCCGGTAGAAGGAGGACTCCTGACTGTCTAACTATTTGCCTTCCAACTTCAGGAGTAAATTGAGAAAAATCATTCAAAAATTTAGATTTCACCTCTTCTTTAATATCTGAATTAGGTTTGTTTGGTTGCTCAGCCTTGATCTTCTCACAGGCTTTCTCAAAATTTCCTATGTTTAATCTCCATAAAAATTGAGCAAAAGCCCTAAACTTTACAAAATTCTCATCATTAATAAACCTTTCAAAAGCTTGGGCAACTATTGGATCAATTTTCTTACCTTGGTTATTTCATGTATCGATAAGGGGAATTGTTCAAGAAAATCATCATGCATAGAATGTTTCAAATAATCCATTTGTATAGTGAACTCTTTTTGGGGAGGCATTTTGAAAAAAAACCTAGAAATTTCACAACAGCATATACTTGAATTTTTAAAGAGTCATAGAGTACTTACCCACAAGAATTTGTACTTCTACACTGTGTGATTTCCTCTACAATTTTACTGGATCGCTAAATAAAATTTTCATGCCCTAGCTCTAAACTTTTGTATGCCCTAATATTCTTTGTGTGCTTTGGTGATTCATTAATGGTGAGATCATGAGTTCTTTTCATACATTGAAATCGCATGAATGAAATCTGAACCATATTAACTCTTAGTAACCGTTACCCCAAATTGCAACCAAATTTGAATCCCATCTATAGATTTTCACCAGGTCAGATGATTTTGATTTAAAAGGCAACTGGATTTATGGATTTAAAAAAAACAAGGCTACGTGTTGCAATATCGCTTGCCCGCATTTCTTAAATTTCTTGCACCTTAGAATTGTGGGGAAGTGCCACTCATTGATCAAAACAAGATCAACGATCAAGTCAATTCATATTTGAACAAAGTTTGATCAGCTATACTGACCAATAGGAAGCCTTCATATGAGTTTGCACCTTGTGACAACATTCTATGCCAATAGGTCCGATATCTTCTTCTGAGTGAGCAAGTGCTTGACATCATCTTTTCCACGTGTCAAGCTAGCGCATTCTCAATTTTCTTATCTGACAAGCATCTTCAAATTGTGGGCTTGTGCTAGTCATTGACCTTTGAAGGATCAATGGTGGTAATGCTGGAAATTTGCAAACCTTACAAGATGAAAAAAGTGACATTACCATGGACACATGTCTGCTTGGCACATTCTCACTTTGTTTAAACTTCACTTAAGTTCTTTATGTGGGAAAGTGTCCTTCGCTGATCAAGATAGGATCAATGGTGTGAAAAATTTTGCATTTTATGCTCACATCATCCACCTGGGCCAATGAAATGATTACTTTCAATATGTGTTCTCTGACTCACCTAACTATTGTATTAACATCTAAAACTTTTGCACCCACATCATAAGCATTTCTAGCCTAGCACAAGTGGTAGACCACATGGCATGACTCTGTGTTCTTTCATAATTTGGTCCCACTGTGACATGTGTTGCAAAGGCACATACCTGCATTGCTTATTTGACTAGCAACTTCATAATGTAGGATTGCACTAACCCTTGATCTATGAAAGATCTATGGCTAATGAGGCTTCACTTCCATTTGGAAAACAAACTTCTTCAATGGCACATCTGGTAGTACATGTTAGTGATCACTTTATAGTGTGGCACACCATAGCATACATTTAAAATTTCTCGACCCCACCTTGCCACACATTGATAAACCACTTGCCCGCATTATTTATCTCTCATGCAACCTCAAATTGCAAGCATGCACTGGCCTTTGATCTTTGAGAGATGAACGGTTATAGAGTCAAGAATTTTAAATACCACATTTTTTGTAGTGACGACTAAACTATCTCCATCCATTCCAACTCATCTAACACTTGCCACGAAAGACATATCATCATCATTCTTGAGAAGGGCTTTCCCATCCTGTTAGATTGTGACACGCGTCACAAAGATTCTTCCTCTCATTATTTATTTCATGAGTATCTCCTTCTTGCAGGAAAGCACTAGCCCTTGATTCAAATGAAATCAATGGTGGATGCTTCTCAGTGTAAAAAACATATCTCTGCTAGTAACTCAACCAATGACATCACAAGAAATCTAGAGCATGCACTAAAAGTACTGACAATCCTGCAAGAGTTTCTAATAGCTTATGAATCCTTTGACAGATCACTAGAATTTTTAAAAGGCAAGGGATGCGTGTCACCAAGTCACATGCCTGCATTATTTAAAAACTTTGCATCTCAAAATTGTGGGCATGCAATACATATTGATCTAAACAAGATCAATGATTATAAAAACTTTGTGTCATTAGAGGTATTTCCTAATAGAATGATTAAGAAATTTTCAATCCAAGCATGGCCACATAAGGTTTAAACAAAATTATAATGAATTCATGCTTGTGCAAGCCCTTCCTTAGGTAAAATGATATACCATTAAAATCATTTTTTTTAAAAATATTTTGAGGGTTTTTAAAACTAGGGCAATCTAAGGGTTTGAAAATACAAGGAACAAAACCCTAAATTGCAAAAGTTTAAGACTCAAATGATTTTTCACTAAATTTTTCCATAATTTCTGCATTGTGAAAAATCAGACCAATAGTGGCTCTGTTTGGGGATGATAGACTACCTAAGTCTATGCAAGAATTCAAAATCTTTGGGAGAGCAGACCACATACTTGGTACAGGGATGACATCTTTTTCAGAGAGCACAGAACAACACACAAAAAAAAGAAAGAAGAAATCAGACTGTACAAAGAGACTATTTACAAGGATTTACAAAATATACAGAATATATAGGAAAACCAAGAACCCTAAAAATATTGTTCATTGAAAATAGATACTTTTAAGAAAAGTACCTCTTAAAGAATTGTCCATGAACTAGAAATTAAAGAATATCTCCAATTAAATTCTTCAAAAAATATGAATCTTCTCCATTTTTATCACAAACATTATAGGGGCCAAGCTAGATTGGATCAAATTAACCATGCTTTCCTTTATCTTCCAATCTGGCATTTTGCACTAGTACTGTATATTCTATTTCAAATTTTCTCTCAATGGCCTTTTTATCATATAAGTGCTTCATCTGTGATTGGAGCTTAGCATTCTGAATAGAGGAGTCTCTTCTTGTCTCTTCTAATTGTTTAATGTCATCCATTCTGAGTTGCATCTCATCTTAATATAACTGAATGAATTTATACATCTCCCTTAGATTATTTTAGGGAAGTCTAGCCTGTATACCATAAACCAAGTCAAATGGGGCACAACCAATGGCCCTTTTCATAGTAATCTTGTCAGCCCATAGGGGTAATGGCAATTTTGAATCCCATGCCTTCTTGTTTTCCCCCAAAATCCTCTTGATAATCTTTAGTATACTCTTATTACATGATTCTACCTGACCATTCCCTTGAGGATGATAAGGTGAGGATGTATATTCTGTAATGCCATATTTTTTGCAAAACTCTTTATACTCATCAAATCTGAAACACATAGCATTATCAATTATTATCTTTTGTGAGAAACCAAATTTGGTTATAATATTATTTAAGATGAAATTGGTCACCATTTTTCTTGTTGCATTCTTAGTAGGAATTGCTTCAACCCATTTAGTGAAGTAATTAGTTTCCACTAGAATCCAAGAATGTCCACCACTGGACTTGTTTGAAATTTCACCTATGAAATCAATTCCCCACTATTGAAATGGTGACTATACTTCTACAGGTCTTAGTGGAAAATTTCTAGAAAATTTTAAATTTCCACTGAATCTTTGACAAGTATCACATGTCTTAACAAATTCATGAGCATCTCTGAAAAGTGTTGGCCACCAAAAACCAGCTCTCAGGATTTTATAGGCAATAGTTTTTTTCCATATAGTGACCACCACATACACCTTCATGCATATCTTTCAAAATTCTTCTAGACTCAATTTCATCCACACATTTTAAAAGAACTCCTTCCATGCTCCTCTACCACAACTATGCACAGACTATAACTTATCTTATAGCATGCAACTTAAGGGATCTCTTTTGATTATTAGTTAACTCTGATGGAGATTTCATAGTTTGAAAATAATAGATTACATCCTTGTACCAATCAGAGGTGTTCATTTCACAGAGGTCTTCTCTACAATTATCATCCAACTAATTAATTTGATTTGTCTCTAGATATCCATCTGCCATCAACTTGACCAAACCTTGACCTCTGACCAATTTAGTAATCTGGATGTCAATGTTGAATTCTTGTATTCTATTGATCCACCTACACCTCCTGCTAGATACTTCTTGTTGTGAGAAAATGTCTTTCACAGTAGCAGTAGGGAAAAAAGTAATAACTATAGCCCCCATTAAATAACATCTAAAGGCCTTCGCTCCTTTGACCAATGCATATGGATGCTTTTCATTAATATCATACTTTAGCTCAGCTGCTTGCAATGAATTGCTAAAGAATGCAATGGGTTGTTGATACCCTTCTTCATTTTTTTATAATAGTACTATAACCACAGTGTGAAATGAGGCAAAAGAAAATATATGCGTTGGTTTTTTATAATCAGGAGCTCTGAGAAAAGGGGCATCTTTAATAACTTTCTTAATTTTTTCAAATGCAGTACTGGGTTCACCATCCCATTTTATCTCAGAGCCTTTCTTTAGCATTCTTGATATAGGCCTACTAATCTTTGCAAAAAATATCACAAATATCCTAAGAAAGTTGATCTGTCCAAAAAATGATTGGATACCTTTAACACTCTTGGGTTTCTAAATCTTATCTACTGCTTCTACCCTTTCGGGGTCAATCCTCACTACATGCTTGCCAACTAGATGTCCTAATAATTGTCGTTCAGTGACACCAAAGTTACATTTCCTTGGATTTAAAGATATTCCATATTTAAGGGCTTTGATAAATACCTTTTCTAAGTCCATGCAATGATCATTTTCATCCTTGGAGTAAGCAGTAAGGTCATCCTAATATACAACCAAAAATTTGTCAATAATATTAGGAAAAGCCACATCCATGGCCCTTTGGAAAGTAGCTCTAGCATTAGTAAGCCCAAAAGGCATGCTAACATAAACATATGTACCCCATGGAGTAGTGAAAGCAGTCTTAAATTGTTCTAATTCTTTGACAACCACTTGATTATATTATGAAAACCCATCCATAATGGACATCAATTCTAAACCAGTGACCCTTTGCAACATGGCTTCCATATTAGGTAAACCATAATTATCTTTTAATGAATATATGTTGAGATTCCTAAAATCAACGCATAACCTTATATCTCCATTTTTCTTTCTTACCAATACTAGATTGGATACCCAAGAAGAATGTCTAATAGGCTTTATAATCCCAACATCTCTTAACTTGATCAACTCTTCTTGCATTTTGGGAGCTAAGGTTAGATTTATTGGCCTTTGTTTTTGTCTGAAAGGCTTAGGATCTGGTTTCAAAGGGATTTCATGTTGAAATAGATCTTTCCTATAGGCCTTTATATCATCATATGACCATGCAAACACATGTCTATACTTCCTTAGCAAGTCTATTAGATCTTTCCTAATTTTAGGAGGCAATTTTTTACCAATATATAACTTCTTAGGTGTTTCATGAGTTGCCAAGTTCACCTCCTCCAAATCCTTGGTATTATACCCATTAGTATCCATCTGTGTCCTATCTTGGTTGTCAAAAATAGTTTCTAAAACAACTAGCCCCTTTGGAATCTTATTTTTTTTCAATTACATAACTTCCTACCCAAAAATAGTATCTTTTCCATCTACATTCTCAACATAAGCTACACAATCAACTTCTTGTCCTAACAACATGCTTTCACAGTTCAAAAATCTTAAAATGTCCTTGTCGTCTTCAAATACTTGCCAATTTTGGACATTTTTAGGAACAAAAGGCATGATTTGAGTTTCAATTTTAGATATACCAGCAAATGTAATATCATCAAGTTTTATAGCTATATTTGCTAGTAAATCAGCCATCTTATTGTTAGATCTATCCTTCCAAATTATCCCAAATGCATCAAAGCAATCAATCATATCCCATACTACATTTCTATACTATTTTAACCTTTTATTCCTTAACACATAAACATTTCTCGCCTGGGATACAACTAACTCAAAATCCTCTATTACATGTATACATTTTATCCCATACTTATGAGCTAGTCTAAGTCCTAACAACAAAGCCTCATATTCTGCTGTGTTATTAGAATAATGGAAATTCAATGTGAAAGAAAATTTGTAAGTTACCCTAGTAGGAGAAATTAATAAAATACCTGCACCTGCTCCATCTTAGCAATAAGCACAATCAAATAACATGGCCCATAAGTCACCTTTATCTATCCTTGTATCAACTTCCATTTCTATCTAAAATTTTTGCTTGCTTTTCTCCAGGGTTAGGACCTCAGCTTTGAATGCATTGACATCTGTATCCACAAAATTTGTTATATCATCCTCAGCTTCCTCTACTATCACATATATGCTTTTTGGCTCTCTATTGATCTTTACAAAATTTCCATCAATATTAAAAGTAGCAAATGATAGGTCACATTATAAACTTCCTCCCATGGCAGCACTCCATTTTCTAGATAATAACATGCCATATTGAGGTGGTATGTCAACAACCAATATTCTCATAGTGAGTTCTTTATTTGGACAGGCTATCAATATATACGGCAGGGCACTAATAGTGCCTATGACTATAACCTCCCTTTTATCCATGGCACAACATCTTCCTTGAGTAGTGTCAACCTTCAGACCTAATTCTTTCATTATCACAAAAGGCATAATAGTACTAGAAGCACCAGAATCAATCATACAATTCTTTAATGTCTTACCATTAACTAGGATACTTAAGAAAAATGGCTCAACATTCCCAAGCATTCATTGACAGAGTTATCCAAAAACATCCGAGGGATCTGAGACACAACCACTACAGTGTCTTGTTCTTTCACCTTTTCCATTTTCACTCCTTAAGGAACATGATTTTTGTTACATTCTTGACTTACTTTTACATCAGTATTCCCCAACCATGATATGGCTTTATCTCAGTGGTTTGGGATTCTTAGTAGCTCAGACAAAGGAACCTTAATATTTATCTAAGACAAAACAACAAACATATCAATAGAAGAATCAAAAAGGGTATCCGTATTCACATTCCCTTTCTCATCATGCTTACCCAAAGTGTTCAATGGATTATGATGACTCTTCTCTTGATCAATGACATTCTATGATACTTTCCCATCTCTTTTCTTGGAGACATTATTTGAGTGCTCTATATCCTCAGGGTTTCCCCCTTTCCTTGGTTCCCATTTTTTATTTGCAAAATTAACCTTCATAGTAGGGGACTCTTTAGGTTTTACAATTTCCCCTTTCTTATGGTCAGCCCCCTTTATGAAAATACTAGCTACCTTATTTCCCTTCTTTCCTTGAACCATACTTCTAGTTTGAACCTGAGCCACCATATTAGCAGTAATTTGGTCAATTTCTTCTCTAGAAGGTTTTCTTAGGGTCACTTCTTCCTTTGAACCTACCATGTTACACACATTATCCTCAACATCACTTTCATCAAAAAATACTTATTGTTGATTGACACTATGAAAGAATCTTTGATCATTTACATCTCTATCACAACTTTCATTGTCAGAAAAATGTGAATCAAACATGTTACATCCCACATCATCATTGGTTTCCTCCTATTCCTGGCATTTTTCCACTACATTCTAATTTCCAGGGAAAGACAAGGCTACTACACAAGATTCAAGAGCATGAGGCAATTGACACACAAAACACCCTATAGGTTCAATAGTAAACTCAGGTTCATCTACCATATTTACAGAGTTTTTGGATAAAGGATTAGGGGTGACCTCATTGTTAGTATTCTTGAGGGGAGGGACACTAGGCTGACCATCTTTCCAAGTAGTAGTATAAGGGAAAGTTTGCAACCTATTCTATCTATTGAAATTTGATTGATAAGGGGCTTTATCTTTAGTGGGATTCGTATCATTTTTTACTTGAGGAAGATTTAAACTCTTTATGGCATTGAGAACTTGAGTTATCTCACTAGGCTCCTGCTTCTTCCCACCTACACCTTTGTTATCCTCCTTTCTGTTTCCCTTATTACCAAACAATCTAGGGTCATCCCTTTTACTTTCTAATCTACTTGAAATTCTCATATTATTTTCAATGTTAACAACTATTCTAAAAGCTTCCCTTAAATTTCTAGGCTCCTTGTCCCTAAGCTAGTATGCTACTTTACCATCAAAAGCATTCAAATAAGTGATCAGGCATACCTTGTCATCAACTCACATGGATTGCATTAGCTTATACATACCTTTCTGGAATCTATTGTTGAACTCAATAATAGATTCATTTGGCAATCTCTTGATGTTATTAAATTCAGTCGAAATGTAACTCTGATTTAACTTGTCACCATATTGTTCCTTGAAACAATATTCAATATACTTCCAATCCATAATAGACAATTCAGGAAGTCTTTTAAACCATTTCCTAGCATCTTTAGTAAGTGACTGAACAAACAACTTCATTATAACATCTTTTGCTTCAACCTCATAGTCACTCATCATATCTAGAAAGCTTCTTAAGTGGTTTTCATAAGTAATAGCATTATTTCCAACAAATTTAGGCAATCTCTTTCTCATCTCTTATGGAATAGGATTAGGAAAACTAGGAATTCCATCAAAACATATTTTCCTGTAGCCTTCTAAATGGATAGGTCTTCTTTGCAAATTGATCCTAGGATGGGAGGGAACATTTCCTTTGACATTATCATTAGCATTGCTAGTACTAGCATCACCAAGAGTCTTATTCTAATCTACCTTTTGTGAAAAAGAAGATTAAAAAGGAAGAGGTACCTGAGTGGTATCTTGATTTGCCTTATAATATCCACCATCTACATTACCCGTAGGCATAACTATAGATTGCTTCTTAGCAATTTCTAGGAACTTGATCTTATTATTCATCTCAGCTATAGTGGCCTCATTTTCTACAATCTCCAATTTCTTAGCTAAAACATCTCTCTCTTTTCTTTTCTTTTCTAGCTCAATATCTAAAGGTGATGGAGAATCATGAATTTGGACAACTTGTGCTAGTTCATTGATCCTAATTCCAACTTCCTTCTATTTTCCTTTGTCCTTAGCCCCTACAACTAGTTCCACATTTTTTACTCTATTGTTATCAACTTCTAGAGCAGTGTAGTTCCTAATTTGCTATATTACAGGTCCCTCTAAATTCATTTTTTTAGTTTCCAAAAAAATTTTCTCTTGCTTCTTAAGTTGTTCAACTTGTCCCACAATCTCGGGCTGCCAGGCACTAGCTGCTATCTCATTTTTCTTCTTCAGAGCAGCAATTCTTCTTAGCAATTCTTTCTTTTCTTCATAGTTCTTTGTAATCACTTCTTCCCTTTCCTTCTAAATTCTCCTATTAATAGTTTCTTTCTTAGCAAGCTATGCTCTCAAAATTTCATTCTCATTAGGATCAAGGATAGTGAATTCAGACCCAAATGTTTTCTCATCATTAAAACTTTTAGGCTCTAAGTGTCTAGGTCTGACCTTTTTAGGGGAATAATCTGACATGAAAGGGTTTGTACAATGCTAGAAAAGATTTTTACTAGTCCTATCCTCTATACTAAATACATGTGATTGCACAACCCTTTCCTGACATACCATTTCAAGGGTATTATAGAAATCATCATCAGACAAAGTTGGATGAGATCTCAAACCTTTAGAGAAATGCACTTTTTCAATAGCAGAATGGTAAGCATTATCTTTCCCTACTAGTTGCTCCTGTGAATGGCTTCCTTTCTACATATGATTTCCCTTCACAACCCAATTCTATCTTCCTCTAGGAGGGAGATCAGTTTGTAATTTGATTCTTGGGTTTTTCTTCACATTTCCCCATGTATTTCTTTTATTTTCCATAATTTGGCACAACAATTTTCTTCATCTTGACACTGGTTAACCATTTGAGTTGCCACCCACTCTATTAGAATGGGAAAAAGAACTGAACAAATGATAAATCCTTTAGTGACAATCTTGGGAAAAATGTATACAAATTCCAAATCTACAAGAAATTCAGCATGAAAAATTTGTAACTCTACCCAAGGGGGCATAGATCTCTAATAATTCACTATTTATGACAACACTAAGTGTAATTACCCATCAGAGTCACCATTTTGTTGGTGTTTGAAACTATTGAGCAACAAAATGCTCAATATCATAGTGAAATGACTCACACAATCTAAGGATTAGCCAATTCCTAGTGGCAATTACATGAACAAACCACTATGACCCAACTTCAACAAAACCAAAGGATGGTTTCCTACTCTTTAGGCTCTTCTAAACCAAGGCGGGTATAGCTAGGGATGATTCAAATGCAAATTATGGTATGAAATTATCTTAGTTTCATTCTGATTCTCATCTTTTACCCTCATGCACATACACAATTTATCAATTTTCTCTAAAAGCTTCTCAAATTTATATACATCCCCTATAAGGAAATCTGGTCATAAATCTCCTATAGTTTACAAGTATTTCTGGAGTTAGTGGCTATCTAAGACTCAGAAAACTATATGCAAATGAGTGATAACCAGCATTTGTGACCTTGAACAAAATGAAAAGAAATGATTTTGATTTTTTTTAAATGATTTGATATGCAGCAACATAATTTACCCTTGCTCACTTTTGACTTATGAGACTAGTGCCTTATCCATTAGGTAAAGAATTAACTATTGGTGGGAGATCTAATTCAAATAACTTGTAAATGAGTTAATCAATTTTAATCACCCATTTCCATTCTTATGAAATATCCTTTCTATAAACTCATAAACCCTACTAATTCATTGAAGCATTTCTATAATTCCTTGAATTAAAAGAAACAATGATATCAGCATACAACCCATCCAAATTGCATTTAGTCAAGTTAAACATTATTTAAAATGACTTCAACGTAGAAAAACCCATAAAAAGGAGACACAAATTGATGACACAAATATAATTTAAATACCCCTTTGTATTATCCTTTCAGATGACTAATACAATGACCAATAGAAACCAATTGAAAGCCCAGAATAGATTGTTTTTTCTATCATTTCAATATGTTATTAGAGAGTACAATTAAAAGAAAACTCAAAGCATTTGCATACTATTGGACTGACTGAATGTACTTTTCTTGAGAAACACAAAAATTATACAAGTTTTCAGACCATCACATTGCCTTGAAAACTCATTTATAGAGGCATGAGTTGCAACAAGCAAAGGGTAGATGTGATTAATAGGTGTTCTTCAAAAAATTTACATACACCTATCACAACAAGAAAAAAAAATGCGAATAACAGAAGGATTGGTAAATTGAACATTCCTTTGTGGATCCACTTCAGTTATTCCCTTCGAATAGACAAAAATATTATGATCAGATTCCTTTAGCATTTTGGTTCCTTGGGATAGGTGGCCATCAAATGTGACAGTGATGAGTCATCTCCTACTACCTGAGGATCCTCTATGTCTTTATCATCAGTTGTAGAGGTGACTTCTACTTTTGTACCCTCTTCTTTATCATCATCCTCCACCTCATCATCTCCTTCTATCTATTCTATAGTCATAAAATCTTCCTTCCACTTATTGTAGGTAGTGTCCTCTGACCAATCAAAATTTAGAACTTCTCTTTGTATAGTTACTAAAGAATTTGCATTTGCCTCCATATCAACAACATCTTTTCTGATGATATTATAGAATAATTGTACTTTTACCAACTCCTCATTTTTCATTGCCCATAACAAATGGACCGTTTTATTTATAACCTTATTTATTCTTTCACAAAAAACTTCATCTTGCTCCCTCTAGCATTCTTCCTTTTCCTTTATGTTATCAATTGCTTTTAGAGCACAAGGGAATAAATCAAATTGTTTCACAAAATACTTGGAAAAACAAATAGTTAATCTTCTATAGAAAGAATTTTCCTTATCATCAAAACCTTGTAACTTATTTAGTAAGTAAAAATTTTCTCTATCTGATGATATGTTAGCTGAATAACAAATCTACACATAGTAGTGATATTTGAATTTCTCTCTATCCACTTTTGTACAATGGGTCTGAATATAGCTTCATTTTGCTTCAATTCACCCTTGAGAGCTGAAATCCTCACTAATTGATCAAAAAATGTGGGCCATTCTATCCTGTCTATTAAATACATGATACCTTGCCTCAATTTCTCTTCATATCGATTATTAAGTTCTACATGCATTGCATATAACTCATTTTTCTCCTCTTCAAAATCCTCTATAGTATAGAACTGAGGCCTTTCTAGAGTATCAGGTATCTGGCTCAACAGGTGGCCATGGGGGGGTACGCAATCCTGGGTTGACTAGTCTCTCCTAATTTTATTTTTCCAAGAATCTTCTCCATTTGAGTTACTTTATTTTCTAATGATTGTATTTGCATGCCCCTCTCCTTAATGCTTTCAACACTTCTTCAAATCTAGCATTGAGATGGGCAAATTTATCTTCCTCTTGGCCAGACACCATGCTACCAAAGTTTAGCATCTTTGATGCCATCCCAATTATTTGTTTACTATCTATCTCACCAGCCTTGAATATTGTTAATGCACCTGTATGCTCTGCAGTGGGAATCTCATGCATTCTAGTATTGTTCCTTTTTTCCATGGACCATATAACAAGGGCTTGGTGTTCATCACTAATTTTGACTCCTATATGAGCCTATAGTATTTTTTAGTAGTCCTCAGTTGAACATCCCTTTTTTTCCTTACTAAATGAAAAACAATGGCATTTGCTATATCCCATTTCAGTAGAAGGAGGACTCCTGACTATCTATCTATTTTCCTTCCAACTTCAGGAGTAAATTGAGCATAATCATTCAAAAATTTAGATTTCACCTCTTCTTTAATATCTGAATCAGGTTTGTCTGGTTGCTCAGCCTTGATCTTCTCACAGGCTTTCTCAAAATTTCCTATGTTTAATCTCCATAAAAATTGAGCAAAAGCCTAGACTTTACAAAATTCTCATCATTAATAAACCTTTCAAAAGCTTGGGCAACTATTGGATCAATTTTCTTACCTTGGTTATTTCATGTATCGATAAGAGGAATTATTCAAGAAAATCATCGTACATAGAACGTTTCAAATAATTCATTCATCTGGTGAACTCTTTTTGGGGAGGCATTTTGAAGAAAACCTTAGAAATTTCACAATAGCATATACTTGAATTTCTAAAGAGTCATAGAGTACTTCCCCACCAGAATTCAAACTTTTATAGTGTGTGATTTCCTCTGCAAGTTTACTAGATTGCTAAATAAAATTTCCGTGCCCTAGCTCTAAACTTTTGTATGCCCTAATGTTCTTTCTATGCTTTGGTGATTCATTAATGGTGAGATCATGAGTTCTTTTCATGCATTGAAATTGCATGAATGAAATCTAAACCATATTAACTCTCAGTAACCGTTACCCCCAAATTGCAACCAAATTTGAATCCCATCCATAGATTTTCACCAAATCGGATGATTTTGATTTAAAAGGCAACTGGCTTTATGGCTTTAAAAAAAAAGGCTACGCAATACCACTTGCCCACATTTCTTAAATTTCTTGCACCTTAGAATTGTGGGGAAGTGCCACTCATTGATCAAAACAAGATCAACGATCAAGTCAATTCATATTTGAACAAAGTTCGGTCAGCTGTACTGAGCAATAGGAAGCCTTCATATGAGTTTACACCTTTTGACAACATTCCACGCTAATAGGTCCGATATCTTCTTCTGACCGAGCAAGTGCTTGACATCATCTTTTCTACGTGTCAAGCTAGTGCATTCTCACTTTTTGCATGCTCTGACTCACCTGACTATAGCATTAATGTCTAAAACTTTTGCACCCACATCATAAGTATTTCCATCCTAGCACAAGTGGCAGAACACATGGCGTGACTCTATGTTCTTTCCTAATTTGGCCCCACTGTGACACATGTCGCAAAGGTGCATACCTGCATTCCTTATTTGACTAGCAGCTTCATAATGCAGGATTGCACTAAGCCTTGATCTTTGAAAGATCTATGGCTAATGAGGCTTCACTTCCATTTGGCAAAAAAACTTCTTCAGTGGCACATCTGGCAGTACATGTCAGTGATCACTTTACAGTGTGGCACACCATAGCATACATTTAAAACTTTTGGACCCCACCTTGCCACATGTTGATAAACTGCTTGCTCGCATTATTTATCTCTCGTGCAACTTCAAAATGTTGGCATGTGCTGGCTTTTGATCTTTGAGAGATGAATGGTTATAGAGTCAGGCATTTTAAATACCACATTGGCTATAGTGACAAATAAAGTATCTCCATCCATTCCAACTCATCTAACACTTTCCATGGAAGGCATCTCATCATCATTCTTGAGAAGGTCTTGCCCATCTTGTCAGATTGTGACACATGTCACAAAGATGCTTACCTGCATTATTTATTTCTTGATCATCTCCTTCTTGTAGGAAAGCACTAGCCCTTGATTCAAATGAAATCAATGGTGGATGCTTCTTAGTGTAAAAAACATATCTCCATTAGTAACTCAACCAACGACATTGCAAGAAATCCAGAGCATGCACTAAAAGTACTGACAATCCTGCAAGAGTTTCTGATAGCTTATGAATCCTTTTATGATTCACTAGAATTTTAAAAAGGCAATGGCTACGTGGCACCAAGTCACATGCCTACATTATTTAAAAACTTTGCATCTCAAAATTGTGGGCATGCGATACCTGTTGATCTAAACAAGATCAATGATTATAAAAACTTTGTGTCATCAGAGGTATTTCCTAATAGAATGATTAAGCAATTTGCAAGCCAAGCATGGCCACAAATGGGTTAAACAAAATTATAATGAATTCATGCTTGTGCAAGCCCTTCCTTATGTAAAATTATATATCATTAAAAACATTTTTTTGAAAATATTTTGAGGGTTTTTTAAACTAGGGCAATCTAAGGGTTTGAAAATACAAGGAAAAAAACCCTAATTTGCAAAATTTTAAGACTCAAATGATTTTTCACTAAATTTTTCCATAATTTCTACATTGTGAAAAATCAAACCAATAGTGGCTCGATCTGGGGATGATAGACTACCTAAGTCTATGTAAGAATTCAAAATCTTTGGGAGAGCAGACCACATACTTGGTACAGGGATGACAACTTTTTCAAAGAGCATAGAACAACACACAAAAACAAGAAAGAAGAAATTGGACTGTACAAAGAGACTATTTACAGGGATTTACAAAATATATAGAATATATAGGAAAACCAAGAGCCCTAAAACTACTGTTCATGGAAAATAGATACTTTTAAGAAAATTACCTCTTCAAAAATTGTCCATGAACTAGAAATTCAAGAATATCTCTAGTTAAATCCTTCAGAAAATATGAATCTTCTCCATTTTTATGACAAACATTGTTGGGTCCAAGCCAGATTGGATCACATTTACCATGCTTTCCTTTATCTTCCAATCTGGCATTCTGCATTAGTACCATATCTTCGATTTCAAATTTTCTCTCAATGGCCTTTTTATCATATAAGTGTTTCATCTGTGATTGGAGCTTAGCATTCTGAATAAAGGAGTCTCTTCTTATCTCTTCTAATTTTTTAATGTAATCCATTATGAGTTGCATCTCATTAATGATATCATCTTCATATAACTAAATAAATTTATACATCTCCCTTAGATTATTTTGGGGAAGTCTAGCCTGCATACCATAAACCAAGTCAAATGTGGCACAACCAATGGTCCTTTTCATAGTAATACTATCAGCCCACAGGGCTAATGGAAATTTTCAATCCCATACCTTCTTGTTTTCACCCAAAATCCTCTTGATAATCTTTAGTATACTCAACAATGGAAGACAAGGATGCAACCATGCATGTATTGGCATAGTCTCCCTGCAAGGATCCCAAGTATCTACTACTACTATTCATTTTGGCATCGCTATATGATCCATAATGTTATGAAGTATTAAAGCCTGTAGTAACTTCTCCCATGTCTCTAGAAAATGTAGCATAGGTTCAAGGTCCCTTGGCTCCTATGAATTTGTAGTAGCTATTCTCACTACTGGAAGAATAACTTTAGTGATGAGTTGAGTGTAAGGAGTTGAAGAATCAAGTTCCAGTTCTGTGTAAATGCCATAATCATGAGGCTCCTTCACTTGCAGAATCCTCTGTGACACTGAAATTACCTCTAAACCATGCAAAGGATGTTGAAGTGCTTCCCAACCTTGAAACACTCTTGTAATAAATGGCCAAGCAAATGCATATGCAATACAAGACAAATTGCACAACTTGACAGGCCAGTCATAATGGAAGTAGCAAGATAGTAAAGATCTAGTAAAACACAAGCACACACTTGGGGGGTCTTTCTCTTCTCATATTAGAAATTCAAGTGAGATCTACCCATTAGTCATAGCATAGGGGTAGATGAGAAATAATTTTACAATAGTCCTATACAACACTTGCCCCAACTTCAATCCACATCATAAAAGTTAGAGGGCATATGAAGTCAAGTAAAAACATATATAGCTCACATTGAAGATCGTTGGATTAACACAATTTTTTACCATAAGGTAAAGACCTGCAAAGATTAGTGGATTTGATAATAAATAGGTTATAACTAATTCCAAAGCAATTTGAGGAGGATGAAAGCTATTTACAAGGTGATCATGACGCAACAAGAAAGAATGTAATTCTTGCTATAGATTTTTGACATTAAGGTCAATTTATCTATTAGTGACTTATACTTAGCCAATTGGTTACATTTCTATTGAGCTCTATAGTTTCTACCGAGGTTATCTTCTATTCAATAGTGTTAACAAAGTGCTACAGTTACTCTCGAGCTAAGAAGTCAATATACATTTGCTACCGAGTTCCACAATTGGTACTGAGCTTTAGAGTCTATATACAGTTCATGCCAAGCATAGCAGTATCTACCGAGTTATTTAGTGGAAGTGATGGGAACTCTAGTGTTAAATGAGCTTTGCAGTGTTAACCAAGTTATTTAGTGTTAATCAAGTTATTGAGTGTTAACCATATTTTATAGTGTCTACTAAGCCTACAGTGTTAGTGATGTAAATCCAGTGTTGACTGAGCCATGGAGTATCAACCAAGTGATTCAGTATATGCTGAGTTTCTCCATGTTCACCAAGTCATGCATTGTTGATTGACTTCAAGTTTCTTGGAAATGATTAGTATGATTTGAGCCTCTTCATTAACCAAGTGCTAGTAGATTCCAAGTGTTGACAGTAGTTGCCAAGTATCAAAACGTCATCCAACTTTGTCTTCAGAACTCGAGTTACAAAAGTTGGGATGACTTTATGAATTATGATGAAACTGGTATCGTAGTCGAGCCTAGTAAGTTATAATTTGGATTGGTATATATGTAATGCATTGTATCATATCCAAATGAATGAGAGTGAAGAATATATGATGATAAGAAGTGTGAATTAAGAAGGCTAAAAGTAGTATAAGGTACAACAAAGATTTATCTATCACTGCAAGGTGATCATCACATTACAAGGAATCTCAACCAACAAATCAGAGTTGTAGATTAGAGATCAACAACTGGTTCATCCTAATAGGTGTATACATTAAATCCTTTAATAGAGTAGATTTAAAAGTCTTTTTTTAAATCTCTTTATTGAGTGCATACTTCATTGTATGTTTTGTAAATCCTTTCACAAGGTGGACTTAGTAGTCCTTATTGCTCCTAATAGGGTAGATCACTAGAAGTGATCAATTGTAAGCCTTAACAAGCCAAATTTATACTATAGTACTATATCTTGTGGGTATCATCCTCACCCTAGTTTTAATTTCTATTTGGAAGGTTTCTGGGTCACCATATCTTGTGTCAAAGTGTTATGAATGTTTTACTGCTTTCATTCTTTCATGCATGTAATTAGATCATAATATTATATAAAGGATTACCTGGTGAAGAAAGATAAATATTTTATTGGTTCCTAATTCACCCCTCCCCTCTTAATAACCTTTCCTACCTTATATTTCCAACAATTGGTATTAGAGCTATTTTGTTCTCATAGAAGAAGTTTAACAACTTGAGAAAAGATCAAAGTCAATGGAGGTATACAAGCTAGAAAATGCTATTGAGAATCATAACTTGGATTTGGAATTAGCTATTGGAAATCTTAGAAAAGAAAAGGAGAATCTCTCTCAATCTCTACAAAGAAGGAAGGAACTAGTAGAACAATAAACTAACAATCTCCACATTGAAGAAAGAATTAAGGATATATGTTCAGAAAGAAATTCAGATAAAGCCAATCAAAGATATAATTGAGAAGAATTTTACTCTCTAAGAAGAAGTAATAAAGTTGAAAAGAGAACACAAAATTCAATCAATCAGACTATGTGAAGTCATGGAACAAAAGGACAAAGCCATAGAAGAGATAAAAGAGAAGAAAAATGAAATCAATTAACTATCCCTTCAACAAGGAGATTTTATTGATCAACTCACTGGTGTAAATGAAGAACTCATGAATCTATGATCAGTAAATGAAAGAATTCAAAATGATCTCAATACTAAAAAGAAAACCAATGAGAGGATGATGAAATCTTAAGAAAGCATGAATAAGTTGAATGAACAAAATTAGTACAGACACAAAGGCAAAGAAAGATTGGGTTATACAGAAGAAGGAGAATCATCTGAGCAAGGAGCTCAAAAGAACAAAAGGCCTACTTGCAGTCACTGTGGTAAAATAGGTCATACATCAGACAAATGTTGGAGCAATGGTAAACCTAAATTCAATAGAAAGTGATACAATTGCAATAAGAATGATCATAGAGAAAGTGAATGCAAGGAGAAATCTAAGTTTGAAGGAAAGTGCTATAGTTTCAATAAGCAAGGACACAAATCTTCTGAATGCAAGACCAAGAAATTAAATTTAGTAGAATAGATTGTGAAAGCAATATTTGGATGGAACTACAACACATGTTGTAGATGCCACTACTATGGTGAATTTGGGAACATTGGAGAAAAATGTGTGAAACATCACATGAGGAAAAGAGACACCACTAGAAGATTTTTTATTTGTATAGATATTGGACATCTTGCCAAGAACTACATGAACATAGGAAGAGTTGAAAATGAAAAGAAAGCCAAAGATGACAATATTAGAAAGTAGGTGAACCAGCAATGAATACCAAAATCTCTTGAGAATGCAAACCAAGATCATGAAGTGAATGACACCCAAGTTAATAAGCTGGGTGGTCCAAACACTTCAACTTAGTTTCTTACGGAGATCACTCAAGCTGTGGTTTGAAAGAAGAAGTCTAACATCTATTCTAGCCAACAAGAAGAAAATATCCATATCAACATTCAAGATGCACAAGGATCACTGAGTGATTTCTAAAATTTAAGACCTTACCAAGCAAGGTCAGGTTGCAAGATACTATCGAGCAAGGTCAAGATACACTAGAGCATCATCTATTGACACCAAGTTATTGATGATTATACCAATTGATGGTGAGTCTACTGAGCTATGAGTGTCTCTTGAGCATTTAAATATGAACTGAGTGGAGGAAAACCTATCATCGAGCGAGTATACGTACCAAGCATTAATGGTGATTAAAAGGGGAAATTTGTTAAAGTGAAGAAATTGATCGCATTGTTTTCATCACAAATTTCTAGAGCTATTTATGAAGAAAGAACTCAGAGCCCCTGAGAGATTTAAGTGTTTATTGTTGAAGAATCTTCAAATTTTTAGAAACCCTACCAAGCATGACATCTTCAAGAAAAACAAAGAAAGGTTCTAAAATTTTAGTCCATGGAGAGGATTGTAAACTTCCTACATTCAAGTTGAGTCCAAAAATTTAGAAGCAGTTGACCTAGCTGGTGCACAATTGCAAATTCCACATAAGGTATTTCACGTGCATGGTATTTCATCATTTTAGTATTGTTCCATTCAAGAAATTGGAACCCTCAAGATGAAAAAAGTGTTGAATAAATTGTTCGTAGATGGAGTGTTGAAACCTGAGCATCAACATTTGGAAGCCAAGGGTTTAACACATATTTCACTTGTGCCAAGAAACTTTCAATCATAATGGATAAGACTTATCTTAAGTCAAGTTCATAATGGAAAATTATGGTTAGACCTGTTGGTGTTTGAAAATGCTGGAGGGTTTTCAATTATCCCCATGAGAATATAACATATCTAGGGGTAGCTAACTCCCATTCTCGACATATCATTTTAAACACAAGGCCAACTATAAGGCTTGACCTTCTTCTACTTTAGGCTCTGCTAAACCTAGGTGGGTAGACCTCAGATTCAATTGATATTGTACTAGTGCAAAAAAAATATCCTTGAATCTATTAAGCAGATTTTACCCTTATTTCTCCTAATAACTCATAAAATAACATCAATCTACAGTAGTTGAATGCAGATCTATGAATCATAAGCTGAGTGAGGGTTAAACATTTACATCCTTCAACATGAAAGGGAAAGAATGTTTGATTAATAATGTTGAATTCAACAAAACCTTAGATATGCAGCAGTAAGACCTAGTGATCCATATAAATTGATCAGTGCCTTAACCATTGGGAAAATCCATGAATCACAAACATACATCTAAATATCTAAGACATATGTGCACCTTCAGATATTTGATCTATCTATTTAACTTGTAAATAGACATCTATGTTCAGTTTAAATCTCATTCTTACCTGATATACTCCTCAATAAATCTACAACCCTATTGATTTCTATGAAGCATTTACAGAATTCCTTGAATTATTAGCAACAATGAAACAACATTTAGCCTTAAGGGATGACAACTATGACCTAGGCTCTTTGTTAAAAGGTCATAAAACATTACAACTCACTAAGAATAGAGAAAAGATTTGACTGAAACTCAATCATCTGCTACTTTTTGTATTATTTCCTTGAAATTATACAATCATATGCATGAAAATGAAAACATGAAACAACCTAACAGATTTGAACTATCTGTATATTCCTTCCTACTGCTATTCATACAAGAGAGAATATGTTGAAGAATGAAGGTGGAATCACAGTTTTGGATCCAAAGAAATGGTCTCACAGAATGACTGAAAATTTCCTACCAATAATGGTCTCACAGTGAAAAAAAACTAGAACCCTTACAAAGAGAAAGAAAAAGATAGATATAGGAAGAGGAAAATCTTGGATCCGATCAGGAGATGACAAGTGTCCTTTCATAATTCCTTCCCAAGAAGTAGAAAAAGCCTCTTTATAATCTCTCTCTTCAATAGCCAGAATCAAATCCCTTCATTTTGGCCTTCAAGTGCATCAAATATCTCAGAAATTTAATCATGAAAGAAAGTAACTGATTTTTAATGTCAGAGTAAATGCATGGTAAAAAGTGAAAATCAATTCAATGTGACCTCCATAATGCAAGAAAACAATTTAAAATTGATTTCCTTCACTTTCAGACTACAAAAAGCCTTTACATCTTCCCTCTAACCAATTTTAATGATCAATGTTGAAAACTACTCATTTCACTAAGAACACCCCAAAATTCACAAATTGGCTCATATACTGAACCACTAAACTCCTGTACAAAAACTAACCTCAAAAATAAAAAAATTGGCTCATTTTGGTTCCGGTGGTATATTGCAACATCTATTTTGGATAAAAATTGACCCTGTTATGCCCTTCTAAAAATTAGGTCTCTGTCTCATGGCTTCCATGGCATTTGAATTTTTTAAAAAAATTATCCTTTATAAAGTTTCAAACTATAGCATAAACTTCAATATTTATTTAAAAGGGTCTGCACATACTTCTGAGAGAGAAGTAAAATAAATTTTTCAATTTGAAACCTTAGAATTTTTCCTACCATTTCATTCCAGGTCAAACCTAGTTTGATCAACTTTGACACCTGGCAACACATGAATGTTCTCTTCCTGCATAGCTATCGAACCTCCCCAATTGGGCACCATATTAGCACCTCGAGAAGTGTGCCATGTTAGGGACCTTCACCACATGTCACACTTGAATTGGTTCACCTTATAGCCATGTCACTACCATGTGTCATCTTTCTATTGTGTCACTATGTTGTTATGTTATCTCTCGAGCAACTTTCTCATCGCGACATAGCGACTACCCTCTGATCTGCCACATGGCATGATCTGGTGGAACTAAGACATCTACTATGACAACATAGTGTACCTTGAAATTTGTGCCACATGGCACCTTGTAGTTGGTTCAGAGCTCCATATCATCACTTAGTCATCTAGCCAGCTACCTGGCTCCCACTTGGCACTCACTAGTTTGTTGTCAAACTTTAGGCAGAACCCACAACCCTCTCTATTAAAGCCTCACCAGATTTTGAGGTTGTTTTGGTAGGTCACTATGTTGCCATCGAAAAACCTCACCATTTTTTGATGGCGAGATAACGAATCATTGGATTTTCTACCTTTTTGATGACCTTAAAACATGGTGACATTATACTCTTTGTGTTTTCATCTGTTCAAAATTTATCTTTTGTTACCTCCAACTAGCATCGTCCATAGCTACGAGGACCCACCATAGAGTGTTTCCTTTCCAAAAGGTGCCTGTCTTGTAGACACAATATAATGTGTGTGCAATAGTACTTAAACCACAAAAGATCCTCCCGCACAAGACATATGGGACAAAATGTTTAAGGCCTACCATACAAATCTGCCATGGCTCCTCTCTTTAAAGTTGTATGCTCTAAAAACATGGAGGGCCTCCTTTTTTTTGCTATGAGTGCTTCATGGGTGGCTTCCTCTTTGACTATGGCCAGTGGCAATCTACTTTCTTCCCAACTTGCATGGCATGGGTTGTTCCTCAACATAGCGTGAGTCTTCTTTGGATGCATGGGCTCTACATACATGGGTTGTTTTCATTTTCCTATGGAGAGTTGCCTCTGATTTGGAGTGTTCTT
Source organism: Cupressus sempervirens (assembly GCA_028749045.1). Taxonomy (NCBI): domain Eukaryota; kingdom Viridiplantae; phylum Streptophyta; class Pinopsida; order Cupressales; family Cupressaceae; genus Cupressus; species Cupressus sempervirens. The sequence goes on from CM053789.1 coordinate 82,740,516, forward strand.
ATATTATTGTTGTGGCTTTGCTCATCCCTTAGCTTGGATTCCCTTCTTTGCAGCAGGTTCTTTCCTCTCCCCACGTGAATGTGAGTGTCTTAGATGGATGGTGTGTTGTTTTTTTATTTGCACATGCGTGAGATCTTTTTGTCTGCTGATTTGACTAGCATGAAGATCTCAACTTCGACCTCCTCTTATTCAACTTGTGGACTCTTCTTTTTTTGGTGTGGGCTTATGCTTGACTGGCTGCATGGTCTTCTTACCTGCAATAAGCTCCTTCCTTCCCCTCCTGCCCTGTACAACTCTAGCTTGGCATAGCTTCTCTCTTTCATAATCGCAAGAGCCTTTTTTAGTGCTTGGCTCCATGTTGTGGTCTACTTAACGTGCCTACCAATTGTTCTTTTTAGATTGGGTGTGGGATCTTTTGACATGTCATGGCCTACTCACAGCTTCTACTTGCTCCTTTTAGTGAGATTGAATTCATCTGTAAGCTCCTTACCAGCAGCGGGTCTCCTTAGAACAACTCTCAGTCGTTCCAAGCTGAGCATCCCCATGGGAATCGCTCCAAACTTTAGAAGAGACCCCCAAATAAAACCTATTGCTTGTGGTGAAAGCAATAATGAGTAGCCTCTTTTGGACATAACACTTCCAACACCAACAATTATGGGAGTTCCTTCCACACTATAATGCAAATGGGTACCATAAGGTTTTCCAACAATATCCCCATTATTTAAGTATTCCATCAATTGATCACTCGTTGGACCCATGATAGAAAAGAAGCAAGTCTTGTTGGTGATATATTGAACTTCAACCTTATAACCAAAAAAAGTACTTGTTAAGCATTGCTACAATGTTTTCACAAGTTGTAGGTGACACCAAAAGTCTGATTGCATTCTTCATAACCCAAACATTGGCAAGATTAATGGTGTAAGCTACCCTTCTTTCAAAGAATGGACATCTGTAGTGCTCTGGTTATGCATAAATTGAACTTGGTCATCTCCACTAAATCTAATTCTCCCAAAATGAGATTAATCTACAACCATGATACCATCCTCCATAGCCTTCAAATAAACCTCACCAATTCCAAAAATTTCCACAATGCAATCATCTAAAAACTTTGCACCCATATCCTCCATTAGATCCTTGATTTTCTTCCCATGTTTTCATTAATTCTTTGTTATCCTTCATTTATTGACTTCTTTCCATTTATGCTCAACTGCAGACCTTACAATTAAAACTCGTAAGCATCCCTTGTGCAAATTTCAACAAGTGCTTCAAATTTTGGGCCTAAGTTTCTTCAGCACTCTCATACTTTTTTAATGAGTGGATCTTCATGGCTCATCACAAGTAAAACCCATTGATCAATTTGACCTACAATGAGGGACTCATATGAAAATACTTTCATCTCCAAATATCACATCAATTTGACGAGATTAATCGGGCCCCAAAGTGGGTCCAGCTAAAAAAAATTTCATTTTCAGACCACTAAAATGTTGAATTGATCCATTAATAATCTTGAACTGATTGAAATTGATTTCGAGCATTAATTTGATCATTAAAAACTCATTTTATCATTTTTTGCAAACTGTCAAATTAGTGCCAGGAGATCCTTTGACTGGCCTTGAAAACAAACCCAAACCTCTGACCAAGCCCTAAAATTTGATCCACTAATACTTTGTTCCACATAATCTTACCCTGTTAGATCTCATCTCATGAAAAATTTAGGATCAAAAGATATTCGTTTTCAAAGTTGACCTCTCAAAACTACCTACAAGCAAACACGTCAAAAAAAAAACAAAACTGGGTTTGGATTTGGCTATGAAAATTGGGTAAAAGAACACTTGAGAGAATGAAACCTAGGGCACTAGTTCTCTGTCGTGAGGACACTATGGATCTGCAATTTGGACTCATGATGAATAACTGGACACAAATGGCGAGCAGTCAAATTAGGCTACCTAAATTTGCAGACTGGAAACAATGTCAAAAAAGTGTTTTTGCAAATGGAATGGACCTAGAAAAGTGTGCAGACGGATTTTTCAAGATGTAAAAATTGGCACATTAGAGGAAAAAATAGTGGTACAAACTATTCAATCTCACCTATCATTGATTTCAAGATATGATATCACGAACAGGGGCTCCAACAGACCCAAACCTTTGACCAAGCCCTAAAATCTGATCCATTGATACTTTGTTCCACATACTCTCACCCTGTCAAATCTCGTCTCACGAAAAATTCAGGGTCAAAAGATATACGCTATCAAAGTTGACCTCTCAAAACTACCTGCAAGCAAACACGTCAGAAAACAACAAACTGGGTTTGGATTTCGCTATAAAAATTGGGTAAACGAACACTTGAGAGAACGAAAACTGGGGCACTAGTTCTCTATCGTGAGGAAACTATGGATCTACGATTTGGACTAATGATGAATAACTAGACACAAATGGCGAGTGTTCAACTTAGGCTACTTAAATTTGCAGACTTGAAACAATGTCAGAAAAGAATTTTTTGCAAACAGAATGGACCTAGAAAAGTGTGCAGATGGATTCGTCAAGATGTAAAAAGTGGTACACTTTAAGAATTTTTAGAGCACAAAATAGTGGTACAAACTATTCAATCTCATCTATCATGGATTTCAAGATATGACATCACCAACAGGGGTTCCAACAAATCTGCAAATGCTGACACCAGTAAAAAGTTATAAATTGCGTTTGGAATCACGTTTGAAAACTGATCAAATGGATTCGTCAAGACTTTAAAATTGAAACATAGAAATGCTCTGACATCTACAATGCAACATAAAATGAATTTTAACATTTGGGTCAACTAAATTAAAATTATAGCATGTCAAACAAGGCTTCCTAGAATTTTGAACATTTTGCATCAGCATGACAATAATAAATGACCAACTTTGAGGGATTCAAAACCTAGCCAAACGAACTCAAAACAGCTTGAAATCTGAAAAATAGGTTCTTAGGTATGGATACTAGACACTCTCAAAGTAGTAAGTCATGAAAAATTTCTAGGTGCGAGATATTCAATGGCAAACATAGCCTCCTGTTGTTGTTTGACACTTAGGGTAAAAATGCAGATTTAACAATTGCTCAAAATGGGATCTTACAGAATAAATCAAAATGGAAATTTAACTTCATGGAACACTTAGACAGGCTGAATGGAAGGTGCTAGAAGCATTGAACACCTCTTAGGCCTCAACTTGATAGCAGGGTACATAGGCATTAAAAAGAATTTATAGGGCTTAAAATTCTCAATGGTACTCAAAATTGACTATGCAATTTTTAGTGCCAACAAGACCAACCCATTCTGATCTAAGGTAAGATGATTCATAGAATCACAAGACTACCAATTTTGGAAAAGGCCAAGGTTACCAAAACCCTAGGTTGAGTGGAACTGGCCAAAAAGACTCTTGTTGAGTGGGAGAAAAGAGGAATGAAGATTATTGGAATCATTAACATGGAGCTGAAGTTCAAAATTCATGCAATTCCATATAAGATCTATAGCTTCATTTGACTCAACAATGTGTCATGTGAGGCAGTTGATCTAGCTCTCAAGGTGGTGAAGAATAACTTGTCCTTCAACCTTGTCGAGTTACTGTTCAATCAACTCAACAACAACATGGAGAGCATAATAGGATCAAAGAACAATCCATGTAAATTTGGATCACTTTTGACTTGTTTATTCTTCTTTGTTCAAAATTTTTCCCTTCCAAAGGTACAATGGTATGGAGGAAGTATGTCCCTATTTTATATCAAATTAATGAGTATATGGAAGAGATGGGTGAAAATTTTGATTGTATCATGGGTAACTATTTTGAAACATTCAAAGAGAAGATGAATAATAGATTTAGGATCCCAAAGAAACTTGTAAAAGATTACAAGGATGATATATGTTTCATGGTGGACTATGATAAAGTATATATTCAGATAGTTAGACCTAGAGTGGCATGGGTTAAACCTATAAAGTATGAGTTTAACATCAATGCCACCAAGGATATCATAGAGGCCTTGTTGAATGAGCCTATGGACCCTAAAGCTACATATTTTAGGACTTATGGTGAGAAAAAGGAAAAAATAAAGCTTGATATTATACTTCCTCAAATAGTAAACAAAGGAAAGAAAAGGATAGTAAAGCTAAAACAAGAAAGTCCTACTCTCTTGCTGATAGAAGCAAAAGGAGATGATGTAGATGTTGATGATGCAGAGGATGAAGAAGAAGCAACAAAATCTAAGGATGAAGAGCCTCCCAAGAAGAAAGGTAAGTTTATCATAACTAGACCTACCAAAGCTTCTACTTATGTGTTCTAAAGAAAGTTAATGAAGGCCAAAATAAAATAGAAGTTCGAGGAAGAAGAAGAAGATGAGAAAATTAAGCCTCAATGGGATAATGCAAAGAAGATTGCTATGGATATCAGTGAGAAGACTCTAAGATAGATTATGCCAAGTCTTAGCAAAAAAGAGGTAAAGGAAGAATTGGGGACAAATGAAAAGAAATTGTTGGAATTACAATAGGAAAGGTAAACTCTAGAGTTGGGGTGGTGGGGGGGGGGGGGGGGGGGGGGGGGGGGGTTGAATCAGTGCTTCAAACTTATACCCTTAAAAACATTCACCATACATCAATTTCACAATTCAACAAGTAAATTGAAATACTGTATAAAGCATATACATCTAAAGTATGTAAAAAAGTAAGCATTCACACATGTATGACACAAGATATGATTACCCAAAAACCCTCCAATGAGAAGGTAAAATGGGGGGGGGGGGGATGACACCCACAAATCTTCACTACTATAGTAATAAAGTGTATCCAATGAAGGTTACAATGTTTGATCATGAAACATGATCTACCCTATGAAAGGTCTACCCTATTAAAGAATTTCAACACCTAATTAGAAGTCTACCTGATTAAAGGACTTTAACTTACAATTAAGTAAGCACCTTGTTAGAGGATTCTAATATAACTTGTTAGGACTACTTTATTAAGAGATTTAACTGATTTACCTATTTGAATGTCTCAATAATGATCCTGTGATTAGCACTCCATTGCTTGATGTCAGATCACCTCTATGTTGATGTGTACTTGATTCTTTCTAATCGGATACAAGTCTGCTATCCACTATTTCCTTTCCTCTATTCTCCTTTAACTAATTCTGCAAATGATACTCAAATAATAATACCTTAGTCACCATGACTGTCCTATTTGCACATGCAAACTCTCCCTCTCTCCTCTTAGAACATTCAGAGTTTGTCCCCCTTAAGAAGACCTAGGTGATTTAGGATTACGTATGAATCAATGAATGTGTTTCACCCATATTGCTACTTAAACCTTCCTTTTTTCTGATTAGATGCATGTAATACATAGGGATTCACACTTAAGATTCATCCTTATCAACCAAAGATCACAAATCAATCCTTAAGTTAGCTTTAAAATGGTTTACATAGTAGTTTGTGCCAATACAAACAACTATGTCAAAATTGTGTTACTCAATATCTGAAGTCCCTGGTTCTCGAGACCAACTCTAACTTCAATGCTATCACTTGACATCTAAGTCACTCAGAATGCACTACTTTCTCAACACCTAAATCACTCAGCATCTGAGTGACTCGACACTTGAGTGGCTCAACACTCACTATTTACTCAGCATGCTCTAACTTATATGTTGTTCTTAGCATATGTTACTTGTTTGACATGAACTAAATAAATGACTTAAGTGTATAGACACTCTCTTGTCAAAACCAATCTATGATTAACAATCTTTTTCTTTGACATGAGTGTCAAAAACTCTCGGTCATGCATTAATGATCTTATCCTTACAAGCATAACATAGATATTTGTTTGGCTTCAATACAAAATTTTAAAATTTTGCAATACATGACTTATTAGTCATAGCGCAAAATTTCATAACTCCCCTTGAGTTGATTGTTCTATTCTATATCAAAATCTTTCTCCTACTGAGTAGATTTGCATAAACTAATGCTCTATCTCTATTTTTGTCTAAGCTCATATTGTTTACTTACTCCCTTACTCCCTCTTGGGTTTTTCTCTCTCTTTTTCTCTACTTGCTTGCTCCCCCATTACTCTTACTCCCCCTTTTTGACACATATGTCAATGGGTTATACACTAATAGTGTATTTGTCCAAAAATCATTTATGGACCTCAAGTATGATCTTGAGAGATGCATCCCAATCATCACAAGCTACCTGCAAAGACTTGAGTTGGATGGCCAGCTCAATAGCAAGATGGACTAAGTTGTCTAGTGTAGAAAGATGAGGATCTTTCTTCATAAGAGTTTCAACATAGCATAGTTTCTTGTGCAATATCTCCATGTGTGGAGTTAGTGTTGACTGGATGCTAATCAATTTAGCCCTGATGTTGGATTCATCTATTTGTAAAGCTGCTAACTAACTTTGGGATTGCAAGAGTTCCTAAAGTGTTTCTCACTTTAAGCTAGAGACTTGGGCAAAGTAGTGCTAGATGATTGTATATGGTTTTCCAAACTTAGGATGTGATTCCTTATTTCTTGTGTGAAGAGTGTAGGATTCCACAATTTGGTGTACAAAGAGAAAATGTTCTCCAGTACCTTCTTCACATTCTCTATTTTGGTGTACAGAGAGAAAATGTTCTCCAACTTACACCCTCTAACTCATTATAATTATGACCCAGTTACAAAATAACCTATTTTCTACATTGGCATGTATCCCAAGGTGTTCAAAATCTCTAACCCATAAAACTAATAGTGGAAGTATGAGAGTTAGAATATTTATTTGACCCAAATGGGTATCCAAAAATGAAAAAACATTAAACATAAACTAACACTAAGCATATTTTTGGGTGATATAGGATTGCCTTTATACCACTAGATGCTCTTGCATTAGATACCTAGGGTAGATTGAAAAGTGACCCTATCACATTATAGCTAGTAGAGGGAAATCCAAATGGGAAACCTCTGTTGCAAATATTGAAGTTGAGTCTTCTGTTGATCATCCTTTCCACTTCACCAGGTATTCTTCATACTACCTATTTCTGGTACTCCAACCCACATGACTATCCAAAATTTCTTCAATCTCTTCCTTCATAGAAGTAGGAATTAGACATGGCTCCAGCATCAACTCCTCATCTGAACCATCGTTATGATATTTTATTAAGTTTTCAATATTAAAAATAGGAGAAAAGAGAATCCCCTCTAGAAACTCCACCTCATGCATTCCCTAAATCATGTTTCTTCAAAATTTTGCAAGGGCCAAATTTCTTCATCTTCATCTTGTTGTAGGCACCCACTAGAAATTGTTCCTTTCTCAAATATACCATAAGCTGATCTCCAACTTGGAATTCCTTATGTCTCCTATTTTGATCTTCTCTACCCTTATACTATAGGTTCATCTTGGTAATATGTGCTCGCACCTACTCATGTAGGTTCTTGACATGTTCAACAAAGTCTTCTACCTCAGCACTTGTCCTCTCTCCTTGCTCTATCTTCCTTAGCTCTGGTGTAGTTGTTGGACTACTCCCATACATAATTTGGAATGGTGATCTACCAGTACTCTTATTTATAGGATTATTGTAAGCCTACTTTTGGTAGAATCAAATCCCATCCTTTGGGATTATCTCCTACTAAACACCTCAGCAAATTGCTCAAACTTCTATTCACTACTTCTATTTTTCCATCAGTCTATGGATGATTTTCCAATCTAAACTCCAATTATGTCTTCAACTTCTTCAACAAAGTCCTCCAAAAATACCCAAAAAATTTAGTATCTCTATCAGAAATAATACTTTTTGGGAGACCATTTAGCCTCACCACCTCTTTGAAAAATAAATCTGCAATATGCACTGCATCATGAGTCTTGTGGCATGGAATGAAATATGCCATCTTGGAGAACCTATCAACCACCAAAAATACTAAGTCATTACCCCTTTATGTCCTTGGTAATCCAAGAAAAAATCCATACTTATGTCCTCCCAAGGCTTTGATGGAAAAAACAATGACTGATAGAGTCCAGTATTTTGACTAAATCCTTTGGATGTTTGACGTACTTGACAACTTTGCATAAACTTCTTCACATCTTGTGACAATTGAGGCCAAAAAAAATGTTCTCTAATAATGGTAATGGTCTTATCTCAACCAAAGTGTCCTGCCATCCTTCAACTGTTGTTCTCCTTGATCAAGTTTTCCCTCATGGAACTACTTGGAATACACAATTGAATTCCCTTGAACAACATACCATCTTGAATCATGTAATCTAGTCACCTGGTCCTGTCTAGAGTAACAAGTTCTTTACAAACCTTCCAAGCCTTTGCAAAGTTAGGATCCTCAAGGTATAGATTCTTGAGTTCACCAAACCTAACCACTTCAACTTGCATTACTGTCACCAACAACTGTCTCCTACTTAATGCATCTGCAACCCTATTAGACCTTTTGCTTATATGTTTTAATACAAATTTATAGCTTTTCATGAACTCTACCCATTTTGATTCGATTTACCTTGGCTATTTAGGTACTACAATTCTTAGTGATCAGTATACAAAAAAAATCTTTTGGCAACAAATAATGCCTCCATTTCTTTAAGGCCTGAACTATTGCATAGAACTCCTGATCATAAATAGAATACTTCTTCTTCGCATCATTCAAATTTTCACTAAAATGGGCAATAGGTTTACCTTCTTAGCTCAGCACAACCCCAATAGTACTACCACTAGCATTGCAATATACCTAGAATACTTTGTTGAAATTAGGAAGTACCAACATAGGTTGCTATGTCACCTTCTTCTTTAGTAGTTCAAAACTCCTTGCAACTCCTATAGTCCACTAGAACTCTTTTCTATCTCCCCTCATTGATTCAGTTAGGGGTGCACATATACTACTAAAATTTCTAATGAACTTCCTATAAAAACTAGCCAAACCATGGAATAGCCTCACCTTAGTGGCTAACCTTGGAGTAGGCCATTCCAAGATGACCTTCACCTTCTTTGGGTCCATTTTGAGACCATTAGCTGATACAACAAAACCTAAATAGACTAAATCCCTTTTGATAAAGCTACACTTCTTCACATTAATCAACACTTTCTCTTCCCTTAACCTTTCAAGGACACTATGAATGTGCAATAAATTTTCATCCAAAGACTTATTGAAAATCAAAATATAATCTAGATAGACAATAATGAATTTTCCCAAAAATTTCTTTAATACCTCATTCATAAGTCACATGAAGGTTCTTGGTGCATTGGTCAATCCAAAGGGCATGACTAACCACTCATATAGACCATCCTTGGTCTTGAATGTAGTCTTCCACTCATATCCCTCTTGTATCCATATGTGGTGATAACCTCTCTTGAGATCTATCTTTGTGAAGTAATGAGCTCCACTAAAAAAGTTCATAAGATCATCCATTCTTGGCAAAGGAAATTAGTACTTGATAGTTATTTTATTTATAGCCCAAGAGTCTATACACATTCTTCATTATCCATCCTTCTTTGGTGCCAGTACTACAAGTATTGCACATGGAATCAGGCTCTCTCGAATTAAATCTTTCCTCAACAACTCTTGAACTTGTCTATTTAGCTCCTTAGTCTCAGTAGGGGTAATCCTGTGAATAGCCTTGTTCAAAAAATTAGCTCGAGGGACTAAATCTATTTGATGATTGATTTGCCTTATTTTTGGAAATTCTTCTGAAACATTATCAGAGATGACATATCCATATTCACTTAATATACCTAAAACTTCAAGTGGAATTTCACTACTACCTTCCTTATCTTTTCTAGAAATTAAAGCATAACACATATGCTGATGTTTCATGCCATCCATAAATTTTCTTCCATCAACAAGACATACCCTAGCACTACTACATACCTTTTTTCCCTCCTTTATCAAGGGTTTCAATTTGTGGCAAACTCCATCCTTTGTCAGAGAGTATGTATTTGCATGATCATAATGTATAGAATGCCTATCAAACTGCCACAACCTTCCCAACAATAAATGGAATACATCCATTGGAATGATGTCATAGAGAGCCTCATCATGGTAATTCCCAATCTTGAACTTTACCAAACATTTCTCACTAACTATTGGAAATTTGATTGAAAAGCTCATTGGTGAAGATCAAAGAGGGAGATTATTGCAAAGAAGGAAGTTTGTTGTTAAAAGAATTTTTTCAATCATTGTTTTGTCATTGATGTCAAACTTGCTACTTATAGGAATGCCATTTTCTTATAAGATCCAAGTACTATCACTTAGTTGATTGATGAAGAGGATTTGATCAACAAGATGTAACAAGAGTACCTAAGGGAAAGGTTGAGTTATGATGTTGTAATGAAGTGCAAGGATCAGTTAAGACAATGGTTAAATGGTGTATTGATAACATATTCAAAGATACATAGGTTCATCACACTTATAAACATTGGAGGAATAAGTTGTAACAAGGTTGACTAAAAATTTTAAACTAAGTTCATCAGTGGGTGCCGAGCAAGCTAGTTGAAGCTAAGAAAATTCTCAGTTGGAGCTAAGCAACTAAAAATTCTAGTGTGTGCTGAGTGATCTTTAGGTGCTGAGTGAAGTTTAAGTGTTGAGAAAAGTATTACATATCGAGCATCAAAAAATCTTAGTTGGTGTCGAGTAAAATTCAGGTGCCAAGCATCAATAAAATTGTAGTTGATGTTGAGTAACACAGTATGTGCGGAGCACCAGTATTTCAATAGTCCTGAGCTACTACATTATTTTAAATGACAAAGATTCACCAAATTTGAGCTGACATAATTGTTACCTTCAATTTTTTGAACTATTTGGAGGATAAGGATGATGAGCTGGTGGCACAAAATTCTATGTAAACCATTTTTGCACGAATGTAAAAGGATTATTCAAGAAGTTTCTAGAGGAAACAAAATATGGGTTAGATACAATGAATCCTACCTAATTCATATAAATTGAAATTAAAGAATGGAAGAATCAAGTGGGAAAGGAACTTCAAGACTTCTATTTAAGGTGTCATAGACCAAGAAGAAAATGTTGTTGATGCTACTACTGTTGAAGTGCTAAATTGCAAAGTGATTAGAAGGGTATCAAGGAGAAGGCATCTAGGAGAAGAATAGAGCACAAAGACTCTGCTTCTACAAGTGGTCAAGAAGAGATGATTGCACTCATACATTGAGCATGGAGACTCAAGGAGACTAAGCTTGAAAGGAGGGAAAGTTGTCAAGAGTCGCAGAAGACTAAAGGCCATGCAGTGTGAAGAGCTGAAGAGTGATACGAGATTGCAAGTTAAGTTGTGTGTTGTAGTCAAGTCAAAGACTTTCTAATAATCTCTAGCAATTGTATTAGATATGAAAATCCTATGGACTTAGGTTGGTTTAATATCCATTTGTAAATCTTTTAATAGGGTGGCATTCCAAGTGAATGTTCTAAAGTCCTCTGACCAGGCCCACTTCTAACAGGGTGGTTAGATCCTCTAACAAGGTCACATTTAACAGTTTCATAGGGCATCACTTCAGAAAAGTGAGAATTGAGTAGCATGTTATAGGTGGTGTTTCCCGAATTGGGTTTCCACGTAAACCACTATGTTATGCGTTGATCTTTTATGTGTTATTCTTGCATGTTGATTTTCAATAACTTGTTGAATAGGAATATTAAAGCTTGGATGAATGAATGGTTGCATGGGCTCACTACACTTAGTAAAAAAGTTTGAATAGGACATTTGGACCTTGAATAAATGGTTCACCCCCCTACTATTAGTTATTGTAAAGCATTTCTAACAATTGGTATCAGAGCCATCTACTAATTTAGTTTCAAGGCACTAGAAGTAGGAAGATCAAGATGTCCAAGAGAGAAGTTCCCAAGCTCAACAAAGATAACTTTTTTGCATGGGAGAGTCTGATGAAATCACACCTTGGATCAATAGGTGACTATGCAAAAATCTCAATTGGAATAGAGCATGTAAATCTAGCTAGACCTCTTACTATAGATGATTTGAGCAAAAGGAAGGAGCACAATCAAGCAATGTTGGAGATTGCCTCTACACTTAGCTATGCAGAATATGATGACATCAAAGATTGTGAAATTGCATTCAAGATGTGAAAAGCCCTAACATATATCTATGGATGAGATCAGAATGTCCAAAGAGAAAAGAGAGAAAGCCTCAAAGGGAAGTTTTTTGACATGAAAATGGAGGAAGGTGAAAATGCTACTCAATATGCTACTAGAATGAAAGAAATGGTAAGTACAATAAGAAGTCTAGGTGGTCAATTGGAAGAAGAAACTATTAAAAAAAAATACTTAAGAACTCTACTCCCTATCTATGCTATTAGAGTTTTAGCCATCCAAGAGCTAAGGTGTGCACAAAGAAATACACTAACCTTTGAAGGAATTGTGGGAAGATTTAGTGCATTTGAATTGTCTAACTTTGGTAACAACATACCTGAGAACCTTGAATCTACTTTCAAGGCCAAGATGACAATAAAAGACACTAAGGAGGAATCATCAAAAAAGAAGAGAAGAAGAGGAAAGGATGCATCCAATGATAGCATCATAGATGAGCAAGATGTGGAATAGTTGGAAGCATTACTGGCTAGAAGATTCCATAGAGGAAAAGGAAAATTCAAAGGTAAGCTCTCTATCATATGTTTCAATTGTATTGAAGTAGGTCATATTGCTGTAAGGTGTACACAAAAGAAGAACTAAAAAGAAGGAAACAAGTACAAGAACAAAAGAGAAGATGATAGCAGAGACTACAAGGACAAAGGCAAAATATGCTAGATTGTTGAAGAAGATTTTAATAAAACTGATGATAAAGTAGTCTATGTGGCCATGAAGGATGAATCAAATAAAGACAAAGATGACACAACAACATTGGTTATTTGTGTGAACAAGAATGACAAGTGGATCATAGACAGTGGTTGCTAACATCACATGATAGGAGATAAAAGTAAGTTCATTACCTTTACTCAATATAATAGAAATAGTTTTAGATTTGGTAATGATGCTCCATGTCAAATCAAAGAAAAAGGCTCAATTAAACTCATAGAGAAAATTTCATGTGATAATGCACACTATGTTGAAGGATTGAACTACAACTTGTTGAGTGTGTCACAGTTAAGCAATGTAGGTTGCAAAGTAGAATTTGGAAACAAAACTGCCAAGATCTATGACACTGATGGAAATCTGATAGAAAAAGGTGAAAAAACTAGAAGTAACTTGTTTTACATAGATATGGAAGATGCAACTTGTCTTGTTGTTAGACTTGATGATGTGTGGTTGTATCATAAAAGATTGTGTCATGTTAACTTTGACAATCTAATTAGCATCAACAAAAAGAAGAAGGTCAGAGGGTTGCCCAAATTAAAGAAACCTAAAAACACAATGTGCAAACAATGTCAACTAGGGAAGATGACCAAGTCTAGCTTCAAAAGTAAAACATACACTTCCAAAGAAGTACTAGAGCTAGTCCATATGGTCCAATAGAAGTACAACGTTACCTAAGAGACAGATACATAATGCTATTTGTGGATTACTATTCAAGGATGATGCATGTTATGTCCTTGAAGAAAAAATTTGATGCATTTCAAATGTTTAAGTGGCACTTGGCCAGAGTTGAGAAGGAAACATATAAGAATCTGAAATGCCTAAGGTCAGAAATAGGAGGTGAGTTTATATCAAAGGAGTTTGAGATATTCTGCAATGATAAAGGTATCAAAAGGAAAACATCAGCACCAAGAACTCCACCTCAGAATGGTATTGCTGAAAGAAGGAATAGATCAGTGATAGACTATGCAAGAACCTTGATGATGAAGAAAAATTTTGCACTAAAGTAATGGAGAGAACCTGTAAGCACTATAGTCTACACATTGAATAGAGTCCCAGCCAAGAAAGGTACAAATGCAACACCTTTTGAACTATGGTATGATCACTCACCTAATGTAAAACATTTCAAAGTATTTGGTTGTAAATGTTATATTCTTAAAAACACTAGAAATGGCAAGTTTGATGCAAAGAGTGATGAAGGCATATTCCTTGGATACTCCACTAGAAGAAAAGTATATAAGTGTTTGAATACTAACACTAACAAGATTGTGGAGAGTGCAAATGTAAATTTTGATGAATATGCAGAAGTTTAGGTTGATGGAACTAAGTAATCAGAAGATTATAGATCCTTTTTATACTTCTATGAAGAAATGACTATTGAAGACAATGTTGCAAATCAAGTTGGGAATCAACAACAAATTTCAGTATTAGTTGAGTCACAACCAGTGAATGCCAAGCTATATTCAAAAGCCAAGTTGCAAAATGTCAAAAATGCACATTTTGGCTCTGAAATTAGTGCACATGAGAGAAATGATAAAGTACCAGATGAAGAGGAACAAAATGACTCTAAAACTAAAGGTTCAAACATAGAAAGAAGGACAGAACCAAGATTAGCCAAGTATGTGAGAAGACATCACCCTCCTGATCAAATCATTGGTGATAAGGATGCCAGACCAATGACAAGGAATAGACTAAGGAATGAATTATGTTTTCTAAGAAAGGTTGAGCCTAAAATAGTGAAAGATGCACTAAAAGATGATGACTAGTATAAAGCTATGGAAGAAAAGATAGATTAGATTTAGAAGAAAAAAACTTGGACCCAGTTCCTAAACTAGCTGATAAGAATGTAATTAGTACCAAATGGGTGTTTAGGAACAAACTTGATGAGAATGGTGAGATAACAAGAAACAAGGCCAAATTAGTTTGTAAAGGCTATGCACAAGAAGAAGGACTAGATTATGGGGAAATACTTTCCCCTATTACAAGAATGGAAGGAGTAAGAACACTAATTACAAATGCTACATACAAAGGTTTCAAAGTCTACCAAATGGATGTCAAGTCCACTTTTCAAAATGATATACTGGAAGAGAAAGTCTACATAGAACAACTAGAAGGATTCGTTGATGAAAAGAACAAGGAGATGGTTTGCAAACTACACAAGACACTTTAAGTATTGAAGCAAGCACCTAGAGCATGCTATGAGAGACTGGACAAATATCTTGTGAAGACAGGATTTGAGAGAACAGATGACAACAACAACTTGTACATCAAAACTGAAAAAGGTAAAGATATTTTGATATTAGAAATCTTTGTTGATGATATAATATTTGGAGGAAAAGATGCTCTATGCAAGGATTTTGCTGATCAAATGAAACATGAGTTTGAGATGTCACTGTTTGGAAAAATCAAGTTCTTTGTTGGATTGCAAGTACATCAATTGAAGCATGGCATATTTGTGACCCAATCTGAATATATCAAGGAGATACTCAAGACATTTGGATTAGAAGAGTCAAAACTAGTTAGCACACCAATGGCAACAAGACATAAGTTATCTAAGAATGATGAATCAACTGAAGTGAATTAGACATTGTATAGATCAATGTTTGGAAAGTGGAAATATGTTGTATATAGTAGGCCATACATTGCATTATTTGTTGGAATCATGGCAAGATTTTTTGCAAATCCAAGAGAAAATCACCTGATGGTAGTAAAGAGAATGTTGAAGTATCTAAAAGGAACTGATGATTTTGGCTTGTATTACAAGAGAAGTGAAAAGTTTGAGCTAAAAGCCTACATTGATGTAGATTAGGGAGGTAACATTGATGACAAAAAAAGAACTAGTGGAGGAGCACTTTTTTTGGGAAAAATATTGATTACATGGACCAGTAAAAAGCAAAGTTGTACCTCATAGTCCACTGCTAAAGTTGAATATGTTGCAGCTGCTATAAATTGCACCAATATTGTATGGATCAAACATTTTTTGCAAGGTATGAAGGAGGAGGTAAATGAGCCCATGATACTTTATTGTGATAATACAAGTGCTATCAACATATCAAAGAACCTTGTAATGCATGCTAAAACCAAACATATTGCAATCAAGTATCACTATGTAAGAGAATTGGTGGAAGATAAACAAGTGAAGATGGTATATGTTAGCTCAAAGAAATAGATTGCTAACATCTTGACAAAAACACTACCTAACGATGCTTTTGAGTATCTTAGAGGTAAGTTAGGGGTGATACCCCTAGCCAAGGCTACTTAAGAATAAAAAAGATTTCCCTACATCAAATGAGCTAATTGTTGAAGATTTTACACATTAATGCAGCGGATGTTTACTTTAGAATTCATGCCTAAAGTAATCAAAGTATAGAAGTTACAAATCAGTCACGAGCAAGGTGATAGAGGGAGAAATTGAATGAACATGCGAATGCTACACTTGCATGATAAGATGCTAATATGTCTTTGGCATTTTTGTCAAAGAGGGAGTAGTGAGAAACTGATCAACAACATTTGATCAAAAGTATGATGGAGAAATGTTAGGAAAATGTAGAAACTAATTGAATGAAGATAGAGGGAGAAGTAGGTAGAAATGATCGATAGTTGATAGGAGAAGATGAAAAAGTTGATCAGAACATAAAATAGCAGAAGATGAGCAATGCATACAGAGGGAGAAAACAAAAGAAAGGATACAACAACTAAGAGGGAGATGTGAGAACTAATGGTAACACAATTTTCTTTTTGGTATTTTACTTACTGTTCTAACCTAGTTAGCTTGTGGTTGAATAGTTTAGTCTGATGGTTGATCAGTTTGGTTTCCCATCAATACCAAAGAGGGAGATTGTTGGAAATTTGATCAAAAAGCTCATTGTTGAAGATCAAAGAGGGAGATTTTTGCAAAGAAGGAAGTTTGTTGTTAAAAGAATGTTTTTAATCATTGTTTTTTCATTAATGTCAATGACATTTTCTTATAAGATTCAAGTACTATCACTTAGTTGATTAATGAAGAGGATTTGATCAACAAAATGTAACAAGAGTACCTACAACGATTCGTTAAGACAATGGTTAAATGATGTATTAATAACATATTCAAAGATATAGAGGTTGGTCACACATAGAAACATTGCAGTAATAAGTTGTAACAACGTTGACTATAAAGCTTAAAATAAGTTCATTAGTGGGTGCCGAGCAAGCTAGTTGAAGTCGAGAAAATTCTCAGTTGGAGTTGAGCAACAGGAAGTTCTAGTGTCTGCTAAGTGATCTTTAGGTGCCAAGTGAAGTTCAAGTGCCTAGCAAAGTATCAGGTGTTGAGCATTAGAAAATATTAGTTGGTGCCAAGTAAACTTCAGGTGTTGAGCATCAATAAAATCGTAGTTGATGCCGAGTAACATTGTATGTGTCGAGCACCAGTATTTCAACAGTGTTGAGCACTGCATTATTTTAAATGACAAAGATTCACCAAATTTGAGCTAACATAGTTGTTACCTTGAATTTTGTGAACCATTTGGAGGATAAGGATGATGAGCTGGTGGCACATAATTCTATGTAAACCATTTTTGGATGAATTCAAAAGGATTGTTCAAGAAATTTCTAGAGGAAACAAAATATGCTTTAGATAGAATGAATCCTACCTAATCAATATGAATTGAAATTAAAGAATGGAAGAATCATGCAGGAAAGGAATTTCAAGACTTCTATTTAAGGAGTCATAGACCAAGAGGGAAGTGCTGCTGTTGAAGTGCCAAATTGTGAAGTGATTAGAAGGGTGTCAAGGAGAAGGCATCAAGGAGAAGAACAAAGCACAGAGACTCTACTTCCACAGGTGGTCAAGAAGAGATGATTGGATTGGTACATTGAGCATGAAGACTCAAGGAGACTAAGCTTGAAAGAAGGGAAAGCTATCAAGAGTTGCAGAAGACTGAAGGCCAAGCAATGTAAAGAGCTAAAGAGTGATATGATATCTACAAGTTAAGTTGCATGTTGTAATCAGGTCAAAGACTTTCTAATGCTTTCTAGAAATTGTATTAGATATGAAAATCCTATGGAATTAGGTTGGTTTAATAGCCACTTGTAAATCCTTTAATAGGGTGGCATTCCGAGTGAATGTTCTAAAGTCCTCTAACTAGGCCCACTTCTAACAGGGTGGTTAAATCCTCTAACAATGTCACATTTAATAGTGTGTTGTAGCCTTTAATAGGGAAGGCCTTTCACAAGGCATCACTTCAGAAGAGTGATAATTGAGTAGCATGTTACTTGTGGTTTTTTCCACATTGGGTTTCCTCGTAAATCAATATGTTATGTGTTATGCTTGCATGTTGATTTATAGTAACTTGTTGAATAGGAATATTAAAGCTTGGATGAATGAATGGTTTCATGGGGTCACTACAGTTAGTGAAAAAGTTTGAATAGGACATTTGGACCTTGAATAAATAATTCACACCCCCCCTCTCAGTTATTCTAAAGCATTTATAACACTAATCAAGACCTTATGGTCATCTTGCACCCAAGCAATCTGATAGGGTTGGGGGTGTTTCTCCCTCTTGAGCTTTAGCTTTGAGACCATCTCCTCTGACATGAAGTTGTTAGTGCTTCCACCATCAACAATCACATAACAAAATTTATCCTCACACTTGCACCTGGTAGGAAAAAAACTCCTCCTTTATCCAAGTTCAGTCTCACAACTCAGTAAGACCCTTTCATTAACTAAAACCTCTCCTTTTTCTAAATCCTCTAAATATGATGACTATGTATCATCATCCACATGAGCAACCCTTGCTTGACCATCAACTCTCCTATCTATCCTTTCTTAGCATTGAGGGCATTCAAAGGCACGATAACCTTTTTCATTGCAATGAAAAAAGGTACTACAAAAGCCTCCTCTTCCTAAACCTTGTCCATGTCCTCTACCTCTTCCTCTTTGATCTCAAAATTTTTGATCATAGGAGTGGTTGAAACCCTCATTCCTCTGATTTAGGCTAGTACCTACATCTTCATTTTTCTTCTCATTCTCATTTTGGCCTCCAAATGACCTACCACCACCCCTTCCTCCTTGACTGCACTCTCTTTTCCTTCCATCAAATTTTTTGTTTAGCTTCTCCTCAACTCGCAAGGAAAACTAGTATGCCTCTTCAAAACTATGTTAGATTATGGCGACTGATCAGGAAAGTACTATACATACTCCATAATTTTTTTTGGGTACTATTCATAGATTCACCATTCATATATTTGCCACTAAAGTTATGGCTAATTTATGGCCAACATGTTATAACCCTAAAGTAGTTTAATACTTGTATAAAGTGGCTTAGCGTTAGGGATTGTTTGATAGTGTGATGCGAAATTGGTTCTTGTGGTGGTGTTGAGCTGTAAGGGATTACAGATTGTAATTAGGTTGTAATCACTGGATTGTAATAAGATCAGACTTTCTATTTGGTGGATGTAGCCCAGGGATTGGGTGAACCATGTTAAATCTTGGTACCTTGTGTTCATTTTTGTGTGATCTATTATTTTTTCTATTATTGGTTATATTTGCATATAGTTTTTTATTTCTATCTGTGGTTTTATCCTAACAAGTGGTATCAAAGCGAGGTTGTCTTTCAATTATCCTCTGCAGGAAAGTCTCACGGTTAAGTAGGAGTCTCACGGTTGAGTGGGAGTGATGGCATATGAGGGTAAGTTGAGGGTTGATAGGTTTAATGGGTAGAACTTTTAGTTATGGAAGACACAAATGGAAGACAATCTTTATCAGAAGGATATATGGAAGCCGTTGGAAGGAAAAGCCAAGAATTAGGGATCTATGTCAAATGATGAATGGGATCTTTTAGACAGAAGGGCACTTGGAAGCATTCAATTATGCCTAGCACCATTAGTGACATTTAATATTACAAAAGTGAAGACGATAGAAGAGTTTATGAAAACTCTAGCAACAGTGAATGAAAAGCCCTCTGCTTCAAACAAGGTATTTCTCATGAAGAATTTATTTAATATGAAAATGGAAAAAGGTGGATCTATTGTAGATCATTTAAATGAGTTTAATACTATTACTAGTCAGTTATCTTCTATGGGTATCAATTTTGATGAACAAATTACGGCTCTCTTGATTTTGTGTTCTGAAAGCTAGAATGGCTTGGTAATGGTAGTGAGTAATTCTATTCCTAGATCTAGTACCCTAAAATATGATGATGTGATTGGTGTTGTTTTTAGTGAGAAAACTCATAGGAAATCTTTAGGTGGATCTACATTAGGAAGTTATTTGAATGCACAAAGTAGGGGCAAAACAACTGAGAGAGGAAGTAACTCTAGAAATTGTGAGAAATCAAGAGGAAAGTCAAAGGGGAAGAGGTCTCAATCAAGAGGACTGAATGACTATTGGTACTATGGGAAACCAGGTCGTAAAAAGAAAGATTTCTAGAATTGAAAGAAATATGAAGGAAATTAATCAAATGGATACAAGGAGGAAAATGTTGTAAGTAACAAATCTGAAGAGGATGCTTTGCTTTTGTCTTTAGAAAGTGTTGATGATTCATGGGTTTTAGATTCTAGTGCTTCATTTCATGCTACACCTCATAGAGATTATTTCATTGATTATGTCCAAGGGGATTTTGGGCTTGTTTATTTGGGGAATAATGAACCCTGTCAGATTGTTGGAAAGGGAAAAATTAAGATTAAGTTGCAGAATGGGAATCATTGGCTACTACATGAGGTAAGACATGTTCCAAGGCTGAGTAGGACTTTAATTTTAGCAGGGCAACTTGGTGATGAAGGTTGTGTAGTTACTTTTAATGATAAAAATTGGAAGGTTTCAAAAGGTTCTCTTGTAGTAGAAAAAGGTGTGAAAGTAGGCACCTTATATCTTTGTACAGGTCATATTGTTCCTTCTACTTTGATTGTTTAAGAGAAAAATGAATGTTCAAGAACAATTACTGGAGTTGAGTAGGGAGAATAAATAACTGTTGTAGATTCTGATATAGTACTGTGGCACAATAGACTTGGGCACATGAGTGAGAAAGGTATGAAACTAATTCATTCAAAGAAATTTTTACTAGGTCTCAAATGTGTTAATATGGATTTCTGTGAAAGTTGTGTGTATGGAAAACAAAAGAGAGTGAGTTTTGTAAAGACTGGGAAGGAAAACAAAAAGGATAAATTAGAGCTTATGCATACAGATGTATGGGGACTAGGTCAGGTATCTTCCCTTGGTGGCTTTCATTATTATGTTACATTTATTGATGATGCAACTAGAAATGTATGGGTTTATTTTCTTAAATAGAAATCTGGTGTATTTTACACTTTTAAGAAATGGAAATGCTTGGTTGAAAATGAGACTGGTATGAAATTAAAATGTCTTAGATCTGATAATGGTGGTGAGCATTGTAGTCATGAATTTGAACATTATTTCTCCACTAATGGTATTCATAGATAGAAAACTATTCCCAGGACTCCATAGGAAAATGGAGTGGTTGAATGCATGAACAAGACTATAATGGAGCGTGCAAGGAGTATGAGGTTGCATGTTGGGTTGCCATTACACATGCATGTGGAGGCTATCAATACTACAATATATTTGATTAATAGAGTTCCCTCTACTCCTTTGGGCTATGGTATTCTAGAGGAGGCATGGACTAGTAAGAAGGTGAGTTATTCTTTTCTCAAGACCTTCGGTTGTGAAGCTTTTGCTCATATAGACTCTGAAAATAGAACCAAGCTAGAAGCTAAATCAAAGAAATGTGTCTTTTTTGGATATGGCATTAATGAATTTGATTGTAGGCTTTGGGATTTTAAAAATCATAAAATTGTAAGAAGCTGGGATGTGATATTCAATGAGAAAGTGTTGTACAAAGATCTATTATAGCAACATGAGAAGAAAGAAGATGATTATGTAGTGCTGGATGATACTCCAAAAGCTGATGTTCTAGCCATTCCTCATGATGTACAACAACTACAACAAAAAATACCACACACACTAGTGAATGTTAAATGGTCAACAAGGCAAATTAGACCTCCACAAGATTATCTCCCTCTTTGTATTCTATTTTAGTGACTGATGCTGGTGAACCTAAAAGTTATGATGAAGCTGTGCAAGTGGATACTAAGGTTCAGTGGGAGTCTGCAATGAAAGATGAAGTGGACTCTTTGTTAAAGAATAAGACATAAGATTTTGTGCAAGTTGCCTGCAGGTAAAAAGGCTTTATAGAGTAAGTTGGTTTACATGTTGAAAGAAGAGGAAGGAGGTAAGAAAAGAGTTAAGACTAGGTTAGTTGTAAAAGAATTTGCACAGAAAAAGGGAATTGATTTTGATGAGATATTTTCTCTTTTTGTTAAAATGACTTCTATCCGTACTGTTTTAAGTCTTGTGGCTATTGAAGATTTGCATTTAGAGCAGCTAGATGTTAAAACAACCTTCCTTCATGGTTATTTGGATGAAGAAATATATATGGCTCAACCACAAGGATTTGAGGTCAAAGGTAAGGAAAACTTAGTGTGCAAATTGAAGAAAAGTTTATATGGCTTGAACCAAGCACCTCGGCAATGGTATCTGAAATTTGACAAGTTTATGCATGAGCATGGCTATCACAGGTGTCATTTAGATTATTGTGTTTATTTTAAGAGGTTGGATGATGATAGCTACATTATTTTATGTTTATATGTTGATGATATGCTTGTAGCTGGGTCTAACATGGATCATATTAAGGGGCTAAAATGCCAGTTAGCACATGCATTTACTATGAAGGATTTGGTGGTAGCAAAACAAATCCTTGTTATGAAGATTTTTAGAGATAGGAAGAATAGAACATTGATGCTATCTCAGGCTGATTATGTTGAGAAGGTGTTGTAATGTTTCTCTATAGAGAATACTAAAGCTATCAACACACCTTTACTTGGTTATTTGAAATTGACTAAGGAGATGTGTCCTAAGACACATGAAGAGGAGGATAAGATGTCCAAGGTACCCTATGCTTCAGCTATAGGAAGTTTGATGTATGCTATGGTATGCACTAGGCCTAATATTACCCATGCAGTGGGAGTTGCTAGTAGGAATATGAGTCATCCAGGATTTGAGCATTAGAATGTTGTTAAGTGGATTCTCAGATATTTGAGAGGAACATCCAATAAGTGTTTACACTTTGGGGGATCTACTACTGATTTAAAGGGCTATGTTGACTTAGACTTGGCAGGGGATATTGATACCAGGTCGAGTACTACAGGTTATGTCTTTATTGTTGGTGGGGCAGCCATGAGCTAGATTTCTAGGTTATAGAAGATTAATGCTCTATCCACTATAGAGGCAGAGTATGTTGTTGCTAGAGAGGTAGCCAAGGAGATGATATGGCTTCAGTTCTTCTTGGAAGAATTGGGACATCCTAAGAAGGATAATTATTTGTTCATAGATAGTCAAAGTTTCATTCATCTTTTCAAGAATTCAGCTATGCATTCTAAGACCAAACACATACAGTTGTAGTATCATTTCATTTGGTCAGTTTTGGAGGATGGACAATTAAAGCTGGAGAAGATACATACAAATGACAATCTAGCAGATATGTTGACAAAGGTTGTAACAAGGGAGAAGCTAAACTCCTCTTTAGCTTTGATAGGTCTTCTAGACTGAGCATGAATCAAAAAACAGTAGAGTTTGGGGTGGCTTGATCCAGTGGGAGCCCCATGAGGTAGTGGTATTGCTATAGGATTAGTCTCCAAGTGGGAGATTATTGTTTAGTGTGGAGTTTGATTAGTCCCCAAGTGGGAGATTGTTAGATTGTGGTGACTAATTAGGAAAGTACTATACATACTCCATAATTTTGTAGGGTTTGAATTTTGTTTTTTGGTACTATTTTTAGATTCGCCATTTGTAGATTCACCACTAAAGTTATGGCTAATTTATGGCCGACATGTTATAACCCTAAAGTGGTTTAGTATTTTTATAAAAGGGCTTAGGGTTAGGGATTGTTTAATAGTGTGATGTGAAATTGGTTCTTGCAGTAGTGTTGAGCTATAAGGGATTATAGATTGTAATCAAGTTGTAATCATTGGATTTTACTAAGATCAGACTTGCTGTTTGGTGCACATAGCCTAGGGATTTGGTGAACCATGTTAAATCTAGGTGCCTTTTTTTCATTTTTGTGTGATCTATTATTTTTTCTGTTATTGGTTATATTTGCATATAGCTTTTATTTCTGTCTGTGGTTTTATCCTAACATGCTATTCATTCTAACTAGACCTAACTACTCTTGAATTCTAGGTTTTAACCCACTAAGGTAATGAGAAACCTTCTCCTTGTTTGCTTCTACATGCCTTGCCCTAATAAAGACTCAGTAAAATTCCTTTGTGTATTCCTAGACATATTTTCCCGCTTGCTTTAACCCTTGCATATTTTTGAACAAATCAAGTTCGTAATCAATAGGAATGAATTGCTTGTTTAGTTTGTCCACCATGTGATCTCATCTTGTGATTTTCTCCTTTCCTTTTCTATTTCTTTCCAACTAAATCTCTTGCCACTAGATTTTGGCATGGCCTTTCATTTTGGCCTTTGCAAACTTAACCCTATTAGGATCCCTGATATCCTCATACTCAAAATATTCCTCTAGTTCATTGATCCAGTTGATTAACTCATATAGGTTTAGATTTCCCAAAAACATGTCGATGTCAATTTTAGGTCTTTCTCCAAGCTCAAAAATAGCCCTAAAAAGCTTCTCCTCTATTTAGTTTAGGACTTCTCCATCTCCTTCCCCTTCCATTTAGTACACTATTACACTATTAATGATACATTATTACACTATTAATGATACACTATTACATTGAGTACAAAAAAACTAGACTCTAAAACATGCCCTATGGGCTTATAACATTATGAGATTCTGGACAAAACTCTTGTCACAGTACCTTCTCCCAAACCCCACCAAAAATTGCCTTTACAATGCCAAAAATGTTTGTAAGTAAACCAAATTAGGTTTAGGATTAGGAATACATTTTAGAATATGCCATTTGGCATCCACCACCAAAACAGAAGGTTCTACAAAACATGTTAGAAGTTAGTGTAAAATTAGAAGAATCTAGAAATGGTAGTCCAACTTTTGGGAGGCATAACTTTTGATCTGAGACCCTAATTGATGAATCATTTACACTTTTGAAAAGCTCTCCAATTTCTCTATAGCCCTATGGAACAAATTTTCTCATCCTCCATTTTTTGAGCCTATACAAGGCCATTTAGTGCCTCAAATCTAACTTTGAAGTGCTCTTAGGAAGTCTCCAGGCAACTTAAAACTAGACTAACTTTTAAACTGTAAGTCCTTTTGACTCAATTCTTTTTTTGGAGTGCTTTAAATTAAACTATAATCATCCCTCCAACTTACACCCTCTAACTCATTATAATTATGACTCCATTAGAAAATAACCTATTTTCTACATTGGCACATATCCCAAGGTGATCAAAAACTCTAACCCAGAAAACTAATAGTGGAACTATGAGAGTTGGAATCTCTGTTTGACACAAATGGGTATCTAGAAATGAAAACACATTAAATATAAATAACACTAAGCATATTTTTGGGTGATACAAGATTTCTACCTTACACCACTGGATGCTCTTGCATCACAAACTTAACTCTTCAGTCTTCCTTCTCTTCCTCTATAGTTCTGATTACACCTTGATCTTATGCTGGAGGTGCAGGTCTATCTACCTAATCTATTTTTCCTTGGGTGCCTTCATTCTTTTTTGTCTCTACTTTGTCTTCTCCAATTGTCTCATCCTTATATTTTTCAGTTTCTTGTATATTCAATGAGACTGGAGTGTCTAGCATAAGTGTACTCATAGTGGAACTTTCTATCTCTTTCCTTTGATATACCACTAAAGGTAGTGAAGATTGTACACTTGTGACTTGAGAAGTAACTATAGGTGTGTCTAGTATTTGCACTAACTCCCTTGTAGTTATTGTATCTATCTTCTAAATTTCATCTACACTCACTAGTACAAGGTTGCCACATAGTTTGGTCTAGAGAGTGGTCTCAAAAAGTATCCTTTGTTGGTCTAAGATTGGTTTTGACAATTTAGTGTCAACACACTTAAGTAATTTT
The DNA here is from genome assembly GCA_028749045.1 of Cupressus sempervirens. Classification (NCBI taxonomy): domain Eukaryota; kingdom Viridiplantae; phylum Streptophyta; class Pinopsida; order Cupressales; family Cupressaceae; genus Cupressus; species Cupressus sempervirens. The sequence goes on from CM053789.1 coordinate 82,766,369, forward strand.
CGTAATAAAGTTGAGTACACTATGTATGGTGAGCTATAGTATGTGTCAAGGTAGAATTCCAATAGGTGTCAAGTGATCTTTAGGGGTCGAGCAATCTTCAGATGTTGAGTGAAGATCAAGTGCCGAGTGACTTTAGGTGCTGAGTGAACTATATGAGCCAAGTGATATGTATGTACTGAGTCACAGTTGATGTCGAGCAAGCTAGAATGCAATAGGTGCTGAGAAAACTAGAATCATATATGTGTCGAGCACTAGTTATCCAGTATGTGCCAAGTAAAATAGAATTAGCTTATGAGTTTGTGCCTTTGCAAACTTAGATGTAAACCATTTTTTGAGCTGACATATAAGAGTCTTAAAGGATAATAAGGATAAGAATGAATATTTTATATTTCCTATGCAATCAACATGCAACCAATAAGAAAAGTGCAAGGAATGAGCAGGAAATAAAGATTCAATATGGATCATAGATCCATACCTAACCCTAAGTCTTTGTAATCTTTAAAAGGAGGATGAAACCCCATTTTATGTGTGGAAAAGAGTAGTGTAAGGGTAAACTATAGTGAAATTTAGTGGGAAAAGTGAAAAGACTTAGAGGAACAAGAGAAACATTGTAGTATCTAGTTAATCAGAATAGAGCAAGGGAATCAAATAGATATTAGATCTTAGAGGATCAACATCAAAATGAGCAAATCAAGTGCCTAAATTCAGCAATCAATGATTGTAAGCTATCAAGTTTATTTAGTCTCATACTCTCTAGCAATTGTATTAGAACGAAAATCCTATATTGATAGGTTAGCTTAACAGCTAGGTTGTAGATCCTTTGAAGAGGTGATAAAATCCTTTAACAAGGTGACACTTCATGTAAAGTGTTTGTAAATCCTTTAAATAGGTCACTATTGATATAGTGTAAAGCCTTTAATAGGGTAGGCCTTTCATAGGGCAGACCATCAAAAGTGGTCAAACATTATTGCTGTAGTGATTTTGTGGGTATTGTCCCCACCCCAGTTTTATCTTCTCATTTTGGAGGGTTTCTGGGTTACCAAATTTTGGTTTGATGTGTTGTGATGCATGTTTTCACTTTACAGTTGTTTGATATGTTTACATTCATGAATTTTTTTTTTAGTTAAAAATTTTTAAGGTTAAAAGTGTGATACTTTTGATGTGCACCTTGCCCTACATAACTTGGAGGAAGCTAGAGAAGAATTAAGAAAATGCTTGAAAAGAAGGAAGGATATAGCCATAGCTATAAATGACATACACTACAAGGAGATTGATACACAAAAGTGTTTGCCAATGGATATTCCAAAGAGTTTGATGCAACAATAGCAGAATTGATGGAGACAAATAGAGCTAAAGCAAAAGAAATCAAAATACTCAAGCTTGAATAAGAATCACAGGCCATAATGCTTTGTGAGGTGAGTGAACAAAAAAAAAGAGGCATTGAAGACAAGGCTATGATAGAAGATGACAAGAGAAATCTTACCAATAGACTGGAGGAAAAGACAATTGAGTTTAAAAGAATCTCAAACATGTAGCTTGATACCCTAAGCCAAATGATGAATGCACATCATGAGATGAATATGAAAGACATTGAGATCTCTAAACTGAAGATACAGAATGAACAACTACAAAATGACCTAAAAAGACAGAAGGAGATTATAGAGAGCTTCAAAAAACCTAATAAGGCTATCAAGTACTTTGAATAACTATTAAATTCAACAAGGGCTAGCAATGATACTTCAGGACTTGGTTACACCAGCATTGAACAAGGAGAATCATCCAAGACTATAGAAGAAAGGAGCAGAAAAGGTAAGAACACTAAACCCACTTGTCATTTATGTGGTAAAGAGGGACACATTGCTAATGTATATAGGATCAAGAATGCCTATTAGCATGATAAGTCTAAGAATGCAAAGCTATTGTCATAAGTACACGAAGCAAGGACATCAAGTACATGAGTGTATGACTAGGACTATCAAGACACCCAAATTTGAAGGACACTGCTACAATTGCAAGAAGTATGGACTTAGAGCTTTTGAGTGCAGATCAAAGCCTATGTGGACATCAAATTAGGCAACAAGAGAAGGTAATCATGGTCATCATCACAATTGGGACTACAACACCAGGTATAGTTGTCATTACTATCAGCAATATGGACACATTCCTAAGAATTTCATATGAACACATTTTAGAGGGAACTACAATAGATGGTTAAGTCAAAACACATGTTTTAGTTGCTTAAAGACTAGCCATATTAGTAGGAATTTCCCAACAAAGTCAAAGGCACCCAAGTTAGAAGTCAACACAGGAAAAGAGAAGGTAGATGCGGAACACATTAGAGGACAAATGAATAGGACTTGGAAGAGGGAAAATGAGTGTAGCTCATTAAATGAAGGGATCACTTCACCTAATAGGTCAACTGGTCACACCTCATCCAACTAAGCAAGGATAGGTGTATGGGACTGATATACATAGTTATATCATGCATTAGTCCCAAGATAAACAAGCACTAGAAAGAAGAAAACAACATGAATCAAGATGCAAAATCAAAACTAAAAATTTTAGTAAGAGTTGTTGAGTTTTCCTTAGATGTTGAGTAAATGTCAATGGAAGCCAAGTGAACTGGAAATCTAGTTAGTGCCAAGTAATGGAAAACCAATTGAAGCCGAGTTATGTTGAAACCTTCAAGAGCTAAGTGTACAACTATATGCACTAGGCATTTAATGCTAGGTTTTGAAAGGTATAAGGTCAATTTTTTATCATTTCATGCCATTCAAATTCAAAGAAAAGATAAGAAGAGTGCAAAAGAGATCAAAGAACAACATTGAAAACATTTGCATGGATTTCAACAGTGCTCATGCATAGATTTTGTCAATCTAATGTATTCTTCAAGTGTCGAGTTGCGTAGTGTTAAAGTATAAATCTTTTAAAACCCTAGATCAACTAAATGTCTTCTAGTTCTAAGAACCCAAAGGATAAGGAAGGTCACAAGGTCCAATTGGTTAGTAATGATGTCAAACAACTCAAGTTTAGGCCAATCGTAGAAGTCACTTATAAAAATGACCCTACCAACACATCATCCATTATTCTACCTAGAGTTGTCATGGTACAGGATGTTAGGAACTGTTACATTTGCAAGATAGGTGCAATAGGCGACTTGGAAAATTTTCAAGCATATGATAAACTATGTGATAACAAAATATTGAAGGATGAATTCCAAATTGTTGAGAAAAAGGGTTTGACTAGTGCCCTAGTTTTTCCCACGATTTTCAAAATAGAATGGATACAAATTTTCTTGAGTCAAATTCATGATGGAAATTTGTGTTTGGAAGGAGGAGTAGTTAAAATAACAAAGAGGATAGTGCATATGGTTATAGGCTTTCCGATCCTAGATTGGCATGAGACCCTGAGAAGTGACTTAAAGGAGGCCATTGAAAGAAACATAGGGACCAAATGGAATAAAAGGGGCATGACAATTATCACTATCATAGATGCACTTCTGGATTTTGCAGTGAGAGTCATTTCACATAAGTTCTATCAATCCAGTAGAATGAATAGTGTACAATGCATTTCTATGGATGTGGCATATAAACTTGTCAAAAGGGATAATACATATGATCTGGTAGAACTGTTATTACAATAGATCATGGAGAATCTAGGAACAATTAGAAGATCCAAAGGTGCTCAGTGTAAGTTTGGTTCAATCCTTGTTTGCATATTTTTCTATATTTTGGAAGAGTTTCCTTCAATTGGGAAAGTGAACTAGAATTCAAACAAATATACAATTACTCAAATCAATGAGTATATTGAACAAATGGGTGACAACTTTGAAGCACAAATGACAAGCTACTTTGAGGATTTTAAGAAATCCATGAAACAAAGATTGAGAATACCAGTTTCCCTAGTGGAAAAACATGTCAATGACATCTTCTTCTTAGTTGATATTGATTACATCTACATCTAAGTAGAAGTTCCAAGGGTGATATGGCTAAGGCCATTGGGTTAATAGATAGGACTGCCAAACCTTTTGGCACATATGATGTTGTAAAGTCTAAAGTTGAAATAGAGTTGAAGACAACCTCTATAATTAGGAGGAAAGATAAGTTGGTAAAGAAGATAAAGAATAAATTTGGTGCAGAAATTAAAGGGGTAGCAGGTGTAGAGGATGATGATGAGGAAGAAAATGATGATGAAGAAGATGAATAGGGGCAAGGCCCAATGGAATTGACTCAACACTTAGGTAAATATAAGGAGGAAGGTGCAGAGGAAGAAGAAGTTGAGGAAGCACCAACACAAGTCAAGTAAAAGAAAAAAAAGGCCAAAGTACAACCTCCAACCTAGCCCAAAGCCAAGTAGGTTACAAAGCCTACACAAGCCAAGCAGACACTTGCAATAAGAGCTACCACAAGGGCCTCTACTCAAAAGGCCAAGGAGAAAGTGAAAGAAAAGAAGAAGGCCATTGAGTAGATTGGTGAAGTGTAAAAGAAAAGGAGAAAGTATGTGGCACAACCAAATTTTGATGATGAGGAGAAGATTGAATTAGAGGACATCAGCTAGTATAAAGTGGTAAGCCATCCTCCTAAGTCACACATAGATAAAATCTTTGAAAATATTAAGAATGCAGATTTTACTGATTTGAAAATTATTGATTTCAATAAGTTAAGTAGGAAGGATCAAAACAAGATAGAAGAGTCAGTGTATGCCATGATGGTAGAATTTAAGAATACACCTCTTGAGTTAGACAATACTTTGCCTAGGGTGTTGTATGAGATTATTGAAAATAAATGGAATTATTGTTTTAAAATGGAGAAGGAAATAAGAGAATCAACACTAGCACAAGTGATGCATGATTTGACTAGGGGTCAAATAACTACGGCTAACAAGAAATAAGGTGGAAAATTTACACCAAAGTATAGAGCCTTTAGCATTTTACAAAATAAAATTGAAGAAGTTGTCCAAAAATCAATATGATTGTGGAAGTCACTATACAAATTGACTAATGACAAGGATGAAAAAGGAGAAGAGGAGGATGCAGAAGCGAATAAGGAAAAGGCTATTGATAAGGAGAAAGAAGACAAAATAGAAGTAGAGGAAACAAGAAAAGGAGAACAAGAAAAGAAAGAAGAAGAAAAGAAAGAAGAAGAGAAGAAAGAAGAAGTGAAGAAAGATGAAGAGGAGAAAGAAAAAGGTGAGGAGGAGGAGACACAAGAGGGAAATCAAATGGAAATAGCTGAGTAGGAGCATGAAAAAGACCAGAGTGTGCAAGACACACAATTGCCACCTCCTAGCCCTCCTTATGTAACCATCACACCTGTAGACACTATAACTTTAAAGGATGTTACTAACAAATCATGTCAGAACATCAATCCATTGACTATAGAGGATTTGAAGAAGATCCTTCACCAATCAACACTGTGAGCATAGTTATGCACAAATCTTGTATTGGTGAGTGTGGATGAGTTGAAAAAGGCAATAGTAGAACCAATTAGAGACAAGTTGAAACCACAAGAACCACCTTCCACCATCTTTGCAGCTACTAGTGGTCAATTCCTAATGCTTCCACCACCATTTCCAATAGTTCATACATCTTGAACAGGTGATACCATGTAGTAGAAGCTAAGTGTAGAAACATCAATAGAGAAAATAGGATAGATTACTACATCTGATCCTATAATACAGACACAAGTTACAACCCAAATAGTTTTAATTGACCAAGGGAGAATAGATGAGGAAAAGGAGGACAAATCAAAAGAAGAGGAGAAGGCTGCAATACAAACATTGGTAGAGTTACCAAAAATAAGCACTCCTACAAAAACTCTTCAAAAGTTGAGCACTAATGCAATGCCATTGCAAGTATCTATACTAAGCTTGAACTCAGCAAAAGCGACAATGGTACTTCACTATATAAACCCTAGGTTAGATGAATAAATGTTCATACCTACCTATGACTCCAAGACAATCAGCATTGAGCAGATCACAGAGATACATGATACATTAAATATGGGAAAGAGGTAAGAAATACTCAGGAAGGAGTATAAACATAAGCAAGCATTGCATGAGATTAAGGAAATCTTTATGGATGCCTTCAGCTTGCAATCACTAGATGAGACAAAGCCTATAATGGAACAATTGTCAAATATTGTTGACTAGGTGACAAGTGAAGACCAGGAGACAAATGTGAAACTCATGGAATGGTCTGAAAAGAAGTTTCAAGGAAAAGTAAATGAGAAAATATCCAGTGGCATAGCACTTTAACAAGTTGAATTGGCCAAGAAGATTGAAAAGGTCAAAATTGTACTTGAGAATATCTTCTCATTGTACAAAAAGCTATGTGACTTTTCATACTTCACACAGGAGATAAGTCAGAGAATCTTGAGCTTGGAGAGAAACTTAAAGATTTCTAGCACTCAACTACCAAGAGATCTAGCTCAAAGTGAGAATCATTTTACCCAATTGCTCCACACCCAAAAGGAGTTAGCTACACACACAAGTGAAGAGGCCAATATAAAGGCCAGATTAATGCAGATTCAATCTTCCATAACCCCACATTTGGAAGTACTCCATAAAGAGAAAGTCTATGCTGAAATTGTTTTAAAGAAAGATCCTAATCTTTCTACATTGAATGGACTCATACATCTTGCTGCAAAGACTACCATCCAACACAAGTCATTAGAAATTTCTTTAGAGAATTGGGATGCAACTCTTAAGATGATAATGGAGGTCAAAAATACATTTTTGGTACAATATGGTATTACTCCTTAGCACCCTTTGACATAAGTGTCAAAAAGGGGGAGAAATAAAATAAAGGGGGAGATATAATAAGGAAGATATAACAAATGGGGAGAATACTAACTATTTCATTCATTCTTTTGGAGAATAAAGGGGAAAGATTGTAGATAGCCAAAAAAGGGAGATAAAATGTTTTGGAAATTGTATGGAAGGTAACATAGGTATAGGATATAGAAATTGGGCAAAGGAAAAGAGTATTAGGTACATCAACACAAGAATTTTGGTTATAGGAATGGAATGGCACTCAGGGGGAGTTATAAGAATTTTAAGGTATATTGTTCCTTACAAAATTTTGAACAAGTTTTTTGAAATTTTGTATATATGCCAAACAAATTGGATAATGTACTCATAAGGTTAGATAAATAATGCTTAGTTAAGTGTTTTTGACACTCATGTCAAAGGGGGAGATTGTTGGTCTCACATTGGTTTTGACAATTGAGTGTCAACACACTTAACCAATTTTCATACAGAAGCTAAGTACACTACGTATGCTAAGCTATAGTATATGCCGAGCCAGAATTCCAATAGGTGCCAAGTGATCTTTAGGTGCCAAGAAATCTTTAGGTGCCAAGTGAAGATCAAGTGTTGCATGACTCTAGGTGCCGAGTGAACTATATGAGCTGAGTGATATGTAGGTGTTGTTGGTGTTTTTTTTTTAATGTTAAAACAGTGCTAAAACTACTAAGCGACAAAAGGCTTAATACCTAGATATCAGTACATACACAACCTAAAGAATAGCCAATTCTCATTGTTACTTGCATATGCAAAGTACTAGGACCCAACTTCAACAAAACCTCAGACAGTTTTCTACTCTTTTGGCTCTGTAAAAACCAGGGCGGGTGTACCCGAGGATGGTTCAAAAATGGAACAATTGTATGAGAATTATTCTTTGTTTCATTTTGATTCTCATTTCTAAATCCTCAAACATATACATAACTCTTACCAAATTGGTAAACACATCCCTCGAACAGATATGGCCAAGAAATCTTCTATAGATCTGCAGATGTTTTCAACATCAATGGATAAATGAAGCTAAAATATTCCATGCAGGCAAGTGCTAGCCAACTTTGAATATCTTACAGGAAATAAAATTAAAATTTGATTTTATGATATATTTGAAAAAAAATAGTCATAATATACTTCTCTTTTGGCTGAAATACTTTCGATCAGTGCCTAATCCATTGGGGTTCAGAGTCTATAGTAAATTCTTAGATCTAATTTGTTGCTTTGCAACAAATTCTTATCAACAATTCTTATCAGAATTTATCATTCAAAAATCCTTTTCAATACCTAAGTAATCTCATCACATTCATCAGAGACTTTATTTAATCCATTGAATTAACAACAATAATAAATGGATGGACAACCCTACTAGATTGCAATCAATTGCATAAGCTTTTACTCACACAACATCAAGGTAGCTAAGTACTTAAAAGGAGACAAAATTTAGAAAGAACTGATATGGGGATAGTTCATAATTTGTATTCATTTCCTTTGAAAATGGTATATCCTTTACAATAGAACCAGAAAGACCTTCAGAAAAGAAGCACAGTTCTTTCTACATTCATGTATTCTCAGAAATTTTGACAGAAAAGTATACTACAAACTTGCTTTCCAAATTTTTCGACCAAAAATAGGATTAAGCACAATACTTAGTAAAAATAGAATTCGGACCATTCTTTAGCCTTGGGATCTCACTTAAATAGTGTGAGATGCAACAAGCTTCAGGCTAAAGAAGGTGACAGGTGTCCTTTCAAAAGAAAGACAAAAATAAAATAACAAAAAGATTAACAACATTTCTTGGTGGGTACCTTTCTGTTATGCTTCTGAATTGTTGAGACAAGAGCACGATCTGACCTTACAATCATTCTTCACTTTTGGAGTACATACCCATGAAGTCTGTAAGTGATGTATCATCTTCTGTTACCTGCAAACTCACTTTATCCTGGGGATTTTCCATGTCATTATTGCTGATTACAAGGGTAACTATTACTTTTGCATCTTCTTCCTCATTGTCTCCTAACGTCTGTTCACTAAACTGATTTTTCCACTTATTAAAAGTATCATCATCTGGCCAATCAAAACTTAGAGTTTCTCTTTGTATCTTTATTAAAGAATTTGCATTTTCCTCTAAATCATCAAATTCTTTTCTCATAGCAGTATAATACAATTTTACTTTTACCAGCTCCTCATTTGTATTTGCCCAAAACCAATGGCTAGTCTCACTGATGATGTTTATTATTCTGTTATCGAATAATTCATCCATTTCCTTTTTCCATTTTTCTTTTTCCTTTACTGTATCAACAGATTCTAAAGCACAAGGAAATAGGGTGAATTTTTCAGCAAGATATTTTGAAAAACGGAGTATCAATCTTCTCTATAAAGAATCTCTTTCATTCTCAAAATTTTCTAACTTATTCAATAAATCAAAAATCTTTTCAACTTGATGATAAGGCATTTGGACTGCAGATATACATATAATTGTAATATCGTTATTTCTCTGTCTCCATTTCTATGCAAGATAATTTCGTTTATCATTTTCTTTATTCAACTCATCCATGAGGGTTACAATCCTTGTCAACTGATCATAAAAGGTTGACCATTGTATTTTATCCCTCAAATATGTGACACCCTGCTTCCATTTTTCTTCCTGTTGATTTCTAAATTCTATTTGTCACTCATGTAATTTGGTTTTTTCTGCTTCAAATTCCTCTGCAGTATAGAATTGGGGTCTTTTAGGGGTGTCAGGTATTTCAATGATAGGGGTTAATCCAACAAATGATTGTGGAGGATATGCAATTCTCAGTGTACTGGATTCTCCCACTTTCCTTTTTCCAAGTATCTTCTCCAATTGAGATACCCTGTTTTCCAACTCAATTCTCCTTTTTACCTCTTGATTATAAGCATCCACCACTATTTCATATTTACTGTGCATATCAATCATTTCCTTCTCTTCTCTTTCTACAATGGCCAATGCAAATTTAGAATAATCCACATTCATGTGGGCTGCCTGTACATTTGAAGTATCAGCAACTCTCCTTACAATGATACTCCCTGTTAGTCCTGAATCATCAGGCTGTGATGAAGTAGTCCTGGATCCTCTTCTTAGGGACCACATCACAAGGGAAGCTTGATCATTTTTGAATGCTGTACCCAAGAATTCCTCTTTATTTGGGTCCTGTAGTCCTAAATTATTTGATACAGAATTAAAAATTAATGCATTAGCAATATCCCAATTGGGCAATAATTAAATATTTGCATTTTTTACCATCTATCTACCCTCATCAGGGGTTATATTCTGGAACTCTTGCATCATTTGTTTCTTTATTTGATTTTTAATGGAGGCCTCATCCATTTTTGGATGCTCTGTTTTCATATTCTTACACCTTTGCTCAAAAATGTGCATGTTTACCCTCCATGCAAACTGATGGAAAGCCCTAGATCTTACAAAACTGTTATCAGAACAAAAATGTTGACTGGCTTGTTACAAAATAGGGTCCAATTCCCTTCCTCTAAAATTTGCTACAGTTAATTCAAAACTTGGCATAGAAGGTTCAGGGGGTCTTTCTTCCAGGACAGTACTGGTAGATTCAACTACCTATTTTTCTTTGTGTACAATGGGCATCTGCTGCCGAACAATAGTATATCCTGTCTTCTTTCGTACCACCAGTGGACCCATTCCAATGTTGGGGGTGAAACCCAATTTTCTCATAATCTCTCTGGCTTTATCTGAAAAAGAATCAATAAAATGTTGTTTCTTCTCATTCATTACTTCCATTATCTCAGAGAAAGTACTCATGAGCTTATTTATCTTATCTGCATTGGTTGCAGCATTACAAAGAGGACTATAATCTTTGTCAAAACAATTAATAAACTCCAAAACTTTTGAATAGACTCTCCATTTTTCTTTCTTTATTTCTTTCTCATGGAGAGAATATTCATTTCTTATTATATCTTCAGGAAAATAGAATTCATGCTGAACTGGACGAAGCTTGATTCTAAGTCTAAGAGCAGAGTTAAAGAAACCTTCTGTATCACAAAAACGAGCATGAGACACTGCCATCTTATATTGATCCAAAATTTTGTGGAGAAAGATCCACCCTTCTTTAGTTATCACAAATTGGTGGGCTATAGTGCAAGTAGGAAAAATTGATCCTGTTCCCCTTTTTTGCAAAAAGGCCTCCTCCACTCCTCCCAACTGCCACAAAAATTCAGCTATCCCTACCTTTAAAGGTACCTGATAGGGTAGTACATGGGGTGTTCCTTTGAATCCATAGACCCTAATGATAGTTCAGACTGAATATGGGATAATATCTCCCCAATTATGTGAAACTTTTAGACTATGGGGTTTGTCCATAGGCCTAACAAGATGCATTAGTGCCTTAGGAATTCTGGGATTATCACTCAATATGAGGCATCTTAGTTTGGAGGCAAAGTGCTTATCAAATCTAACAAAGCTAGCATTTTCTGCTTCCCAAGTCATGTCTGCACTCCATAATTGGACTGGCAGTGCTTCACCCTCTTGTTCCCTATTTAAAACCATTTCTTTACCAAAATAAGTGGCCCCTTTAAAAAGAAACATATGCATCAATAGAGATTACTGACCCCAATCCTTTTCCACCTTTCCCTTTACAATCCCCACCAATCCCTAGTGAATCTCATTAGCCAAGTAAGATGCAAAATCAAAAATTATTTCCACACCAAAAGAGGAGATTTGGGTGATCATATACATGAAGCTCACCAAAATAAAATCTTCTTCGCCCTCTCTAAAGACTCTGCATAGGGTCCTATATATCTCTACTGCCATGGCATTGAAGCATGATTTCTTGAATGGTTCTTTAGAAGACGATGTTATGGTTGGGAGGCCTCCAATCTGGCCTATGTGGGCTTTCAATGCACCTTGTCTAACTACATCCCTTTTGGACATATATTCTTTTTCTAACTCTTTCGAATTAATGGGCACATGATACATAGTGAGAGGTCCCAGACTGAAAACCTTCCTAATCTCCTCGGGACTGATGGTAACTAAAGCCTCACCATCCATTCTTCTCACTACCTTAGTGGCTTGGTCATAATTTTTCGCTATAGCTTCAAGCAGGTCAAAATCCATAAACACACTGGGGACAACAAGCTTTCCAAGATCAAAATTTCATATATTGGCATGAGGGGCATATAACTTCCTTTCTACAAACCATTTTTTGAATAAACTCAAACCAGTTTGAGAAGTTTGAGCATCCTAAACCCAATTACCCTTATCATACAATCCATCAACTATCCTTAGCCTAGGGTTTAGTGAGGTTAACCTCTTAACTTGCACTATTTCTACAGTAGACTCAGGAAGCAACTCAAGCAAATCATCATGGACATTTCTATCCAAGTAGTTTATTGCACCTGAAAATCCCTTCTTCGGAGGCATCTTGGGCTATCTTTTTAGAACTTAAAAGCTTACGAATATTATGGTAGTATTACTTACTTGAATTTTGTCTCTGTTTTCCTCTGTATTCTTGCAAATTTTCTACGAACAGACAACTTGACAATTTTTATCAGACCTTGGCACGCTTTTCTTTCAATAATGGCTTCTGCACAAGAATGTCTCCAAATCTTTGCTCACGTGAGATGAAACTAATGAAATCTCTCTATATTATACTCTATTTTTCCTCACGGACGAAGCTTTCTTGTCTAATTAATATAGAGAGTGGCACTACATTTTTCATTTAAAACTGCGTCGTCAATCTTCAAAGATCCTACGATCATGTGGTGTAGAGAGAAAAACTAGGAGTTGTATTTGCCATGTCAGTTATTTTACCTAATGAGAACTTGCCACGTACATAATTATTTCTTTGATGGCACTTATATTTGGACCCACTGACGACTGAGAACATGTGTCAGCATATCGCTACTTCGTTATGCATAAAGAACAAGCACCTTGCCATAGCGAAGCGGCAATAATCATTGATCTGATCCGAAAATGATCGAAAGATATGCTACAGGGCTTCTTAAGAAGGAAGGTGACGGGCCCAACTCGCTATGTCGCTATAATTATCTCCCTTGCAACTCTCCATAGTGAGGAGATGATAGTTATTGATCACTTACCAAATCAAAGGTGAGGAAAAAGCACAGGATCTCCTATTTTATATTTGCTATGTCACATGGGTTAACAAGCATGCAACTTGTCATAGCAAGGTAGCGAGCTTCATTGATCCACTTCAAGCTGACGTTCAGGATTTTTTTGGTACATTCAGTCAGATAGGCATTAATGAGAATCGGATCTCTGCATAGTTGGCACATGTCAAAATTTACCATAGTCATTTATCATTCCATGTCACCAAAGATCTTGCTGATCTTTTACCATTTTATGGGGCCTCGCTAACTCACTAATGGTGAAGCACCTGAATTTTCCGATAGCGAGGTAGCGAACTCCGGCACTTAAAAGGATTTCGTGCTGAAAAATGCAAGGGTTACCTAGTAATCACTTCTGTCAATTAAAACTGATTCTGACAACGATATTTATGACTAGTCATGCCACCTGGTGTAATTATGATACAAGCAAGATGCAATGTCATCATCTTCATATTTTCACGTGGCCTCGCTACTTCGCTAATGGCGAAGTGCCTAATTTTTCTGATAGCGAGGTGGCAGAATGTCCGAAAAAACCATCATTCTAGCTCTAATGTCCGATATTCTAGTGGGTCCCTATCCTTTTTGGACGGTAACTTGCAAAGTGTACCCACACAATAAATCATTTAATAAGCAAATCTTTGATCATCGTATCTTCACTTTACGGTCCTACCTCTTAAAATACTCAACACTCGTTACCTTGCCATACTTAATAAGCATGCAACTTGTCATAGCGAGGTAACGACAATGGTAGATCTAGTCAGATCTGACAGTTGGGACAAATAGGAAGAAAGGTAACCTGGGAGAAAGGAAAAGGAATATGACAGCATATTCGTCTCTTTTGAAAATTCAAAATTTTGTGCCTGACAATTTATGAATAGAGATGATATAGGGTTTACATGATGATTATTTCTTATGGATGGATTATCCAAAACCCTATGCTTCACTTAGGAAAAGAACATTTGACTTTTCTATGATTTAACAGAAAACTTCTACTACAGAAAAAGTCAGACCAACAGTGGTTTTGTCTGGGGATGATAGACTACTTGAGTCTATGCAAGAATTCAGAATCTATGGGAGAGAAGACCACACATCCGGTAAGGTGACAACTTCTTCAGAGAGCACAAGGCAACACACAAAAACAAAGACCCAGAATGTATAAGGATTTACAGAAAAAAAGGCGACAGGAAACCCTAAAGCTACTGTTCATGGAAGAAAATAAGTATTTTTTCAAGAAAAATACCTCTTTAAGAATTGTCCATAACTGGAAATTCAAGAATATTATCAAATATATCTTTGATTATGTAAGAACCTTCACCCCAAGCATTCTCAATGAGATATGGGCCTAACCAAATGGGATCAAATTTACCATGTTTTCCTTTATCTTCAATTCTGGCATTCCACATTAAGACTAGGTCTCCATTTTCAAATTTCTTGTTTATAGCTCTTTTATCATAGAGTGTTTTGACTTGCAACTGCAACTTTTGGTTCCTCAAAGATGCTTCTCTTCTGGCTTTGGTCAATCCTACCAATTCATCCATTCTTTCTTTCATTTCATCAGTAGTATCTTCATCATATGACTAGATGTAATTGTATAGTCCCATCAAGTTGTTCTGGGGCATTCTAGCTTGAATTCCATACACTAAATCAAATGGAGCTACCCAAATTGCCTTCTTTATAGTTACTCTGTCAGCCCATATTGCCAACTGTAACTTGGAATCCCATGCCCTTTTATTATCATCCAAGGTTCTCTTAATGATTTTCAACAGGCTTTTATTTGTGGACTCAGCTTGTCCATTCCCTTGTGGATGATATGGAGTAGATGATGATCTTGTCATTCCATATTTATCACAAAACTTGATGAACTCCTCAGACCTAAAACACATAGCATTATCTATGACAATTCTCTGTGGACATCCAAATTTAGAAATAATATTATTCAATAGGAAATTATTTACCACTTTACTTGTTTCATTTCTGGTAGGGATAGCCTCTACCCATTTTGTAAAGTAGTCAGTAGCAACTAGAATCCAAGAATAGCTAGTGCTAGACTTGGAGAAAATTTCTCCTATGAAGTCCAGACCCCATTGTTGAAAAGGTGCTTGAGTTTCAACTGGCTTCAGTGGAGTATTTCCTGAGAATTTCAGCTTTAAGGAGAACAAATTTCCACAATCCATTATATTGTACTAGTATGTTTCTGGATTCGATTATGTTAAGATTTTTACCATCTTAACACAATCGAATCCATAAACATACTAGTACAATTTCAAATTTCCAGCAAACCTCTGACAAGGATCACATTTCTTAACCATAACTTGAGCATCCTTGAACAAAGAAGGCCACCAGAATCTAGCCCTCATTATCTTATGCGCAGTAGTTTTGGCCATGTAATGTCCTCCACATCCTCCAGCATGCATTTATTTCAAAATCTCTTTTTCCCTTTCTTTTTCAACACATTTCAACAGAAATCCCTCAAAGTTTCTCCACCATAAGTTATTTTGACCAATTACATACCTGATGGCTTGCAATTTAGTACTCATTTTTTCATTGTCAGGCAGATGGGGAGGAACTTCCATATGTTGCAAGTAATGTATAACATTGGTGTACCAGTCACACTGGTCCATGTCACAGAAGTCAGCTCTGAGATCATCATTTACCAGATTTATCTGATTAGCTTCTAGGTTAGTTTCGGCCATGAGTTTGGCCAAACCTTGACCTCTTACTAACTTAGTTATCTGCATATCAATGTTAAATTCTTGGATTCTATTGATCCATCTACATCTCCTTCCTGACACTTCCTGCTGAGAGAATATATCCTTAACTGCAGCGCTAGGTACAAATGCAATAATAGTAGAACCTACCAAATAACTTCTGAATGCTTTTATAGCCTTTACCAAAGCATATGCTTTCTTTTCATTTATTTCATACTTTAGCTCAACAGGCTGCAGGGATTTGCTGAAAAAGGCAACAGGCTGCTCATATCCTTCTTGATTTTTCTGTAATAAAACTGCAGCTACAGTATGGAATGATGCAAAAGAAAAAATATGCATGGGTTTTGCATAATCTGGGGTCCTCAACACTAGAGCATTCTTTATTGCAATTTTTATATCCTGGAATGCCTATGAAGGTTCACCATTCCAATCTATGACAGCTCCTTTCTTGAGCATTTTTGAAATGGGTCTACTAATTTCAGCGAAATTGGTAACAAATCTCCTCAAAAAATTAACCTGGCCAAAAAAGGACTGTATACCTTTCACATTTTTAGGTTTGGGAATTTTATCAATAGCTATTACCCTTTTTGGGTCTATTTTTACCCCATCCTTAGACACTATGTGTCCTAATAACTTTCCTTCTGTGACCCCAAATGAGCATTTCTTTGGGTTTAAAGATACCCCATATTCTAGGGATTTTATAAAAAAAATTTCCAAGTGTTTGCAGTGATCTTCAGCCTTGTTAGAATATGTTGTAAGATCATCCTAGTACACAACCATAAATTTGTCAATATACTCATGAAATGCTACATCCATGGCTCTTTGGAAAGTAGCTCCTGCATTAATCAAGCCAAAAGGCATCCTCACATACACATATGTTCCCCAAGGGGTTGTGAAGGCTGTTTTGAACTGTTCACTTTCTTTTACCAGAACTTGATTATATCCAAAAAAGCCATCCATCATTGACATTAATTCAGAGCCGGTCACTTGTTGTAACATGGCTTCCATATTAGGTAAGCCATAATTATCTTTTAGAGATGCAATGTTTAGATTTCTAAAATCAAAACAAAGCCTAATATCTCCATTCTTTTTTCTCACAGGAACCAAGTTTGAAACCCAAGTGGAATGCCTAATTGGTTTGATTATTCCACCATCTCTTAGTTTTGTCAGTTCTTCCTGCATTTTTGGGGCAAGGGTAGGATTGATTGGCCTTTGTTTTTGCCTAAAAGGTCTTATATTTTCCTTCAACGGTATGACATGCTGGAAAAGATCCTCCCTATAAACCTTAAGGTCGTCATATGACCAAGAAAAAACATGCTTGTATTTTCTAAGTAGGTCAATCAATGCTTTTTTAATTTCAACAGGCAGATCTTGGCCAATGTAAACCCTTTTAGGAACTTCATCCATACCCAAATTTATTTCTTCTAGCTCCTGGGGTTTGGGGTCATTTACTCCCGATTTTATTCTGTCTTGGCTATCAAAAATATTTTCCAAGACTACCAACCCCTTCGGCATCTTATTTGTTTTTAATTGCATTATTTCTTGACCAAAAATGGTTTCTTTCCCATTTATGGTTTCTATCAGTCCATTGCAGTCCATCTCCTGACCATGGTACT
Source organism: Cupressus sempervirens (assembly GCA_028749045.1). NCBI lineage: Eukaryota > Viridiplantae > Streptophyta > Pinopsida > Cupressales > Cupressaceae > Cupressus > Cupressus sempervirens. Next base: position 82,783,602 of record CM053789.1, read on the forward strand.
TGTCTTCATTTAGCAAAAAAATTGTAATATCTTTGTCATCTTCAAACACCTGCCAATTTTCAATGTTGTCAGGTATAGAAGGTCTGTTTTGGACCTTAATATGGGAGATTCTTGCAAATGATATTTCTTTTGGTTTGATGGCTACATTTGCTAGAAGATCAGCCATCTTATTCTGGGTCCTATCTCTCCATGAGATCCCAAATGCATCAAAGAATTCTATTTGATCCTAGACTGCATTTCTATATTGTTTTAATCTCCTATTTTTTTAGGAGTAGGTTCCTTTAATCTGAGAGATGATCAATTCAGAATTCCCTATGACACACAATTTCTTAATTTTGTGGTGTGTGGCCACTTTGAGTCCTAGCAGCATTGCTTCATATTCAGCGATGTTATTAGTGCAGGCAAACTTCAAGGTGAATGAATACCTGAAGATGTTATTTTCAGGGGACACAAAGACTACACCTGCCCCTGCACCCTCTTTAGAACTAGCCCCATCAAAGAACATTGTCCATAATTTTGGTGAATTCATGCAACATTCAACCTCATTTTCAATGATAGCAGGCAAGTTTTCCACTTCCTAAATAATTAATTCAGCCCTGAAAGCATTAATCCTAGTGTCTAGGAAACAAGTGGTATCTTTGTCGATTTCTTCACCTAAGATGTGGTTAACCCTTGGTTCCCTATTTACCCTGACAAATTTGTCCCCTATATGGAAGGTGGCATAAGTAAGATCACATTGTAGGCTCCCCCCCATAGCAGCACTCCATTTTCTAGAAAGTAGCATCCTGTAGTGTGGAGGTATATCTACCACAAGGGCAGACATGGTTAATTCTACCTCAGGAAATGCAGCCAATTTGAATGGTAAGGCATTTATAGTACCTATTACTGGAACCTCTCTAGCATCCATCCCTTGGCATCTGCCTTGCTTAGTATCCACCTTCAATCCTAGGGCTTCCATTACTTTGAAAGGCATTATAGTGTTGGAAGCTCCAGAGTCTATCATAAAATTTTTTAAGGTTTTCCCTTTTATTATTAGACTAAGGAAAAAAGGATCAATATCTTCTATGAATGCAACTGATGAATCATCTAAAAATATCTGAGGAATCTGGGATATAATACCATTGTCCTCTATTATTAACGAGGTCTGTTGGGCTATAGCTTGATCATCAATAATATTGTTGTTTGCTATTCCACCCAACCATGACAAAGCCTTATTCTTATGCTCTTCAATTCTAAAAAGCTCAAACAAGGGCACCTTTACAGTAATTTGAGATAACATGAAAATCATATCAACAGGTTCAACCACAGTAGGTTTTACAATAGTACCTGGAATCGAAGTCTTTTGAGTAGTAAGCACCACTTTTTGCTTGACAACATTCGGTTCTGATTTCTTTGGTTGCACTACTATTTTTGTTGCTTCACCTATTTGAAATTGAACCTTCTTCTTTGGTTCCCATTACTGACCCTTGTTCTCCTTGATCTTAAGCACATCTATACTGACTTTCTTGTGTTGATCATTCATCTTATGAGTGGTGTCTTTGATGAACACACTAGATGGCCTTCTTGCATCATTACTTATTGCTCTATTTCTCAAATTATAATTACTATGGACTTGTGAAATCATTTCGGCTGTAATTCTATCAATTTCCTCCTTGGAGGGGTTTCTTAAATTTGTGAGACCTATGTCAGAAAATGTATTGCATACCTTATCTATATCATTCTCTTCATCATCTAAAAATATTTGCTGATGATGTAACTGGTAAGCAATTCTCTGGCTAGTAACATCATTCTCAAGTTCTTCTCAATCAGAATCTATCAAATCATCACATGTGTTCACCATATTGTAGCTTATATCATCATGGTTTTTCTCTTCAGTTTCTTCTTCTGCTTGCACTCCTTGATCTTGGGTGAATGACTGGGAAAAAACACACTAATTAGCATAATGAGGTGATTGTCATATAATGCACCATGGTACATCATCATTCATATTTACAGTATTCCTTTGCAGGGGGTCTGGAGTACCCTTATCTTTCATATTTTGGGTCTGGTTGGGAACTGGTTAACCATCTTTCCACTGAGTGGTGTAAGCGTAATTCTGCATCCTAGGCTATCTATTGAATGTTGTTATTCACAGGGGTTATTTCAGCAACATTTGGCTTATTGAAAATAGTGAGATTCATCTTCTTGAGCATTTCTAAAACTTGGCCTATAGTAGGTTCTTCAGGCTTTTTTTTATGGGAGTTTTGTCACCCTCCCTTTTATTATTAATTTTAGGATTAAAAAGCTTAGGATCATCCCTCCTCCCTAGTTTTCCAGATGCCTTTCTATTATTTTCTATATTCACTACAACTCTATAGGCATCTCTTAAAGTTTTAGGATCCTTATCTCTCAGTTGATAGGCCATTTTGCTATCAAAAGCATTGAAATAGGTTGTGAGATAGACATCTTCATTTAACCTCATAAACTAAAAAAGTTTGTACATCCCCTTTTGAAATCTCACATTGAAATCAAATGTGGATTCATTTGGATTCTTCTTGATATTGTTGAACTCATTCAACATGAATCCTGCATTAGTATTGTCCCCATATTTCTCTTTGAACAATTTCTCCAAATCACTCCATGAAGTAATACTATCATCAGGCAACCTCCTGAACCAATCCCTTGCATCCTCTGTTAGTGAATGCACAAATAATTTCATCACCATGTCCTCATGTTCAACTTCATAATCATTCAGCATGTCAATGAAAATCCTCAAATGTTCTTCACCAATAACAGCATTATTTCTAAAAAACTTAACCACTTTATCCCTTAAATCAAAAGATATGGGATGGGGGGCACTAGGAATACCGACAAATGATATTTTTCTATATTTTTTGAGGTATATAGGTTTCTTTTGGAAACTAGGAACATTAGAAGTACTAGTTGTATTAGCTTGACTCAGGGGAGCAGCTTGGGACAGCTGTGGTGGGACAAATGGGACTTGAGTGCCAATATTGGAAGATGAGGTAGGAGCAGATTGGGGTACTTTCTGAGTCAAGATTATGGGACCACTAACTGGTGCAAGATTTGTAGGTGGGATAGACAAACTAGGCCATGAATTCAAGGCAGAATTAGACTTTATGAATTGGATTTTCCTTCTGGTTTCTGCAGCCTGAGCTTCATTCTCAACCTTCTCAAGTTCTTTTGCAAGGTCTTCCCTCTCTTTTTGAGCCTTCTCTAGATCTAGATCTAACTTAGATATGGAGGGTTGTATAAGTTTGCTCGATATAGCTTGAGGCTCATTTATTTGGATTCCTATAGCCTTGCCTTTCCCTTTATCTAGAACTATTCCAGTGGGCTCTACCGGATCAACTTGAATGGGTTTATAAGCTTGAACTTGAGCAATAATTGCTTCTTGCCTTTGATTTAGGTGTTTCTCCTACTGTTGAACTTTAGCTCATAGATTATCAACATCTCCAAAGACATCCTTATGGAGAGTTGTAGTATTCTCTTCTAATTTTTTATTTTTCTCTTTCAAAGCAGCCATCCTTCTTAGCAAAGTATCTCTTTCTATTATTGCATCCAAAGTGGCTCACTCCCTCTCCTTTTCAAGAAGAATGCGTTTAGATTCTTCCTCAGCAATCCATTTCTTCAAAAATCCTATTTCAGATTGCACTTCTTTAGAGTCTGCAGAGGTTGCCTCAGAATTAGCAAGGTCATCCAGATCTATAAGGTTTGGTTTCATATAAGGGGCTACTCTGGGATTAAAAGGATTATCAGATGAACTCCTAAATCCTAGCCTACAATTTGTATCTACTACAGGCTCTGGTCTTAATGAAGCAATTCCCATAGTAGATACATCCTTGTCTTGAAAAACTCTCTCATCTGGTAATGGGGTACTGAAAATACCTCCTAAGAGTCTTGTAGTTTCGAATTCAAAGCTAAGCGAAGATGACTCTCTTCCTATTATTGGTTGATAATGGGAATTTACAGAGGCATTACCTCTAGGCTTCCAAGTAGGATTTGGATCTATTCTTTTCGTATTTTGGTTCTTCCTACCACCTTGGGGTAGATTAGTATACATTGATACATTAGGATTGGCTCTCATGTAAGCCCTTGTGTTTTTTCTCTTGTCAGCCATATTCTTCTTTTGTTACAATAAGCACTAGCTTCAAAACCTTGACTGAGTCGCCACCCTCTTTCGAGAAAAAATATAATAACACTATTATTGACAGAAAGAAAACAATACACAAGTAGGAGCAAAAATATGGCACAGACAGACCAATCACTGATGTTGTAAGACTGCAACTCTTGCTTGTTAGATAAGACACTTGGATAAGCTAGATGCGTCAGTGTGTAGCAATGGTATTTGGGTTATATCTTCTTTAAATCCTCAAGGTTTGACACTAAAGATTCCCTTATAGCCATAAGAAAAATAAAGATCACACGACACACACATACATAGTAGGACTAAAGACAACTGCAATACTTTTTACAGATGTGTTAGACAATCCCTAGCAGAGTCGCCATTTTGTTGGTGTTTTTTTTTAGATGTTAAAATAGTGCTAAAACTACAAAGCGACAAAAGGCTTAATACCTAGATATCAGTACATACACAACCTAAAGAATAGCCAATTCTCATTGTCACTTGCATATGCAAAGTACTAGGACCCAACTTCAACAAAACCTTAGACGTCTTTCTACTCTTTTGGCTCTGTAAAAACTAGGGCGGGTGTACCCGGGGATGGTTCAAAAATGGAACAATTGTATGAGAATTATTCTTAGTTTCATTTTGATTCTCATTTCTAAATCCTCAAACATATACATAACTCTTACAAAATTGGTAAAAATATCCCTTGAACAGATATGGCCAAGAAATCTTCTATAGATCTGCAGATGTTTTCAACAGCAATGGCTAAATGAAGCTAAAACATTCTATGCAGGCAAGTGCTGGCCAACTTTGAATATCTTACAGGAAATAAAAGTAAAATTTGATTTTATGATGTATTTGAAAAAACCCAGTCATAATATACTTCTCTTTTGGCTGAAATACTTTTGATCAGTGCCTAATTCATTGGGGTTCAGAGTCTATAGTAAATTCTTAGATCTAATTTGTTGCTTTGCAACAAATTCTTATCAGCAATTCTTATCAGAATTTATCATTCAAAAATCCTTTTCAATACCTAAGCAATCTCATCACATTCATCAGAGCCTTTATTTAATCCATTGAATTAACAACAATAACAAATGGATGTACAACCCTACTAGATTGCAATCACTTGCATAAGCTTTTACTCACACAACATCAAGGTAGCCAAGTACTTAAAAGGAGACAAAATTCAAAAAGAACTGATATGGGGACAGTTCATAATTTGTATTCATTTCCTTTGAAAATGGTATATCCTTTACAATAGACCCAGAAAGACCTTCAGAAAAGAAGCACAGTTCTTTCTACATTCATGTATTCTCAGAAATTTTGATAGAAAAGTATACTAAAAACTTGCTTTCCAAATGTTTGGACCAAAAACAGGACTAAGCACAATGCTTAGTAAAAACAGAATTCAGACCATTCTTTAGCCTTGGGTTCTCACTTAAATAGTGTGAGATGCAACAAGCTTTAGGCTAAAGAAGGTGATAGGTGTCCTTTCAAAAGAAAGACAAAAACAAAATAACAGAAAGGTTAACAACATTTCTTGGTGGGTCCCTTTCTGTTATGCTTCTGAATTGTTGAGACAAGAGCACGATCTGACCTTACAATCATTCTTCACTTTCAGAGTACATACCCATGAGGTCTGTAAGTGATGTATCATCTTCTGTTACCTACAAACTCACTTTAACCTGGGGATTTTTCATGTCATCATTGCTGATTACAAGGGTAACTATTACTTTTGCATCTTCTTCCTCATTGTCTCTTCACATCTGTTCACTAAACTAATTTTTCCAGTTATTAAAAGTATCATCATCTAGCCAATCAAAACTTAGAGTTTCTCTTTGTATCTTTATTAAAGAATTTGCATTTTCCTATAAATCATCAAATTCTTTTCTCATAGCAGTATAATACAATTGTACTTTTACCAGCTCCTCGTTTGTATTTGACCAAAACCAATGGCCAGTCTCACTGATGATGTTTATTATTTTGTTATTGAATAATTCATCCATTTCCTTTTTCCATTTTTCTTTTTCCTTTACTGTATCAACAGATTCTAAAGCACAAGGAAATAGGGTGAATTTTTCAGCAAGATATTTTGAAAAATAGAGTATCAATCTTCTCTGTAAAGAATCTCTTTCATTCTCAAAATTTTCTAACTTATTCAATAAATCAAAAATCTTTTCAACTTGATGATAAGGCATTTGGACTGTAGATATACATATAATTGTAATATCATTATTTCTCTGTCTCCATTTCTGTGCAAGAGAATTTAGTCAATCCTTTTCTTTATTCAACTCATCCATGAGGGTTACAATCCTTGTCAACTGATCATAAAAGGTTGACCATTGTATTTTATCCCTCAAATATGTGACACCCTGCTTCCATTTTTCTTCCTGCTGATTTCTAAATTCTATCTGCCACTCATGTAATTTGGTTTTTTCTGCTTCAAATTCCTCTACAGTATAGAATTGGGGTCTTTCAGGGGTGTCAGGTATTTCAATGATAGGGGTTAATCCAATAGATGACTGTGGAGGATATTCAATTCTCAGTGTACTGGATTCTCCCACTTTCCTTTTTCCAAGTATCTTCTCTAATTGAGATACCCTATTTTCTAGCTCAATTCTCCTTTTTACCTCTTGATTATAAGCATCCACCACTATTTCATATTTACTGTGCATATCAATAATTTACTTCTGTTCTCTTTTTATAGTGGCCAAGGAAAATTTAGAATAATCCACATTCATGTGGGCTGCCTGTACATTTGAAGTATCAACAACTCTCCTTACAATGATACTCCCTGTTAGTCCTGAATCATCAGACTGTGATGAAGTAGTCCTGGATCCTCTTCTCAGGGACCTTATAACAAGGGCAGCTTGATCATTTTTGAATGTTGTACCCAAGAATTCCTCTTTATTTGGGTGCTGTAGTCTTAAATTATTTGATATAGAATTAAAAATTAATGCATCAACAATATCCCAATTGGGCAATAATAAAATATTTGCATTTTTTACCATTTATCTACCCTCATCAGGGGTTATATTCTGGAACTCTTGCATCATTTGTTCCTTTATTTGATTTTTAATGGAGGCCTCATCCATTTCTAGATGCTCTATTTTCATATTCTTACACCTTTGCTAAAAAATGTGCATGTTTACCTTCCATGCAAACTGATGGAAACCCCTAGATCTTACAAAATTGTTATCAGATAAAAAATGCTGACTGACTTATTCCAAAACAGGGTCCAATTCCCTTCCTTTTAAATCTGCTATAGTTAATTCAAAACTTGGCACAGGAGGTTCCCTTCATCAATTTCTACTTGTGTAACAAAAATTTCTCCTTGTGACCCCATTTGTTCAAATTGCTCATTGGTGAGCTGCTCTTCCTCAATTCTCATTTGACTTTGAGAAGGTGAGTAACCTTCATCAGGGGGTTCTTCTTGCCTTATTATTTTTCTTCTTTTTGGAGAAGGTTCAGGGGGTCTTTCTTCCAGGATAGTACTGGTAGATTCAACTACCTATTTTTCTTTGTGTACAATGGGCATCTGCTGTCAAACAATAGTATATCCTGTCTTCTTTCATACGACCAGTGGACCCATTCCAATGTTGGGGGTGAAACCCAATTTTCTCATAACCTCTCTGGCTTTATCTGGAAAAGAATCAATAAAATGCCATTTCTTCTCATTCATTACTTCCATTATCTCAGAGAAATTACTCATGAGTTTATTTATCTTATCTGCATTGGTTGCAGCATTACTAAGAGGACTGTAATCTTTGTCAAAAAAATTAATAAACTGCAAAACTTTTGAATAGACTCTCCATTTTTCTTTCTTTATTTCTTGCTCATGGAGAGAATATTCATTTCTTATTATATCTTCAGGAAAATAGAATTCATGCTGAACTGGACGAAGCTTGATTTTAAGTCTAAGAGCAGAGTTAAAGAAACCTTCTGTATCACAAAAATGAGCATGAGACACTGCCATCTTATATTGATCCAAAATTTTGTGGGGAAAGATCCACCCTTCTTTAGTTATTACAAATTGGTGGGCTATAGTGCAAGTAGGAAAAATTGATCCTATTCTCCTTTTGTACAAAAAGGCCTCCTCCACTCCTCCTAGCTGCCACAAAAATTCAGCTATCCCTACCTTTAAAGGTACCTGATAGGGTAGTACATGGGGTGTTCCTTTGAATCCATAGACCCTAATGATAGTTGAGACTGAATATGGGATAATATCTCCCCAATTATGTGAAACTTTTAGACTATGGGGTTTGTCCATAGGCCTAACAAGATGCATTAGTGCCTTAGGAATTATCGGATTATCACTCAATATGAGGCATCTTAGTTTAGAGGCAAAGTGCCTATCAAATCTAACAAAGCTAGCATTTTCTACTTCCCAAGTCATGTCTACACTCCATAATTGGACTGGCAGTGCCTCCCCCTCTTGTTCCCTATTTAAAACCATTTCTTTACCAAAATAAGCGGCACATTTAAAAAGAAACATATGCATCAATGGGGAGTACTGACCCCAAACCTTTTCCACCTTGCCCTTTGCAATCCCCACCAATCCCTGGTGAATCTCATTAGCCAAGTAAGATGCAAAATCAAAAATTATTTCCACACCAAAAGAGGAGATTTGGGTGATCATATACATGAAGCTCACCGGAATAAAATCTTCTTAGCCCTCTCTAAAGACTCTGCACGGGGTCCTATATATCTCTACTGCCCTAGCATTAAAGCATGATTTCTTGAATGTTTCTTTAGAAGACGATGTTATGGTTGGGAGGCCTCCAATCCGGCCTATGTGGGCTTTCAGTGAACCTTGTCTAACTACATCCCTTTTGGACATATATTATTTTTCTAACTCTATCAAATTAATGGGCACATGATGCATAGTGAGAGGTCCCAGACTGAAAACCTTCCTAATCTCCTCAGGACTGATGGTAACTAAAGCCTCACCATCCATTCTTCTCACTACCTTAGTGGCTTGGTCATAATTTTTTGATATAGCTTCAAGTAGGTCAAAATCCATAAACACACTGGGGACAATAAGCTTTCCAAGATCAAAATTCCATATATTGGCATGAGAGGCATATAACTTCCTTTCTGCAAACCATTTTTTGAATAAACTCAGACCAGTTTGAGAAGTTTGAGCATCCTGGACCCAATTACCCTTATCATACAATCCATCAGCTATCCTTAGCCTAGGATTCAGTGATGTTAACCTCTTAACTTGCACTGTTTCTACAGTAGACTCGGGAAGCAACTCAAGCAAATCATCATGGACATTTCTATCCAAGTAGTTTATTGCACCTGAAAATCCCTTCTTCGGAGGCATCTTGGGCTATATTTTTAGAACTTAAAAGCTTATGAAGATTATGGTAGTATTACTTACTTGAATTCTGTCTCTATTTTCCTTTGTATTTCTACAAATTTTCTGCGAACAGACAACTTGACAATTTTTATCAGACCTTGGCACGCATTTCTTTCAGTAATGGCTTCTGCACAAGAATGGCTCCAAATCTTTGCTCGCGTGAGATGAAAATGATGAAATCTCTCTGTATTATACTCTATTTTTCCTCAGGGACGAAGCTTTCTTGTCTAATTAATACAAAGAGTGGCACTACATTTTTTATTTAAAACTACGTCGTCGATCTTCAAAGATCCTACGATCATGTGGTGTAGAGAGAAAAACTAGGAGTTGTATTTGCCATGTCAGTTATTTTACCCAATGAGAACTTGCCACGTACAGAATTCTTTCTTTGATGGTGCTTATATTTGGACCCACTGATGACTGAGAACACATGTCAGCATATCGGTACTTCGTTATGCATAAAGAACGAGCACCTTGCCATAGCGAAGCGGCGACAATCGTTGATCTGATCTAGAAATGATCGAAAGATATGCTACAGGGCTTCTTAAGAAGGAAGGTGGCGGGCCCAACTTGCTATGTTGCTATAATTATCTCCCTTGCAACTCTTCATAGTGAGGAGACTACAACCGTTGATCACTTACCAAATCAAAGGTGAGGAAAAAGCACAGGATCTCCTATTTTATATTTTCTATGTCACATGGCTTACCAAGCATGCAACTTGTCATAGTGAGGTAGCGAGCTCCGTTGATCCACTTCAAGCTGATGTTCAGGATTTTTTTTGTATATTTAGTCAGATAGGCATTAATGAGAATTGGATCTCTGCATAGTTGGCACATGTCAAAATTTACCATAGTCATTTATCATTCCACGTCACCAAAGATCTTGCCGATCTTTTACCATTTTACGGGGCCTCGCTAACTCGCTAACGGTGAAGCCCCTGAATTTTCTAATAGCGAGGTAGCGAGCTCTGACACTTAAAAGGATTTCATGCCAAAAAATGCAAGGGTTACCCAGTAATCACTTCTGTCAATTAAAACTGATTCTGACAACGGTATTTATGACTGGTCATGCCACTTGGTGTAATTATGATACAAGCAAGATGCAATGTCATCATCTTCAGATTTTCACGTGGCCTCGCTACTTCGCTAATGGCAAAGTGCCTAATTTTTTTGATAGCGAGGTGGCAGAACATCTAGAAAAACCATCATTCTGGCTCTGATGTCAGATATTCTAGTGGGTCCCTATCCTTTTTGGACGGTAACTTGCAAAGTGTACCTGCACAATAAATCATTTAATAAGAAAATCTTTGATCGTCCTATCTTCACTTTACGGTCTCGCCTCTTAAAATACTCAACACTCGTTACCTCACCATACTTAATAAGCATGCAACTTGTCATAGCAAGGTAACGACAATGGTAGATCTAGTCAGATTTGATGGTTGGGACAAATAGGAAGAAAGGTAACTCGGGAGAAAGGAAAAGGAATATGACAGCATATTCGTCTCGTTTGAAAATTCAAAATTTCGCGCCCGACAATTTATGAATAGAGATGATATAGGGTTTACATGATGATTATTTCTTATGGATGGATTATCCAAAACCCTATGCTTCACTTAGGAAAAGAACATTTGACTTTTCTATGATTTAACAGAAAACTTCTACTACACAAAAAGTCAGACCAACAGGTGTTGAGTCATAGTTGATGTCGAGCAAGCCAAAATGCAATAGGTGTCAAGCAAACCAAAATCATATATGTGTCAAGCACTAGTAATCCAGTATGTGTCGAGTAACAAAGAATCAGCTTATGAGTTTGTGCTTTCACAAACTCAAACGTAAACCATTTTTTGAGCTGACATAGAAGAGTCTTGATGGATAATAAGGATAAGAATGAATCTTTATATTTCCTATGCAATTAGCATGCAACCAATAAGAAAAATGGAGAAGGAATGCAACCAATAAGAAAAGTGCTAGGAGTGAGTGGGAAATAAAGATTCAATATGGATTGTAGATCCATACCTAACCCTAAGTCTTTGTAATCTTTAAAAGGAGGATGAAGCCCCATTGTATGTGTGGAAGAGAGTAGTGTAAGGGTAAACTATAGTAAAATTTAGTGGGAAAAGTGAAAAGACTTAGAGGAACAAGTGCAGCATTGTAGTATCTAGCTTATTAGAATAGAGAAAGGGAATCAAATAGATATCGGATATTAGAGGATCAACATCAGATTGAGTAGATCAAGTGCCTCAATTCAGCAATGAAGGATTGTAAGCTATCAGGTTTATTTTGTCTAATACTCTCTAGCAATTGTATTAGAAGGAAAATTCTATGTTGATAGGTTAGCTTAACAACTAGGTTGTAGATCCTTTGAAGAGCTGATAAAATCCTTTACCATGGTGACACTTCATGTAAAGTTTTTTTAAATCCTTTAAATAAGTCACTATTGATATATTGTAAATCCTTTAACAGGGCATGCCTTTCATAGGGCAGACCATCAAAAGTGGTCAAACATTATTGCTATAGTGATTTTGTTGGTATCATCCCCACCCCAATTTTACTTTTTCATTTTGGAGGGTTTTTGGGTTACCAAATTCTAGTATTATGTGTTGTGATGCATGTGTTCACTTTATGGTTGTTTGATATTTTTACATGCATGAATTTTATTTCCAGTTAAAAGTTTTTAAGGTTAAAAGTGTGATACTTCCGATTCACCCCCCCACCCACCCACCCTGTCCACCCCTCTCAGAAGTATTCTTCCCATTTGATTATTCCAACATCGTTTTCAAATAATCCTCTATGAGGGGATTGATGTTCTAAGAAATAGTCTCAGAAACATCCTTAACTTTGAAAATTTTAATGTTTGTACTTGTCTCCTATGGAGGGCTGGTACTCGACACTTGTGTATCTTGTACACTCTATTATGGTGTATGTTATTCTTTAGTTAGTTCCTAGGTGTTAATGCTCATATGTATGCCTCCCTAAATTGTGTCCTATTCTTTGTCATCTTCTTCATCCTCGTCTACCTCAATAGGCATCTTCTCATCTTCCCTAGATGTTGATAGTCTATATGTTATTTTCCACATTTGTTTGGACTTCTGTACAACATCCTCTATGTTATTTTGCAATATATTGAATGCCCTATATTTGACAGAAATTTTGTAGCACACTTTTTAAAGGCTTTAGTCATTGATAAGTAGGAGATAATTTCCATAGCAAGTCAAATTGTGACATTTCTATCAAGATTCAACTATGTGATTTTGAGTCAAACTCATTGACCCATGTTTCATGAGTAGTGATTCAACATGAATCCATCTCTCATGAGAAAAAATGGAACACTTAGCACTCATTGGATCTAGGTGATGCTCATAGGGGTGAAGTAGTGGGACTTCCCAAGAGGTCGCCAATCCTAGTACTACTCCAACCTAAGCGTGCTTAACTATAGAGTTTCCCCCATGGTTAAATCCAAAGCTTGCAACCCCATTTGCAAAAACTTCATCAAGTGTTGTGCTTTATGAACCATTCATTAGAAAGCCCCTTAAGCTCATCAATTGATAAGTAGGAGATAACAATATAACAACTTTAGTCATTTCAGCCTTACTAAGTTCTAGCATAATTTGGGCAAGAGTTGTCTCCCTAATTTGTTTCTTAGTGTCTAAAAAAAAATGCCACTTTTTCTCAACTCGTATGGAGTTGTCAAGTTCTAGAGGAGTCATTTTGAATATTGCCATCGTGGCATATACTGCCTCTTCAACTTGGTTCTTTTCAATCTTCCCAAGATTTTCAAACTCAATATGAGTTAATCCTAATAAATCAACATTGTTCCTAATATTATCACATAGATTGTCTAAATCCAAAGAGGGATTATGACTCACCACTTGAAATTGGCTATTTTCACCCCATTCAATCTTCTCTTCATCAGTTTCAGCTAGAGCAACATATTTCCTCTTTGGTATCTTCTAAGCTTCAACTTTCTTCTCCTTAGGCTTGGCTACCTCTTTAGCCTTTTGTGCAGTGACTCTTGTGCTATCCCTTGTGGTAGGTGTTATAGGCTTGGGTTGAGTAGGTTTAGAAACCTTCTTTGGTTTTCTCACTTCTTGTGTCTTTGCTTTTCCCTTTTTCTTCTCAATAGCTGTAGGTGCTTAACTAGCTTCTTCTTTCTTGACACCTTCTACAATTTCCACTTCTTCTTCTTGTTGGTCTTCTCCCTGACCTTTTGTTAATGCTAATGGTGCTTGAGCTTGTGTTTCCTCTTCTTCTTCATCTACTCCTTCACCAAATCTTTCTTTTAGCTTCTTAACTAGTTTATTCTTGTTCCTGATCATTGAGGCAGTCCTCAATTCCATTGTAATCTTTGATTTGGCCATGTCACAATTTCCAAATGCTAAGGCTTCTTTACCCACTGTTGTGCTATCCACAACACATGCCCCATTCCTCACTAGGAATGGGGACGCCCTACTTTTTTTGACTCCTGGACTCACAATTCGAGAGTCAGGAGAACAATTATTGTTTAGAGTCCAAAAATCACAAAAAAAAATCAAAAATTGAAAAAATCACAAAAAATCAAAAATCAAAAAAATCACAAAAAATCAAAAATTGAAAAAATCACAAAAAAACTCAAAAATTGAAAAGCAAATCAAAAAAATCAAAAAATTAAAATTAATTAATTAATTAATTAAAAAAAATTAAATTTTTTTTTTAAAATAAAAATAAAAATAACAATAATAATAAAATAAAAAAACCAAGCGCCCAAGCGCCGAGTGCAACTTGAGCCACAGCGTCGTGCGTGAACGAGCACTGAGAGCCGCCCGTGCTTGAGCACCACCGCGCTACACGCATGTGTGCTCACGTGCCGCCGTGTCATGCCTCTCACATGCGCATGTGCGCCACCACACTGCGCCTCTTGCATGCACATGTGCGCTTACGCACCGCCGCATCGCGCCTCGCTCTTGCGCGCATTGCTATGGGTTCGCGCCTTGTACACATGCGTTCTGATGCATTTCGTATGTGTGCATGCACACATCACCAAGGGCCTTGTGTGGTTGTCAAGCTATTGCCTTGTGTGCTTGTCAAGCTTTTTTTTTTTTTGATGTATATTTAATTTCTTATACTTAAGATATATTTTAATATATGCGACGAATCTTTTGAGAGGTAAAGATTTTAGAAAATTTTAGGGATTCAGAAATCCAGACTTAGCTAAATTTTAGGGCTTCAGGATTTTAGACTTAGCCAAATTTCAGGACTTCAAAATTTTAGACTTAGCTAGATTTCAAGATTCACCTCCAATTTTGTTTGAATAGCTAGATTTCAAGATTCACCTCCAATTTTATTTGAATGGCTAGTGTGTCTTTACTATGCATTGTTAACTCTATAGACTAATGTTTACTTCTTTTGTAGGTAAAAATGGCATCCTCAACTTGTCGAGATCATAACTTTTAACTCGAGCCTTAGAATTTAGAACTGCTTACACCATTGGAAAGGAGAGCTAAAGATATAATTTTAATCCCTAAAATAGTGAGCCTTCAACTGCTCAGTTTTAGGGATCAACAAAGGTTCTGACTTGAAATTTTGAGCAAAAGACCTCCAAAAAGGTCATTTAAAAATGCTTAGAAAATTTGTGAAAAAATATGAAAAGTTGCAAAAATTTGATCGTCTTGGATAATCTGGATCACATGGTTTCTCACCGGGAAGGATTGGACAGGTGGAAAGAAGACAAAGGTAAAAGAAATAGAGGATGGACACATAAAACAAATCAAGTTCCTCATCTTATGTAGCTATTGGGGACAAGATTCAACAAAGGTGCCTCAAGATTTTTGATTGAAGAAGCAGAGGAAGTACAAGTTGATGAAAGTAATTGGCTACAAAGAGCATGTAAATCATCAGAAAGGGGCATGGAGCGTATACAAAAAGTGATCTAAAGTTTCATTTGAACAAAACCCAAAAACTATTTTCAAAATTGAGAATTTTGATTTTTTGGCGAATTGAGCTCCACAGGTCCACAGCTCTATAGCTCCACAGCTCTGCAAATCTGCAAGTCTGAAGCTCTGCTGATTCATAGGTTTGTAGGTCCGCAGCTCCATAGGTCCGCGGCTCTGTAGGTCTGTAGGTACACAGCTCCGCATTTTCATGTAGCTCCATAAATCAGAGGTGCACTGATAGTTGACTACCAGTTTCAAAAATATCACTTTCCATGCATTGGGAGCACAATTTGATGGCAAGTTAACTTTGAAAGATGCTTAGTGAAGGGCTAGCTTCTATTTTTGGTGTCTCCATGCACTTCTACTTTGACTGATGGCTTCCTCCTACTTTCTCTCTCATGCTTTCATTATTTTTGACATGTAAAGGGCTCATGCATCCAATTAATGAATAGAATATGGATGGAGTCCCTCTAAGCACCAGTTAGATTACCAATTTGTATATATTTAGTTTGTTTTAATGTTTTAAAAGTATTTTATTGCATTAAGATATCTCTCACTCTCAACACAAATTGAGGAGATGATTTCTTATAAATACCGCATTGTAAAATGTAAAAAGGGCCGCTGTTATTATGTAATAAAATTATGCTTTTGGTGCTAGCATTCGGAGTGTAGTTATTCTTGCCTGGATGTGTCATTTTTTTATGATTTTATTCATGAGATTGTGATTGAGCCAAATGTTTATTGCATTGTTTTTGGTTGTGCGATCTTTTAGTTCTGGTGTTTGCTATAGATATATGAATTCCGTTGACGTAATTAGCTTGAGAAGAGATCATCTGATTGTGTCTACATAGCTTTTTGTCTCGCATGAGCACACTTTTCATGGCCTTGCGATTTGATGAAGAGTGAAACAACATTCGATTTTTCAAAGATTCTCATTGATGATTGCATCAGTGGATTCTAGGAAGCGTTGCTCCTGTTTTCATTAGTTTCCTACTGATTTCTTCAAAGGTTTAACTCGCAACATGTTGTGTTCTGTAGCTTATGTCTGTTTAGGAATTTCAATTTCAAGTTATTTGACTTCATGTTATTTTCTTTCAGTTTTTTTATTTTCTTTGCTAACCCCCCTATTAGAATAGGACCTCATAGTAGCTGCATTCTTAGAGTTGCATTCATTGAAAAACAAAAAAAACATAAAATATTGTTCTTTTGGTGTGATATTTTGAGACAACAAACATATTTTACTTGATTCTAAGGTAAAAGAGTTTTTGGAACCAATAAAGGCCTCCTCATGAACATTCACATTTATCTTCTACTGAGCGGATTTTGGTATGTTGCAAGACAAACACTGAACCTTGGAATGGATCCTTTAAAAGATTTTCTTTTCAAGAGAGGAATTACACTATGGATTCCTACCATTGACCTCATGCAAAAAAAATGCCCAATAGAAGTGGCTCTAGAAGGAGGGCCAAAAAAAAAAGAACCTACTCTTGGAAACAAGAAAGATTTGATAAAGTTTCGAAGGTTTTGCACTCTTGCAATAATTTGCACTTCGCACAAGTTCAATTTTTTTTTTTTGATTTTTTCAAAAATTTAGGTGAGCAGGTTCGCAACTCTATAGGTCCATAGATCTGTAGCTCTGCAGGTCTGTAGATCCGCAGGTTCGCAGGTCCGCAGATCTGCAAGTTCGTAGCTCCGCAGATCCGCAGGTCTACAAAATTTTGTGGTGCACTATTTTGAGAAAGTGTGCTTCTCTAGAGGTGCTCTTTTCCAGAATAAACACAAGTTGTTAGAACTTAGTCACTTCCACAAACATCACAGTGATAAAGGGATTCCAAGAACTCCACCCATTCACATTACACATTTCATCATCATCATTCACTTTACATTCCACTTTACACATTTTCTTCATTATGCACCATGTATTTCTTCAATGCCCAAAGTTCACCTTTGAACCTAACTGGACCATTACATGACTTGCCCAAAAATCCTGAAAAGTTTTGCCCACAGTTCATCTATGGAGAATCACAAATAGCAGAAGATCATATCAAAATTTTCAAAGAGATCTATAATTGAAACCAAATTCAACATATGGACACGTTATGCCACCTTTTTCCTTACACTTTGGGAGAAATGGCATTCAATTGGTACCTCAATCTGCCACCAGCATCAATAATGGATTGGAACTCCTTTGAGAGCAAGTTTCTAAAACAATTCAAGATCTATGTGTAAGGAAACTCAGGTGCGGAAAGAACTTCCTACACTAATCTCATAAAGAAAGTATGATGCAAATCCTATTAAAATCTTCTACACTTATAGATTCAATATCATGTAAACAACAATATTGCAGCCAACCATGCATATAAAAAATAGACAGAGAAAGGAACACATAACACAAGGATTTGCCGATGGGGAAAAACCTTTTGGTAAAACAACCCCACCCCTTCAGAACCTGCACAATGTATTATCTTCAACATGAGGTTACAATACACTTGCAATGCAAGTTCAACATCAACAACCGAAGACTCCAGTAGCTACTCGTAGTACCAACAATATACCCTTTTTGCATCACATCTCTTCGCAACCTTAAAAATGCTTATAACATGCACTTCACTTTAGGGCTACTCCCAAAGGTAAATTGTATTAGGGTTTTACCATTCTCTAAGAAAATAGAAACCCCACTATTGGGGTAGAGTGTACAGTACTCAAATATCTTAGTTGCCACATTTCTTCACCTATCATTGAATCTTTCTAACATAACTCTTACGTGTCATAGGAATCCATCATAATCATTTTAGTCATGATCTCCTTACACACAATTCAAGATATCGACACATCAACATTATTTGCAAGAAATAAATTTTACAAAACAAATAATAAGAATAGGAATTATACAATGTTGAGACACCTTATTCCTAACATTCTCCCACTTGTTGAACACCTTGTAAGAGCAACAGGAACATAACAGGAACTAACCGCTATAGGCCGAAAGGCCCATAGACTTTGAACACCATCTGAACTTCTCAGTGCCCACTGGTTTCATTAATGTATTTGAAACATTCTTCATAGAATCTACCTTTTCAAAATTTACCTTTCCATCTTCCACCACATCTCTCACAAAGTTATGTTGCACATCAATGTGCTTCGTTCTAGCATGGAAAGTTGGATTCTTCGCAAGGAAAATAGCACTCTGACTGTCACACCAAATAGTAATATGTTCTGCATCAACACCAACATTAGAACACAATATCTTAAGCCAAATGGCTTCCTTAAAAGCATGATTAGCAGCCATGTACTCAGCTTCTATAGTGGACAAAGCAACCACAGGTTGTCGCTTGCTCATCCAACTGATGGCACCACCAAACATAGTGAACACATAAGCACTGGTGAATCTCCTGCGGTCAATATCACCTGCCCAATCTAAATCCACAAACCCATGAATAAAAAATAAATGTGGAGATCTAGAAGAGTTACCATGATAACATATGGAGTAATCTGATGTACCCCTCAAATATTTGAATACTCGCTTAACTGCATCCCAATGTATCTGTCCAGGATTAGCCATAAATCGACTCAGGACTCCCACTACTTGGGCAATGTCTGGTCTAGTATAGACCATAGCATACATAAGACTGCCAATTGCACTAGCATAAGGTACTCTACTCATGTCCTCCACCTCACTAGGAGATTTTGGACAATCATCTACAGATAACTTTGTTCCCACATGAATAGGAACACATAGTGGTCTATAATCTGCCATGCTAAACCTGTCCAACACAGACTTCACATACTTACTCTGACTCAACCAAATTTTTTTTTTAGACCTGTCTCTACTAATTTCCATACCCAAGATGTACCTAGCTGCCCCAAGATCTTTCATCTCAAACTATGCTGACAACTGAGATTTAAAATCAGAAATCATACCCTTACCCTTCCCAAACAACAACATATCATCAACATATAATGCAACAATAAGAAGGCAATCATTTTCAATTCTGAAATAAACACAATCATCTAATTTCGATCTTACAAATCCAATTGACAATAGAAAAGCATCAAACTTAAGGTACCACATCCTAGGAGATTGCTTCAAACCATATAGAGATTTCTTTAATCTGCAAACTAAGGATTATTTACCTTTAACAATGTAGTGCTCAGGCCATAACATATAAATCTCTTCCTCCAAATCACCATGAAGGAAAGTTGTCTTCACATCCATCTATTCTATCTCTAAATCATATGATGCAGCAAGAGATAACAAAAATCTAATGGATGTCAACTTTGCAATAGGAGAGAATATTTCACCATAATCTATTCTCTCTACCCGTGAATACCCCTTTGTAACCAATCTAGCTTTGTACCTTTCAACACTGCCATCTGCAGAGAATTTCTTCTTGAACACCCATTTATAGCCAACAAATTTTCTCCCTTTAGACAAAGGTACAAGGTCCCATGTTTTTTTTTTCTCTAATGAAGCCATCTCATCATCCATAGCCTCAATCTAGGAACCTACATCTTCCATGCCCAAAGCCTCTTTCACAGATCTAGGCTCATCAGTGTTAGTAATCAAAGCAAAAGCACAACTAGAATCTAACATTGAATAACCAAATATTTTTGGTTGCTTTCTTTCTCTCATGGATCTCCTCAAGGGCTAAGGTTGAGGTTATTCTTCCTCTTCTTCTGAACTATCGGAGCTTCAAGAGCTCTCCTCATCATTAGACCCAACATGGTCTCTCTGTTCAGTCTTCTCAAGGGTAGGAGGCAACTGAACAACATCTTTTTCCTTTTGTTTTTCATCTGGTTGTAGCACAATAGGAGAAGATGTTAGCTCTCTAAAAATAACATTTCTACTATACAACACCTTACTAGTCACAGGATCCCAAAGCTTGTATCCTTTCACACCGGCACTGTACCTGATGAAAATACATTTAACAGCTTTGTTTTCCAACTTAGATCTTTTCTCCATTGGAACATGTGGATAAGCTTCACAACCAAAAACACAAAGATTTCTAACTAAAGGCTTCTTATGAGACCACACCTCCATGGGTGTCTTACCAAC
Organism: Cupressus sempervirens; assembly: GCA_028749045.1. Lineage (NCBI taxonomy): Eukaryota > Viridiplantae > Streptophyta > Pinopsida > Cupressales > Cupressaceae > Cupressus > Cupressus sempervirens. Next base: position 82,804,063 of record CM053789.1, read on the forward strand.
AAGGGCTGATGTAGGAGATTTGTTAACCAGATAGCAAGCAGTAGCCACAGCTTCGGCCCAAAAACTTTGTTCTAAACCAGCTCCACTAAGCATACTCCTAGCCTTCTCCATCAGTGTCCTATTCATTCTCTCTACAATTCCATTTTTCTATGGAGTATATGGAGTTTTATTATGCCTCTCGATACCTTGTTCTTTACAAAACTATTCAAACTCTGCTAAGAAAAACTCACCACCATTGTCAGTTCTCACACTTAATCTTTTTACTAGTCTAATTCTCTACAAGGGCTTTAAATTCCTTGAATTGACTAAAGACTTGTGTCTTACTTTAAGGGAAATAAATCCATGTCCTTCTACTGCAATCATCTATGAAAGATACAAAAAATATAGACTTGGAGATTGAAGGAACTTTTACAGGACCAAATACATCAGAATGAATAAGATCCAAAACATTAAAAGATTTGTGAGAACTAGAGTAAAACTGAACATGATTTTGTTTACCATATACACAGTGTTCATAGAAGTCAAACTCGAGATTGCAATCATTTAACTCCTCAACGAGATTTTTATTTTTCAAGGTTCTGAGACCTTTCTCACCAATGTGACTAGATCTCAAATGCCACAACATCATCTTTTCTGCAGGAAGCTTTTCTTCCAAAGTGTTTGTACCCTTAGGTACACTTGTTGCGCTACCATCAAAACCACTAACCATAGTCTTCTTTACTACTCATTCAGATGGTGGGTATGGAGTCATTGCTATTCTCTTCTTTTAAATAGAAGAACTATTACATTGAGAAATGTGTGCATCAAGCTGAAACAAAGTACCTCTCCTAGTACCCTTAGCAAGCACCATAGCTCCTCTCATCATCTTACATCCATCTTTAGAAAAAACAACTTGCGCACATAGATCATTCAACATACTTACAGATAAAAGGTTTTGTGCCAAACCTGGAATGTGCATAACTCCATTGATTCCCTTTACTCATCCATCAAGAAATGTGATAGTGACCCTTCCACATCCAACTATCTTTAGGTGAGAATCATCACCCAAGTACACCTTTCCACCATCGAACTCTTCATATCTTGAGAACTAGTTTTGATGAGAGGTCATGTGAAAAGATGCACCTGAGTCAACCAACCACATATCATCAGATGCATGGGCTGCCAAAGCTACGATGAATGCATCACCATCTTCTTGAGATTTTTTAGAACCAAAATCTGAGGCTTTCTTCTTCTTCTTAGGCTCTTTATAGTCTTTAGGGAAGTGCCCAGTCTTATCACAGTTCCAACATTTTTCCTTGGACTTATTGGAAGTCTTTGACTTCCCACAGGATTTGGATCCACCCTTATTGTCAGACTTATTGTCATTTTTCTTCCCTCTTTTCATGGATCTCCCACAAACAGCAAGGGCTTCTTTTTTTGAAATAGAAGCCTTTCTCTGCATCTCCTCTAATAGTAGCTAAGACACCACATCATCCATTTTGAAGGTGACTAATGTGCTTCCAAGAGCCATCACAAGATGGTCCCATGAATTCGGTAAACAACACAAAAGTGTGTAGCAACAATCCTCCTCCTCTAACTTGACACCAGCTGATGTCAACTATGCAGCCAATAGATTAAATGCATTTAAATGATCCATTAAGGATCCACCTTCCTCCATTCCTAGAGAATAAAAATTCTTCCTTAGGAACAACTTGTTCACCAAAGATTTGGCTTGATACATGGCCCCAAGTCTCTCCCACAAACTATATGCAATTTTCTCATCTAGAACATTCAGAAGGACTGCATCAATTAAACAAAGTTTTATGAGACCCTTAGCTTTACGATCTTTGATATCCCAATCTTCTTGAGCTATAGTTGCTGGTCTTGTAGTTCTTGTAGTCACTTCCCATAGGTCATGATCTTCCAACATGTCTTCCATCTTGAGTTTCCACAACTCAAAATTATTGCCATTAAATTTCTCCACCTCCATTCTTCCATATGATGAACTCGCCATCTCAATCTGCAAATAAGATTCAGGATGCTCTGCACAAGACTCCCACTCAACTTGAGATTATCTCAAAAAAACCCTACCCAACAACTAGGATCAAAAGTTGATCAAGCTCTAATACCACTTGTATGAAAACTCAGGTGCGGAAACAGCTTCCTACACTAATGTCATAAGGAAAGTATGATGCAAATCCTATTAAAATCTTCTACACTTATAGATTCAATATCATGTAAACAACAATATTGCAGCCAACCATCCATACAAAAAATAGACAGAGAAAGGGACACATAACACAAGGATTTGCCAGTGGGGAAAAACCTTTCAGTAAAACAACCCTACCCCTTCAGAACCTGCACAATTTATTATCTTCAACACAAGGTTACAATACACTTGCAATGCAAGTTCAACATCAAAAACCAAAGACTCCAGTAGCTACTCGTAGTACCAACAATACACCCTTTTCACATCACATCTCTTTGCAACCCTAAAAATGCTTATAACATGCACTTCACTTTAGGGCTACTCTCAAAGGTAAACTATATTAGGGTTTTACCATTCTCTAAGAAAATAGAAACCCCACTATTGGGGTAGAGTGTACAGTACTCAAATATCTTAGTTGCCACATGTCTTCACCTGTCATTGAATCTTCCTAACATAGCTCTTACATGTAATAGGAATCCGTTATAACTATTTTAGTCATGATCTCCTTAAACACAATTCAAGATGTCAACACATCAACATTATTTGCAAGAAATACATTTTACAAAACAAATAATAAGAATAGGAATTATACAAGGTTGAGACACCTTATTCCTAACACTATGTTGATCCAAATCTTCTATATCATTAGTTCATCTCGATTAAGAGGGATCCCCATGAGACTATTTCACAGTTTAATCATCGCTTCTATAGGATGTATCAAAGAATGGAGTTTCCATACACTGTACCACAGGAGGCTGCCATCCAGATCTATTTTGGAACAATGGATTCATTAACTTCTATTTTTCTAAGAAGGCTCCCACCTAGAGACATTGATACCATTTAAAAGGTTTTCAAAGAAGAAGTCAAGTTACTGCTACTCCAATGCCAATGATTACATATTCCGGATATGGGTCTCAAAAGACCGCTTTCTTTGAGCAAAAGGTAGTTGCATCTGTTGAAGCAAAAAGTGATATGGCTAGAGAGCTTAAGGCCATGAAGGAGACCATGTCTCTTTTATCCAATGAACTTGTGAGAATAAAGTTGAAATTTTCAAGAGACCAAGGCAATCATCCAAGACAATTTTCTACCAGGAAATTTTAACCTTTACAAGAACATCAACAATGAGAATAATTGTATTACAGGAATGAATCCAAGTAAAAATGGGTATGGGAAAAATGATGTTTTTGATCAGCCTCCCCAAATCATGGAGGAAAAACCTTTACAGTTTAGTGCAATGATGTTTGAATCATGTGATAAGTCCACAGGAGGAAAATTTGATGAAGATGATCAAGAGGATTTTGTGTTCCCATTCAATGAAGAAAGTATTCCAAGTGTCGATGTTGCAATAAGTGTGGATATGCCAAGAAGTTTTGAGGACACGAGAAATTTTGAAATTCCAAAACTCCATGAAGTTGCAAAAGGTGATGGAAATGCAGAATATCTTGAGGTTGGTGAGATTTTTGAATCACAAAGTCATCAAGAAGAAGACACCAATTCTTCTTGCGGTGATATTGATTCCCCATTGGATAATGATAAGCTGCCTCCTTCAAAACAAGATATGTCATTAGAAGAGATGGATAGAGTGTTCAATTTGTTCTCAAGTTTGACTGAGGAAATGTCTATTTGCGGGTATTCCACACACATATCAAACCATCCAATAATTGAGTCATGTAGGATCCATCCATTTGGGTTCCATTCAGAAGAAAGTTGCCCTGATTTCTTATTAGCTTGGGAGATTGCAATGGAGGGAAAATATGATTTTGAACAAGCTTCTTTGGGATACGAGGTAGAAAAATCTTGGTTGATGATAGTAATGAATCTTGTAATTCGAAAGGGAGGCCGAGAATTGAGTTTCCTAGTCTAAGGGAGCCTAAAGTGAAATTGAAAGTGTTACCATGTGTGCATGAAGTGGTGTACCATGAGATGAGACCACCAGAAGGAGAAATTACAATGTGTGGGTGTACCCCTATGGTGGGGGACTTGCTGGATTAGATGATATCTTTCCATTATCCCTCTCAGTTTGATGATTTTGAATTTGAATATGATGCTAAAGGTAGGAGAACTTGTTTGTGGATTAATCATGGCCATAAAGAGTTACCACAACTTCTAATTTTGTGTGATTTGTGCTATGAATTTGAACCAATATTGTGCAGACTTTATTTTTTTGAGTACAAAGACAAGTCAGCATTTTTGAGAACTATATGGGGTGGTTCATTACTATTGCACATAATGAGAAATCTACTAATAACTACTCCACATTGTTATTATTTGAGTTTTTCTGTAAATAACTTTTTATTTTTCTATAAATAAGCGTAGTCAGGATACATAATTCAAAAAAAAAAAAGAGAGAAGAAGAAAGAAAGAAAGAAAAGACAATGTTAAGTCTGAAGGATTCTAAAGATCTGAAATGGCTAAAGATACATTGCAAAAAAAAGTGTCTTGTATTCAAAAGTACTGTTTCATCAAAAGTAACATGTTGAATGACACAGAGCAATTATGCAAAAGGCCAAAAATTAAAAGAATGTGACATCCCACCAAGAGCCCTCGAACTAATTCTCTCATCTAGTCAAGCAATTGATTCATAAAGAGTCTTCATGGAGATTTCGAATGAATGAGCTAGGAGGAGTGGAAGATTGTTTTGAGTTGTCAAAAAAAAACTCTGATTGACTGCAGCCTGACACATCAAAAGGAATGAATACACAATGCACACACTAAGCTGGAAGGTTTTGAGTTTTGAGATTTTGACTAAGAATTCATCCAAAAGATGCTTGGGATGTTCGAAGCTTGGTTGTGTTTAACACACATTAGAGGAATGTTTGCTAATGAAGAAATTCCTTGGTCATTTCTTCCTTTTTTCGAGGCTATTTGTTGTGGTGTCCACAACACACGTCCCATTCTTCACTAGGAATGGGGACCCCCTACTTTTTTTGACTCTCGGACTCAAAATTCGAGAGTCAGGAGAAGAGTTATTGTTTAGAGTCCAAAAATCACAAAAAAAAAATAAAAAATTGAAAAAATAACAAAAAATCAAAAATTGAAAAAATCACAAAAAAATAAAAAATTGAAAAGAAAATCAAAAAAATCAAAAAATTGAAAAAAATAAAATAATTAAAAATTTTTTTAAAAATAAAAATAAAAATAACTATAAAAATAAAATTAAAAAACGAGCGCCCGAGCGCCGCGCCTCTCGCGCGCGCATGTGTGCTCGCGCAACGCCACCACCCCGCGCCTCTCACGTGCACATGGGTGCTCATGCACAGTCACGTCATGCCTCGCTCATGCACAACCATGTCGCACCTTGCTTGCGCGTGCATTGCTATGGGTTCACACCTCGCGCATGTGCATTCTGATGCATTTCGTACGTGTGTGTGTGCGCATCACCAAGGTCCTTGTGTAGTTGTCAAGCTATTGCCTTGTGTGGTTGTCAAGGTATTTATTTTTTCAGCTTTAGTTTTTTTTCGAATAGTCATGAGAGGTGTTTAATTTCTTAATTTAATTTCTTATACTTAAGATATATTTTAATATATGCGACGAATCTTTTGAGATAGGTTTCAGGCCTCCCGGAGATAAGGTAAAGATTTTAGAAAATTTTAGGGCTTCAAAAATCCAGACTTAGCCAAATTTTAGGGCTTCAAAATTTCAGACTTAGCTAGATTTCAAGATTCATCTTCAATTTTGTTTGAATGGCTAGTGTGTCTTTACTATGCATTGTTAACTCTATGGACTAATGTTTGCTTCTTTTGTAGGTAAAAATGGCATCCTCAACTTGTCGAGATCATAACTTTTAACTCGAGCCTCAAAATTTAGAACCGCTTACACCATTGGAAAGAAGAACTAAAGATCTAATTTCAAACCCTAAAATAGTGAGCCTTCAACTGCTTAGTTTTAGGGACCGACAAAGGTTCCGACTTGAAATTTTGAGCAAAGGACCTCCAAAAAGGTCATTTAAAAATGCTTAGAAAATCTGTGAAAAAATATGAAAAGTTGCAAACATTTGATCATCTTGGATAATCTGGATCGCATGGTTTCTCGCCAGGAAGGATTGGAAAGGTGGAAAGAAGACAAAGGTCAAAGATACAAAGGATGGACACATAAAGCAAATCAGGTTCCTCATCTTATGCAGCTATTGGGGACAAGATTCAATGTAGGTGCCTTGAGATTTTCGATTGAAGAAGCAGAGGAAGTGCAAGTTGATGAAAGTAATTGGCTACAAAGAGTGTCTAAATAATCAGAAAGGGGCATGGAGCATATACAAAAAGTGATCTAAAACTTCATTTGAACAAAACCCAAAAATCGTTTTCAAAATTGAGAATTTTGATTTTTTGGCAAATTGAGCTTCGAAGGTCCACAGCTCCACAGGTTCGCAGCTCCGCAAATCTACAGGTCCACGGGTCCACAGATCCACAGGTCTATAGGTTTGTAGCTCCACAGGTCCATAGCTCTACAGGTCCGCAAGTATGCAGCTCTGCATTTTCATGTAGCTCCGCAATTCAAAGGTGTGCTGACAGTTGACTGCCAGTTTCAAAAATATCACTTTTCATGCATTGGGAGCACATTTTGATGGCAAGTTAACTCCAAAACATGCCTAGTGAAGGGCTAGCTTCTATTTTTTGTGTCTCCATGCACTTCTACTTTGACTGATGGCTTCCTCCTACTTTCTCTCTCATGTTTTCATTATTTTTGACATGTAAAGGGCTCATGCATGCAATTAATGAATAAAATATGGATGGAGTCCCTCTAAGCACCAGTTAGATTACCAATTTGTATATATTTAGTTTTTTTAATGTTTTAAAAGCATTTTATTGCATTAAGATATCTCTCACTCTCAACATAAATTGAGGAGACGATTTCTTATAAATACCCCATCGTAAAATGTAAAAAGGGCCACCGTTATTATGCAATAAAATTATGCTTTTGGTGCTAGCATTCGGAGTGTAGTTATTCTTTCCTAGATGTGTCATTGTTTTATGGATTTTATTCATGAGATTGTGATTGACCCAAAGGTTTATTTTATTGTTTTTGGTTATGCGATCTTTTAGTTCTGGTGTTTGCTATAGATATATGAATTCTGTTGATGTAACAAGCTTGAGAAGAGATCACCCGATTGTGTCTACATAGCTTTTTGTCTCGCATGAGCACACTTTCCATGGCCTTTTGATTTGATGAAGAGTGAAACATCATTCGATTTTTTAAAGATTCTTACCGACAATTGCATCAGTGGATTCTAGGAAGCGTTGCTCTTGTTTTCTTTGGTTCCCTACTAATTTCTTCAAAGGTTTAACTTGCAGCGTGTTGTGTTCTATAGCTTATGTCCGTTTAAGAATTTTAATTTCAAGTTATTTGACTTCATGTTATTTTCTTTTAGTTCTTTTTATTTTCTTTGCTAACCCCCCTGTTAGAATAGGACCTCATAGTAGCTACATTGTTAGAGTTGCATTCATTGAAAAACAAAAAATACAAAAAATATTGTTCTTTTGGTGTGATATTTTGAGACAACGAATAGATTTTACTTGATTCCAAGGTAAAAGAGTTTTTAGAACCAGCAAAGGCCTCCTCGTGAACATTCGCATTTATTTTCTACTATGGAGATTTTGGTATGTCGCAAGACAAACACTGAACCTTGGAGCAGATCCTTTAAAAGATTTTTTTTTCAAGAGAGGAATTACACTATGGATTCTTTCCGTTGACCTTGTGCAAAACGAATGCCCAACACCCACTTCTTCTGCAAGTAATGTTGTGATTGTCACAGAGGCCTCATCAACATTTATTTCATATCCTAATGGGCTTAGCCATCTCACTCTGGGAATTACTACCTGAACATATGTGAAATAAGTGTCAACTAGGAAGCAAACATCATCAAAATGTTTCTCCACTAGTGAGATTGGTATCCTCATTCTTTTCTTCATTGATTGTTTGAAATATTCAAAATAACTTGTCATGAAAAATTCAAAGTTATCACCTATTTGCTCAATAAATTCACCTATTTGAACTATAATAGATCTATTTAAGTTCCATGCAACTTTACCAAATGTGAGAAATTTATTATATACATAAAAGAAAATACATACAAGAATAGATCTAAATTTACATTGTGCACTTTTGGTTTTCCTTATAGCTCCCAAATTATCAATCAATTGATGCAACTGCAACTTAGCAAGATCATAAGTATGATACTTCTTTACTATTTTGTAACCCATATCAATTACAATGCAAGGTACACTATTTAATCTACTGGATTGATAAAACTTGTGTGTTATAATCCTCATTGCAAAATATATTAGGCAATCTATGAATGTATCAATTGTCATTTCTCATTTATTCCATATAGCCCCTATGTTTCTTTCAATTATTTCCTTAGCTTCACTTCTCATTGTCTTGGGCTGATCTAGGGTTGGATACCCTATGAATTTGTATACAATATTCTTGGTGATTTTCACCAGTCCATTCTCTAGCCATACAGAGTTTTCATGAATTCTGCTCAAAAAAAAATTTATCCACTTTATTTTGAATACGTTGGGGAAATCTTGGAAACAAGTTAACCCTTTTTCTCAACAATTTTGTTTTCTTCTTCAAAAATCCATTCTCATATAGTTTTCTATATGTCTCCTCAATTTCCATATCACCTATACTTCCAATTTTGCATGTATATCAATTTCTAACATCTTGTATCATCAAAATTTGTAGTGGTATCATGGATAGCACACTAGAGGGATCCTATTTGTAAGCTATATTTGGGATAGCCCTAAAAGTAGGTTGTTTGATTTTATTGCTTATAAATTGCACATTTGAAACCTCTTTTCCCTCTACAACCTTGGCTACTGAAGAACTAGACGCCATTACATGAAAACTAGAGTTTGCAAAATTTGAAACTGCATAACTTGGCACATGATAAATACCTTGAGAATCCTATTGGAATGGTGTCGACCAACCTCTTAAATCTCTTGCAAATTCTTAGATCAATTTCTCCAGATTGCCTTTAGCTCTTCTTTCTCTACTTCAAACTCAAATGATGTCAAATGAGTAGAAATTGATCAAATAGCCCTTAAAACATTGCATTTAATGCTAAGTGCTTATACACTTGTAAGCTTAGCTTCAATTGAATTTCTAGCTCACTCGACATCCATGTGTTTTTCATATGCCCAACAACCACTATGAGCTCGACCTTTACTAACAACTTTTATAGATTGGCATCCACTAACATTTCACTTGACAACCATAGTGAATTTTTTTATGCTTGATAGTAACATGAAAATTGATAAAACTTAAAGATTCATTCTTGATTCCTAACAACACTTTGCATCTTTATTCATGCATATCTAATCTTTATGAAACTAAATCCTTGGAGCTGATGTATAGTTTATCCTTTTGAATATTATTCCCACATATATCTTGATTTCTTAATTTGAGGGGATGTGATGACCTAACCCATTGGGTGAAGTGATCTCATCTTCACTTGATGTGATACAATCTTCCTTTCTCTTCCATGTCTTGTTTATCTCATCTCTAAAATTTTCAATATCCACCTTTCCTTTTCCTTTGTTGAACTCATAATTTGGTGCCTTTGACTTAATTGGACAATTTCTTCTTATGTGATCAGTCTTAAAATGGCTAAAACATGTGGTTTGACTCAACCACCTTTTGTAATCACTTCTGAAATGCATTCTAATACAATTCTTAGGAATATGTCCATAATCTTGATAGTAGTGACAACTATACCTTGTATTATAATCCCAATTATAAGAGTTGCCATTGTTCTTTACCTTTATCTGCTTGTTTGATAACCACTTGGATTTGGATCTGCATTCAAAAGCTTTATGTCCATTCTTCTAATAGTTATAATAGTATCCTTCAAATATTTGAGTGTACATGATCTTGGTTCTATAATCATGTTCCTAATGACCTTTTTTGTTACACTTGTGGCAGTGACTCATGTTCTTCTACTTAACATTCAGATTTGTAGTCTTGCTCCTGCAAACATTAGTAGTATGACCTATCTTACCACAATTATGACAAGTAGGTTTGGAGTTCTTACCTTTGTTACTTCTTTCCTCACCACTTTTGGATGATTCTCCTTTTTCAGTACTAGTGTATGCCAATCTTGAAGTATCATTGTTAGATCTAGGGGATCTCATCAATTGTTCAAAGTACTTGATGGCTTCACTAGGTTTATTGAAACTTTCAGCAAACTCTCTTTCCTTTTTTAGATCATTGTTCAATTGTTCATTCTACAATTTTAGTGTTGTGATCTCAATGTCTTTACTATTTATTTCATGATTAGCAATCATGACTTGATTCATTGTTTCCAACTGCATGTGAGTGATCCTATTTATCTTTGATGATTTCTCTTCTAGTCTATTGGTCAAAATTCTTTTTTCATCTGCAATCATGACTTTGTCTTCCACACCTTTATTTTTCTATTTAGTCACCTCACATAGCAATATGGCTTGTGATTCCTGCTCTCTCTTTAGATTTTTGATCTCTTTAGCTAGGGTACTATTCAAGTTTCCATTAGATTTGCAATTGCTCCATTAAATTCATTGGAGTTTCCATTTGCAAATAGTTTAGTAGTGTCCATCTCTTGGTCTTGTGTGTCATTCTCTTCAATAGAAATTTTCTTCCTTCTTCTCAATGATTTCTTTAGACAATCTCTTGCTTCATTCAACTAATGTAGAATTAGTTATATTTCAATCTTTTAGTTATCAATAATCTTTTCTAGCTTGTAGGCTTACATTTTGAAGATCTTTCCTCAAAGCTGTAAAGCTCTACTTTCAAAGAACTAGGCTTTGATACCAATTGTTGGAATTATAATAGGAAAGGTAGACTTTGAGTGGGGCGATGAATCAATGCTTCAAACTTATACCCATAAAAATATTCACCATACATCCATCTCAAAATTGAACAAGTAAGTTGAAATATCATATAAGAATATACATCTAAAGTATGTAAACAAGTAAGAATTCACACATGTATGACACAAGATACGATTACCCAGAAACCCTCCAATGAGAAGGAAAAAATGGGGTGGGGATAACACGCAAAAATCTTCACTACTACACTAATAAAGTGTATCTAATGAAGGTTACAATGTTTGATCATGAAATATGATCTACCCTATGAAAGGTTTGCCCTGTGAAAATCTTACAAAGAACGTGAGGTCTTACCTTGTTAAAGGATTTCAAAACCTTGTTAGAAGTATGCCCACTTAAAGGAATTTAACTCACAATTAAGTAAGCACCTTGTTAGAGGATTTCAATATAGCTTGTTAGGAATAATCTATTAAGAGATTTAATTGATTCACCTATTAGAATGTCTTAGTAATGATCTTGCGATTAGTACTTTAGTTCTTGATATCAGATCATATCTATATTAATGTGTACTTGATCCTTTATGATTAGATGTATCTCTGCTATCCATTGTTTGCTTTCCTCTATTCTCCTTTAACTAATTCTACAAATGATACTCAAATAATAATAACTTGGTCACCATGAATTTCCTATTTGTGCATGAAAACTCTCCCTCTCTCCTCTTAGAACATTTAGGGTTTTTCCTCCTTAAGAAGACCTAGGTGACTTAGGATTAGCTATGAATCAATGATTGTGATTCACCTATATTGTTGCTTAAACCTTCCCCTTTTCTAATTGGATGCATGTGATACATAGGGATTCACACTTAAGATTCATCCTTATCAACAAAATATCGTAAATCAATCCTTAAGTTAGCTTTAAAATGGTTTACATAGTAGTTTGTCCAAATACAAAAAACTATGCAAATACAAAAAACTATGTCCAACTATGTTACTTGGCATCTAAAGTCCCTGGTGCTCAACACTAACTATAACTTCAATGTTGTCACTTGACATCTGAGTGACTTGACATGCACTACTTTGTCAATGCCTAAATTACTTTGCATATACTATCTACTTGGCATCTGAGTGAGTCGACACTTGAGTGGCTTGGCACTCACTGTTTACTCGACATGATATAACTTATATGTTGTACTCAACATGTGTTACTTGTTTGGCATGAACTAAGTAAATGAATTAAGTGTATAAATACTCAGTTGTCAAAACCAATATGAGATTAATAGAAACTTACACCTAAGTTTAATACATGTCTTATGCTGATGAAAGACATTGAATCCATGGTAAAATCTACCACTACCACATGGAAGAACATCTACCAGTTACATAAACCAAGTGATTTTTCTATTTATGTTGATGAGAAGGAATATGAAGGCAAGGAAGAAAATGTGGAAACTAAAGATGATAAATTTGATGATGCAAATCTAGATGATGAGGAGGAAGAACATGAAGCTAATGGAGGAAGTCTTCCAGGGATTCAAAGCATTGAAGAAACTGATCCAGAGAAGATTGAAACAATAATGGCTTCATTTCCTCATTCTTTGAGCAAAGCCTTAGTGCAATCTAGCTCTGAGAAAGATTCTACCAAGTTGGTTGTGGTAACCATTGCTACACCAAGCACCTGACCAAGCTATGGACCTATTCAATAGAGTGCTACATTGATATAAGTGACTAACACTTCATCTACTGATCTACAAGTCCCTCCATCATCAAGCATGTCCATACAGTAACAAGGTATCTCTACTATTAGTTCCATCTCTACATTTTTTTCTATCCCATCAATTTCTTTAGTTGTTTCTATTCCAAATGTATCTATAGCTAGTACAACGATAGTCAAGACCAAGTCTCAACTAAGCACTGAAGTTTCAAATAAGGGAAAACAAATTATTTCCACTATGTTGAAAGAAAAGGGTAGAGAAGAGGAAATTAATTTAAATGTAGATATAGTTATTCCAAATTGGGATATCTCTATCCTCAATCTTGATCAAATGAATACCCTAGGAGAATTATTGCAAAAGAGAGCTAGGCAAAAAAAATCCTAGAGAAGAGTAGAGGAAGAGAACACAAGTTCTAGAGGATATCAAAGACATATTTTTTAATGCTATAAGTGTTGAGGTTGATAGTACTCAACCTATTCTTGATTAGTTAGCAATAATTGTCCACAAACTCAATGAAGACTTAAAAGAATAGGAAAAGCTACTTCAAAGAGCTAAAAGAAAGTTTGAAAACAAAGTGTTAGAACAAATTGCATAGAAGATTACAATAGATCAAGTAGAGTTAGCTACTATTCTTGGTTCACTAGAAACCTCTATTAATAATGTCATTATATTATTTGTTAAGTTGAATGACACATCTATCTTCACTCAAGACATCAAGGAAAACCTATCAAAGATAGATGAAGAAATGAAGGCAAGTGTACACTAGTTGTCACTTGACCCAAGTTATAGTTCTACCCATTATTCAAAGATAAAATATTTGACAAATTTGCAGGTAGAGTTATTAAGCGAAGAAGCCAAGATTAGGACCACTCTTGTAGAAATCCAAGGCATGATTCTTCCAAATATGGATGCATTGAAAAAATACATTGCACATGCTAAAACACTTATCCATGATAAAAAATTCTCCATAACTATTCACATGATGGAATTATCAACAAAAGTTCATATTGCATTACATGAAAAAAAGGTGCTACAAGAGAATTGGTACAAGACAATGGTACTCAATTTGAAGGTATATTCTAAATTCTTGTGACATTTTGGTATTAACATATAGATAGTATACACCTTTGGCATTTATGTCAAAAAGGGGGAGAAGTATATTATGAAATGTATATATGTATAGAAAGGAAGAAGGATACTATATTCCAAATATATGTGTACTAAAGATATATATGTATGCGGGAGAAGTATAGTATTATATAGATACATGTACAAATTGTAATACCCCAAAATTGGGTCATTGTCATGACAACCAATTCTGGTCTATTTGATCAACCCTAAAGTCCTATGTCACTAGGCAATTCTCATTCTAATTCTCACTATTTGACTTAATTGTTAGATGCAGAAAACCCTAATCTGCATTAATCACACTCTTTATTTAATTCCTAAAGTATAGACTCAAATTAGCCACATTAAACCTATTGATTAGATTTAATTTAATTTAAAGTGTTTTTACTTTGGTTAAATTAAATTATCTCATAAAGCTAATGTACTAGGGAATTAAATTTATTTAATTTAATAATGCTCTCATTTTAATTATTAAATGTGATTATTTAATTGATTGAAATATACATTTATGAGGTCATATCTTATTTTTATTAAATTAAATAACCTTCTAATTTCTTCTCTTTAGTTCAAGAGTGAGAATTCCAATTGATCTATCTCTCAAATTGGAATTGGTTTAATTCACTTATTCTCACACTTAGGTGAATTTTAGTTAACTCTCCATCACACTTAGGATTTGAGTTATTCAACCTCACCCACACTAGGAATTTTTCATCCTTACTGGATCTCATCTTCAATCCTGACCATTGATCTGAGTTGATCTCAACAGTTGATTGATTGACCAAGGTGGGTGCCATAAATGTATATGTGAATTGTGAGCCTCAGATTCTCACACACACTTCAACATGGTCTTTACCTGAGAGATCATCCTAGGATAAAAAATTTTCATTTGAGTAATCTAATCAGTGTGACCTATTGCCTTCTAACTAGAAGGATTTTACCTTTGCTCTCAGATTGAGAAGCGAGAAACCATACCTTATAGCATGAAGGATTTATGTAGTTAAATGATAATGCAATTAATCTAGATGAGAGATGTAGTTTAATATAGAAATAAGAAAAAGCATTTAATCTATATGAATGCATTATATTAAACTAAATGATATTGATACTAAGAAAGAAAATCTATGATAACTTTAAACAAGTGAGTATTCAATTCGATAGTAATTTGATGCAATTTAAATTCCAACCCCCGTAATGAGGAATTAGAATCATCTTATATAGAATTTACAAAATCAATCAATGGTTGAGATAAACTTAGATCAATGGTGAGGATTGAAGATGAGATCCAGTCAGGTTGGAAAATTCCTAGTGTAGGTGAGGTTAACTAACTTAGATCCTAAGTGTGATGGAGAGTTAACTAAAATTCACCTGAGTGTGAGAATAAGTGGGTTAAACCAATTCCAATTTGAGAGATAGATCACTTGGAATTCCCATTCCTAAACTGAAGAGAAGAAATTAGAAGGTTAGTTAATTTAATAAAAATGAGATATGACCTCATAAATGTATATTTTAATTAATTGAATAATCACATTCAATAATAAAAATGAGAGCATTATTAAATTAAACAAATCTAATTCCCTAGTACATTAGCTTTAGGAGATAATTTAATTTAACCAAAGTAAAACCACTTTAAATTAAATTAAATCTAATCAATATGTTTAATGTAACTAATTTGAGTCTATACTTTAGGAATCAAATAAAGAGTGTGATTAACACAAATAAGGGTTTTCTACATTTGACAATTAAGTCAAATAGTGAGAATTAGAATGAGAATTTCCTAGTGAAATAGGACTTTAGGGTTGATCAAATAGACCATAATTGGTCATCATAACAATGAGCCAATTTTGGGGTATTACACAAATAAGAAAAAATAGTTTTACAATAGCAATTTTGAAAAATCAGAAAAATAAAGTATGTTACTAAGTTGAGACCACAAAATGATGATAAAGAATGTTTTGAATTATTTAGTTTTTGGTTGATAAGTGTTTTTTTCAATAATTCCAAAGGGGAAGATTGTTGACATTAAGGTCAATTTGTCTATTAGTGACTTACACTTAGTCAATTGGTTACATTCTACCAAGCTCTATATTTGAGACCGATCTTATCTTCCATGTAGCAGTGTTAACCAAGTGCGTAGTTTATCCCAAGCCAAGAAGTCAATATATAGTTGTTACCAAGTTCCATAGTTGATATTGAGCTTTAGAGTCTATATATAGTTCATGCCAAGTATAGCAATATCTACCGAGTTATTCAGTAAAAGTGATGGGAACTCTAGTGTTAACCGAGCTCTATAGTGTTAACCAAGTTACCTAGTGCTAACCAAGTTATTTAGTATTAACCATGTTCTACAAAGTCTACTAACCTCATAGTGTTAGTGATGTGAATCCAGTGTTGACTAAGATGCCATGGAGTATCAATCAAGTGATTCAGTATATGCTAAGTTTCTCAATGTTCACCAAGTCACGTAGTGTTGATTGAGTTCAAGTTACTTGGAAATGATTAGTATGAACCAAGCCTCTTTGTCAACTACATGCCAGTAGATGCTAAGTGTTGATAGTGGTTGATGAGTATCAAAATATCACTGTGTTTTTCTTTAGAACCTAAGTTACAATAGTTGGGCTGACTTTATGAACTATGATGAAACTAGTATTGTAGCCAACTTGAGTAAGTTATGTTTTGGATTGGTATATATGTAACACATTTTATCATATCCAAATGAATGAGAGTGAAGAATATATGATGAGTAGTGCAAATTAAGAATTCTAGAAGAATTATAAGAACAACAAAGATTTATCTATCACAATAAGGTGATCATCACATTACAAGGAATCTCAACCAGAAAATTAGAGTTGTAGATCAGAGATCAACCATTGGTTCATCTTGACAGGTGTATCAGTTATATTCTTTATTAGGGTGGACTTAATAGTCTTTTGTTAAATCTCCTTACTGAGTGCATACTTCATTGTATTCTTTGTAAATCCTTTCACGAGGTGGACTTAGCAGTCCTTATTGTTTCGAATAGGGTAGATCAACATAAGTGATCTATTGTAAGCCTTAACAAACCAACTTTATATTGTAGTACTAAAGCTTGTGGGTATCATCCCCACCCTAGTTTTACTTTCTATTTGGAAGGTTTTTGCGTAACCATATCTTGTGTCAAAGTGTTATTAATGTTTTACTTCTTTCATTCTTTCATGCATGCAATTAGATTAGAATATTATATAAAGGATTAATTGGTGAAGTAAGATAAAGATTTTATTGGTTCCTGATCCACCCCTCCCCTCTAATTAACCTTGCCTACCTTATATTTCTAACAAAATAATAGGTTATAACTGATATCAGAGTTGTTTGAGAAGGATGGAAGCTATTTCCAAGGTGATCATGACACAACAAGAGATAATTTAACTCTTGGTATAGATTGGTCAAACAAAGATGAAGCTTTGACACAATAATGATTCATGTTTAACACCATTCACTCACACATGGGTAAACTGATAGATGGCTAAGTTGAAGGAAAAAAAAATCCATTAAAATATGAATTAATGAAAGATGTAGAAAAACCAAATGAGGACTCATGTGAAAAACTCCCTAAATGTTCAAAAAAACAAGAAGGACAAAATAAGAAGAAGAATAGAGGGAGTGACAAGGAGTTACAAAAAAGAGGAATGAAGAGGAAGGCAATAGGAGACAATGGGACACCTCAAAAGAAGTGAAGGTCAAAGGGCAAGATTGCTTCACAAGTTGTGAGTGGATTAGAGATAACAATAAGTTCAAGTTCAGGGTACTCACCCTTATCTCTAAGTAAGAAAGAGATGGGTACCTGCACTAATGAAAGTAAAGGACAATATATTGAGAGATATTTTGTGTTTGATATTGAGACCCTTTCAAATGATGATCAAATAGGGCCCTAAGGTGCAAATGTATTTGACATTAATTTGAGCACCCAAGATCGTGATTAAGGAATTCAAAGTCATGAGGATGAAGTAGGTGAGATCACCTCACTAACATGGCTACCAAAGTGAATCTAATCGGGACAAATAATAATAGTCCAACCGATTAGTAGTTAGCAAGGTAAATCTAATATTTACCTATCAATTTGGTCTTCTTCATTCAATCTTATTTCATTTTCAAGGTTGATTCCTAGATAGGGTTTCCATTCCTCCATCTTTTCTATATTTTTATGTGTTGATGTAAATGTTATAATATATTCATAAAGGTTAGACTTGCAAGATTGTAACTAGTCAATTTTTTTAATAAATTCCCTAGGGAAAAAAATGCCTACCCTATTTTTTTTCCAAAAATAGAATGTGTAAGGCATTTTTCTATGCTAAGAAAAAATTCAAATTTCATATAAAGGTTAATATTTTCAGCTTTTCATCTATGGTAACTACAAGTTTTTTTATTTTTGTTAGTGTGTATTTTCCAAAATTGTTTAATCATGTTTATTTTAATCATTTAGCTTGCATTATTATTTTAAATGCCACCCAATCTATTTCGTCCCTAATCATAAAATTGTCACATTTAGCACTTGGTTTTAACTTGAGCCTTTTGAGACATCTTTCTTTTGATTGTAAAAAAAGGATGAAAACATCTCTTTCATCCCAAATAGACATCCCCACCTATCTTTCTTGATCTAGGAGCATCCTGGGTGTAAGGGCAATCTTGCATCACCCAAATAATATTTTATTTTTTAGTCTTTTCTATTTTAATAAGGGTTAGTAGTTAAGGTGGTTACTATTTATGGGAACTTGCTATTTTTAGGAAGTTTTTCATATGAGCTTGAAATGTTCTAATTTTCTATAGGAAGGTTCATTTTAGAGATATAAGCTTACCATAAAAATCTCATTACTCTAGCTTAAGTATCAGAGAAGTTATTATGGATTTTTGGTGGAAAATTTTGCAGAAAAATCTTTAGGCTCACCATTGAAGGCCTTATAGTGACTGGATGAGGTCCAAAAACTCAATGGAAGGGCACTAGCATGGTTTCAAGCCTATAGATTAGGAGCTAGCTTTTCTGAAAAGTGGTTATAATAGCCAATCAGAGCAAAGGTTCATGAGTTATGGCCTTTCAAAGTTGGGCTACCCAAAATATCTAAAATAATTGTCAAGATGTATTTAGCCAACTCAATATGTATTGTTAGGATTTGTTGGTCCTAGGTATTAAGTTCCAATGTCTAGAACCTTCTCGGGTGGCATAAAATTGCTGATTTAAGAAAGGCTCAAAAACTTTCTAGGACTGCTTTGGGTGATAGTTCACAGCACTATCTTGCAAATTACTATAATGAAGGTGCCCATTTGGGTTAGCATATTGTAATTGAGAATTTTGCAATTTTGCATTTGTGACAATAATAAGAGTTCATATTTTGTTCTCGCATTTGCTATTGTTTCTTTGTTTCTATTATGAGTTTATGGTATTAAGGGGAGTCCCTTGCATCAAGTGGTATCAAAGCTAGAGTTCTCGAGTGTGTGGATAGATTGTCGATTGTGAGGCAGTTTGCACCAAGATTGTGGTTTGGGTTGAGTGTGTAGATAGATCACTGATTGTGAGGCAGTTTGGACTAGGGTTTTAATGGAAGCATGAAAATGCCTCCATGAAGAGAGTGTGGTGGAAGAGTTGCAAGTGTTACACCTGAGGGTTTTTTAGCCCTCAAAAGAAAAAAGCAAGCATTGGAAGAAAAAATGCATAGAGGAATGAATCTTCCTATAAGAGATGAAAGTGAGGATGAGGATGAAGTAGAAGAAAATGTTGAAGCAAAGGTAGTTCTAAACCTAGAGGAAGAGAGGCTTTTTAGGGCCATCTCTAAGATTATAAAAAGACCTAAGTTTGAGGTTACCACATTTTCAGGAAATCTTAACCCAAAGGAGCTGATTGATTGGATCAATGAACTAGAGGAGTACTTTGGGAATGAAGATATTGATGATCTTGATAGGGTCAAGTTTGTGAAGGCAAAACTAAAGGGACATGCAAAGATCTGGTGGTTGGTGTAATACCCCAAAATTGGCTCATTTCCATCTCAGTAAGCAATTCTCACTCTGATTCTCGCTACTTGACTTAATTGTCAGATGTAGAAAACCCTAATCTGCATTAATCATGCCATTTATTTAATTCCTAAAGTATTGACTTGAATTGGCTATATTAAACCTTTTGATTAGATTTAATTTAATTTAAAGTCCTTATACTTTAATTAAATTAAATTATATCCTAAGGCTAATGTGCTAAGGAATTAAATTAATTTAATTTAATAAATTCTTTCATTTTAATTAGTGAATGTAATTATTCAACTAATTGAAATATGCATTTATGAGGTCATATCTCATTTTTATTAAATTAAATAACCTTCCAATTTCATCTCTCCAATCTAGGAATGAGAATTTCAAGTGATCTATCTCTCGAATTGGAATTAGCTTAATTCACTTATTCTCACACTGAGATGAATTTCAGTGAACTTTTCATTATACTCAGGATTTGAGTTAGTTAACCTCACCTACACTAGGAATTTTCTATCCTGACTGGATCTCTTCTTCAATACTAACCATCGATTCAGGTTGATCTAGCCATTAATTGATTTCAAGAATTCTATTTAAGGGACTTCCAATTCCTCAAAAGAAGGGTTGAATTGAATTGCTATCGAATTTTTGCTGCATTGTGCATTCATTTTGAGCTCACTACTTTCATAAAAGCTTTCATTTTTCTAGATTAATTTCATTTAGAATTTATATGCATTCCTGTAGTTAATTTTATTTACAAGTTGTTAAAATTAGCTGCACAATCATTCTAGATTACTTTGCACACTCATTTAGATTAGTTTTCTTAAATCCTTCATTCTTAGAGGGTCTAGTTGCCTACATCTCAAATTCGAGCACACTAAATAGGTAAAATCCTTCTAGATTAGAAGGTGATAGGTCACTCTATTAGTTCTTCTTGGATGAACTATCCCATGTTCATTTTAGGATGATCCTTCAAGTAAAGACTATGTCAAAGTGTTTGTGAGGTTCAATTTCTCTGGCCTCATCTACATTTTTTTCTCTTATTTTAGCATTTTGTCCATATTGTTCCATACAGTCACTCGAATCTTCACATAAGACATTCCATTTTTGTGCGAGGATTTGAAGTTCTCGTGCAAAGTTTAAACAATTTTGCACAAAAAAGTGCCCCATTGCGTTAATCTTCGTGTGGTGCCTCATTTTCTCATGCGACTCAGTGAAAGATTTCGTGTGAATTGGCAAGATTTTGCATGACCTTGTGCAAGATTTTACACGAAATGTTTAAACAACACATGTAATCTATAGTTTTCTAGAATCCTCGTGCGAGAAATCTCATTTTTGAGTGAAAAAGTGCCCTATCATATGGATTCTTGTGTGACACCTTGTTTTCTCATGCAAGACAGTGAAAGACTTCATGCGGGCCTGCACAAGATTTTGTGCCAAATCTTGAAATAACATGGTTAATATGCAGTTTTTTAGTATGTTGTTTTATCAATTTTTCAGTATACTATTTTTTTCAATAAGCATCTTTATTTATTAATAAAATAAATTTTGACTTTTGATTTTTTCATAGGTTTTAACATTTTCTAAGCTATTTTATGGGATAAAAAAGAACAAAAAAAGTTAAATTTTATTTTCCCATAGTTAAGCTTCCATTTGACTAATGTGTTTTCTCTGAAGCATTTTTTATTTTTAGTTTTATTTTTATTTTCTACAACCTAACAGTTGTCTGCAGGACATTTGATGAAGACTCCTTTACACAAACTTTTCCAAACATGAATTGATTGTTTGTTTGCAGGACGATTGTTGAAGACACGTTTGTCGAAGAATACATTTAAAATGCAAAAAACAATGTGTTTTCTTTCCTATTTTTCAAACTAGTCTAAATAGGGCTTGTGAACTTTTTAGTGTACAAGATGGAAGAATAGGGGATTATGCTCTTCACCACTTGGAGGTCATGAGCAAGTTAGTGGTTCTCCCAAACAAAGCCTTTAATGAAGATATGATGATTTCCTTTTAGGAGATCAAAGTCTTGGAATAGGCCAAGGTGGGATCAATTAAGCTAACTCGGTGATTAACTTATTTTGCATATTTTGATGAGAAAGTAAGGTAGAGGAGTATGCTCTTTCCCTTTGAGGGAAATCAAAAACTTTGACACTTACATTCAAATCACCAATCTGAGCCAATCCTTTAGAGGGCCTACTAGAGTGATCCAACCTTCAGGAATGACCCAAGTGAGCACACTCCTTTCATCGGAGATTCCAACTCACTATAATAAAGAAGCTTTGTAGAGCTAAAGACTCCAAATCTAGATTAATTTCCTCTCCTTCATTCTTGATATCGCATATCAAGGGGAGGCTCTATGTGTGCACAGTGTTGGCCCCTGGCTTGCTAAGCAAGTAGTGTGCATTTTTAGATGCTAGTGTGGGTTGTTGGCATAAACTCTACTTGTAGAGCCACTGGGGATTAATTCAAACAAAAGCCAAGTAAACACCTGTTAGCTAGAGGCTACTCGATTCACCTTCGAAAGGAGGCATAATCTTTGTGCAAGGAGGGGGAAGAATTTCTCTTTTAGAACTCACCATAGGCATGCTACTAGACATTGGAAGGTGGTATACATGCTCATCCCCTACCATAAGGGTGCTCATTTAGCGTATACTATTGAGTCCTTTGAATATACCAAAAACACAGGCACCCTCTAGTGGGTGACATGGTTGTGTGAGGTACACGCATGCACATAAGATGTGGGACAAAGGATTTTCCTTCTCTACCATTTTTTGATTCTAGGGATAAAGTGTGTTTGTTATCGAGTCTTAAATATTTCCAAACCTTCTCAAACAAGCTAAGACTCAAGAATCCCTTGTCCCTCTGAGTTGCTTTGCCCTTAGTTGGATTGTATTTGACTACTATTTTTTTCCCACTGTCTTGTTTAAAACACTTTGCCTTAATTGCAACTTGAAACATTTGTTCAAATGATTTTTAGAGTTAAGCTCACTGTCTATCTAATAAATGAGTCCAACTAATCTATCAAATCTGTCCAAACAGTCAAGAAATCTCTTCAAAATCCAACTCGGTTGTCAGTCTAGTCCTGAATTTCATGCATAGTCTTGCATTTCTTCATGCAAGCTATTTCACCTTCCCATGAGAACTTGCATATGTCCATGTGATATCTTACCTTTTTCCTTTGTTATCCTATCATTTCTTTGCATGAGCCAAAAACTCTTTGTGCAAATTTAAATTACTATTCCAAGTCTTCGCGTGACCTAGTAAACTTTCTCACGCAGTCCTAAATGTCTTTGCATGAGACCTTGTTCTAAAATGGTCAAATCAGCTTATTCGACCAAATTTGTGATCTTCATTCAGTGTGTTTCTTGCATTAAGTTTTCATTTCTCTATCTATACATAGTCCTGAAGATTGGCATTTAGCTTAATTGAAGATTTGTGATCCGTAATTTGACTAAGTCTTGTCTTCTACTTCTTTGAATTCTTTTTCTTTAGTGCTTGTCATAGTACATGTTACAATATTCATAACCTTAGGCTATTCTAGCCTTTAAATTAGAATACTCATGCCTTAGTATACAAAATTCCTATCTTGTTTGGTTGAGACTAAGTTTTTAGTGCGGTCCTTGTCTAGGTTCTTGCTTCTTGTCCTTGTCTATGACTATCACAACTAGAAGCAGTTGTTAGATTGTGGTGACTAATCAGGAAAGTACTGTACATACTTCATAAATAGTGGGGAAAATTTTAGGGCCGTGGCCGACATGGTAGCTGACATATTATGGCCAACATGTTATGACCCTAAAGCGATTTAATACTTGTATAAAAGGGCTTAGGGTTGGGTATTTTCATTATGTTGTGATGCAAAATTGGTTCTTGCGGCGGTATTGAGCTGTAAGTGATTACAGATTGTAATCAGGTTGTAATCACTGGATTGTAATAAGATCAGACTTGCTGTTTGGTGGACGTAGCCTAGAGATTAGGTGAACCACGTTAAATCTTGGTGCCTTGTGTTCATTTCTATGTGTTCTATTATTTTCTATTATTGGTTATATTTGCACGTAGTTTTTATTTCTATCTGTGGTTTATCCTAACAAGTGGTATCAGAGTGAGGTTGTCTTTCAGTTATCCTCTACAGGAAAGTCTCACAGTTAAGTGGGAGTCTCACGGTTGAGCGGGAGCGATGGCAGATGAGGGTAAGTTGAGGGTTGACAGGTTTAATGGGCAAAACTTCCAATTATGGAAGATGCAAATGGAAGACTATCTATATCAGAAGTATTTATGGAAGCCATTGGAAGGCAAAGCCAAGAATCAGGGAACTATGTCAGAGGCTGAATGGGATCTCTTGGACAGAAAGGTACTCAGAAGCATTCGTTTATGCTTGGCACCATCGGTGGAATTTAATATTACAAAAGCAAAGATGACTAAAGATTTGATGAAAACCCTAGCGACACTGTATGAAAAGCCCTCTACTTCAAACAAGGTATTTCTCATGAAGCGTTTATTTAATATGAAAATGGCAGACGGTGGATCTGTTGCAGATCATTTAAATGAGTTTAATATTATTACTAGTCAATTATCTTTTGTGGGTATCAATTTTGATGAAGAAATTAGGGCTCTCTTGATTTTGTGTTCTTTACCTGAAAGCTAGAATGGCTTGGTAATCGCTGTGAGTAATTTTGTTTCTGGAACTAGTACCCTAAAATATGATGATGTGATCGGTGTTATTTTAAGTGAGGAAACTTGTAGGAAATTCTCAGGTGGATCTACATCAGGAATTGCTTTAAATGCACAAAGTAGGGGCAGTATGATTGAAAGAGGAAGTAACTATGGAAATCATGGGGAATTAAGAGGAAAGTCAAAGGGGAAGAGGTCTCAATCGAGAGGACCAAATTATTGCTGGTACTATGGGAAACCAAGGTACAAAAAGAAAGATTGCTAGAATCAAAAGAAAAATGAAGGAGATAAATCAGATGGAGACAAGGAGGCAAATGTGGTAAGTAACAAATTCAAAGAGGATGCTTTGATTCTATCTTTAGAGAGTGTTGATGATTCATGGGTTTTAGATTCTAGTGCTTCATTTCATGCTACACCTCATAGAGGTTATTTCATTGATTATGTCCAAGGGGATTTTGGGCTTGTTTATTTGGGAGATAATGAACCCTGTCAGATTATTGGAAAGGGAAAAATTAAGATTAAGTTGTAGAATGGAAATCATTGGCTACTACATGAGGTAAGACATGTTCCAAAACTAAGTAGGAATTTAATTTCAGTAGGGCAACTCGGTGATGAGGGTTGTGTAGTTACTTTTAATGATAAAAATTGGAAGGTTTCAAAAGGTTCCCTTGTATTAGAAAAAGGTGTGAAAGTAGGCACCTTATATCTTTGTACAGGTCATATTATTCCTTCTACTTTTATTGTTTCAGAGAAAAATGAATGTTCAGGAACAATTGTTGTAGTTGAGCAGGGAAAACAAATAGCTACTGTAGATTCTAATATAGCGTTGTGGCACAATAGACTTGGGCACATGAGTGAGAAAGGTATAAAAGTACTTCATTCAAAGAAAGTTTTACCAGGTCTGAAATGTGTGAATATGGATTTCTGTGAAAGTTGTGTGTATGGAAAACAAAAGAGAGTGAGTTTTGTAAAGATAGGGAAGGAAAACAAAAAGGAGAAATTAGAGCTTGTGCATACAGATGTATGGGGACCGGCTCAGGTATCTTCCCTTGGTGCCTCTCATTATTATGTTACATTTATTGATGATGCAACTAGAAAAGTATGGGTTTATTTCCTTAGAAAAAAATCTAATGTATTTCAAAATTTTAAGAAATGGAAATGCTTGGTTGAAAATGAGACTGGTAAGAAATTAAAATGTCTCAGATCTGATAATGGTGGTGACTATTGCAGTCATGAATTTGAAAATTATTGCTCCACTAATGGTATTCGTAGACAAAAAATGTTTCCAAGGACTCCACAGGAAAATGGAGTGGCTGAATGCATGAACAGGACTATAATGGAGTGCGCAAGGAGCATGAGGTTGCATGCTATGTTGCCCTTACACATGTGGGTGGAGGTTGTCAATACTACAGTATATTTGATTAATTGAGGACCCTCTACTCCTTTGGGTTGTGGTATTCTAGAGGAAGCATGGACTGGTAAGAAGGTGAGTTATTGTTTTCTCAAGACCTTCGGTTGTGAAGCTTTTGCTCATATAGACTCTAAAAATAGAACCAAGCTAGAAGCTAAATCAAAGAAATGTGTCTTTGTTGGATATGGCATTAATGAATTTGGTTATAGGCTTTGGGATTTTGAAAATCTTAAAATTGTTAGAAGTTAGGATGTCATATTCAATGAGAAAGTGTTGTATAAATATCTATTGCAGCAACATGAGAAGAAAGAAGATGATTATGTAGTGCTGGATGATACTCCAAAAGCTGATGTTCCAGCCATTCGTCATGATGTGCAACAACTGCAACAAAAAATACCGCACACACCAGCAAATGTTAGACGGTCAACAAGGCAAATTAGACCTCCACAAAGGTTTTCTAGCTCTTTGTATTCTATTTTACTTACTGATGCTGGTGAACTTGGAAGTTATGATGAAGCTGTGCAAGTGGATAGTAAGATTCACTGGGAGTCTGCAATGAAAGATGAAATGGACTCTTTGCTAAAAAAATAAGACATGGGATTTGTGCAAGTTTCCTGCGGGTAAAAATGCTTTCCAGAATAAGTGGGTTTATAGGTTGAAAGGAGAAGAAGGAGGTAAGAAAAGATTTAAGGCCAGGTTAGTTGTAAAAGGATTTGCACAGAAAAAGGGAATTGATTTTGATGAGATATTTTCTCCTATTGTTAAAATGACTTCTATTCATACTATTTTAAGTCTTGTGGCTACTGAAGATTTACATTTACAGCAGATGGATGTTAAAACAACCTTTCTTCATGCTGATTTAGATGAAAAAATATATATGGCTCAGCCATAGGGTTTTTGAGGTCAAAGGTAAGGAGAACTTAGTGTGCAAATTGAAGAAAAGTTTATATGGCTTGAAGCAAGCACCTCAGCAATGGTATATGAAATTTGACAATTTTATGCATGAGCATGGATATAAGAGGTGTCATTCATATTAGTGTGTTTATTTTAAGAGGTTGGATGATGATAGCTATATTATTTTATGTGTATATATTGATGATATGCTTATAGCTGGGTCTAACATGGATCATATTAAGGGGCTAAAACGCCAGTTAGCAGATGAATTTTCTATGAAGGATTTGGGGGCAGCAAAACAAATCCTTGGTATGAAGATTTAAAGAGATAGGAAGAATAGAACCTTGACACTATCTCAGGCTAAATATGTTGAGAAGGTGTTGCAACGTTTCTGTATGGAGAATGCTAAGTCTGTCAGCACACCTTTACCTAGTCATTTGAAATTGACTAAGGAGATGTCTCCCAAGACACGGGAAGAGGAGGATAAGATGTCCAAGGTACCCTATGCTTCAGCTGTAGGATGTTTGATGTATGCTATGGTATGCACTAGGCCAAATATTGCACATGCAGTGGGAGTCGTTAGTAGGTATATGAGTCATCCAAGATTTGAGCATTGGAATGTTGTCAAGTGGATTCTCAAATATTTGAGAGGGACATCCAATAAGTGTTTACACTTTGGGGGCTCTACTACTAATTTACAGGGCTATGTTGACTCAGATTTGGCAGGGGATATTGATACTAGGTGGAGTACTATAAGTTATGTCTTTACTGTTTGTGGGGTAGCCATGAGCTGGGTTTCTAGGTTACAGAAGATTAATTCTTTATCCACTATAGAGGTAGAGTATGTTGCTACTACAGAGGTAGCCAAGGAGATGATATGGCTTTAGTTCTTCTTGGAAGAATTGGGACATCCTCAGAAGGATAATTATTTGTTTATAGATAGTCAGAGTGCCATTCATCTTGCTAAGAATTCAGCTCTGCATTCTAAGACCAAACACATACAGTTGTGGTACCATTTCATTCAGTTAGTTTTGGAGGATGGATAGTTAAAGCTAGAGAAGATACATACTAATGACAATCTAGCAGATATGTTGACAAAGGTTGTAAGAAGGGAGAAGTTGAACTCCTCTTTAGCTTCAGTTGGTCTTTTAGACTGAACATGAATAAAAGAATAGCAGAGTCCAAGGTGGTTTGATCCAGTGAGAGCCCCATGTGATAGTTGTATTGCTACAAGATCAATCTCCAAGTGGGAGATTGTTAGATTGTGGTGATTGATTAGGAAACTACTGTACATACTTCATAAATAGTGGGGTTCGGGGCATCGGCCCAAAAAAAATGGCTGACATGGTAGCCAACATATTATGGCCAACATATGGCCGACATGTTATAGCCCTAAAGTGGTTTAATACTTGTATAAAAGGGCTTAGGGTTGGGTATTTTTTATTATGTTGTTATGCAAAATTGGTTCTTGTAGCGGTATTAAGCTATAGGGGATTACGGATTGTAATCAGGTTGTAATCAATGGATTGTAATAAGATCAGACTTGTTATTTGGTGGACGTAGCCCAGAGATTGGGTGAACCACGTTAAATCTTTGTGCCTTGTGTTCATTTCTATGTGTTCTATTATTTTTTGTTATTGGTTATATTTGCATGTAGTTTTTATTTCTGTCTGTGGTTTATCCTAACAGCAGCAACATGTTTTATCCTCTTAGATTTAGGCAAGGTTGTGCCAAGGGTCATAATCACGGTAGAGGTCACATTCCTCTTACTCCATGATCTACATCCAGTTCATCTAGTGAGACATTTTGACAGTCTCCCTCACCCATCAAAGCACCTTGAGTCCAAAAAATGTTTTCCATAAATTTGCAACAAACTAGGAACCCCTTGTATCAAGAGGATCCCGAAACTTACAGAGGTCCAACATATCCCAACAACATAATTGAGTTCTTATTTGGAGGACCTTTCCAATCAAAACATACTAAAACTATTCACATTCCCACAATGGCTGAATATGAACTTGAACATGGTAGTCATAGTAGACATCAAGAACCACCTAGGAATGACAAAGAGAAAGACCATGACACTGATGAAGAACAGGAAGAGGTGGAAATACTCCTTGAACACATAGCAAAATATCAAAAATAGAAAAACTTCCAAAAGGTCATGAAAATCCTACTAAACGAAGGGAAGGAAAAGTAATTTCTCAAACTTACCCTAGAGGGAGCTAAGTTGCCCTCTCATTTTAATGTGGAAACCATCATCATGCCTAAAGAGGAAATTGAGACTTCCAAACTCCAAAAACAATTGAAAATCATGCAAGACCAAATGGCTTAGATGATGCATGATAAAGAAAAACCTGCAAAAACATACACCCTAGACACTCTTTGTCCATTTCTATTTGATAAGAGCATAAACATGCCTCCTTTTCCAAGAGGAGTAGAGCTACCTAAGTATGAAAAATACTTTAGAACTTTCAATCCCCAAGATCATTTGTGGGAATTTGGTTGGAATTTATACATGATCAGACATACCTCATGCATTTATTCCCAAGAAGTCTAGGTGGTTAGGCTATGGAGTGGTTTTCACACTTGCCTCTTGGGATCAAAACATTTGATGAAACTGCCAACCTGTTTGTCTAGCAATATTCTCATAACATTCAACACCCTGTTAACATTCGAGATCTATGAAACCTTAAATAGAAAGTGGGAGAACCCTTTCTCACATTCCTCCAATAGTGGAGACAACTTTATACTAAGTATTCATGCAAAATTCCTGAGATGGAAAAGCTTGACATATTCATTGATAACCTCTTACCTGATTTCGAGTACAGAGTCCAACTTCAAGGTCCATGTACCTTTGAAGACATGATCACATAGGCTATCTACATAGAGGAATTCATGGTCAAGAAGGGTGAAATTACCCTTCAGAAGGACACAAAACAAAGTGCCACCTCTAGCAAGGAAAAAACCAAATACTTCAACAAGAATTGAGAAGTTGTGCATGGTGTGGTTGTTGACAATGTCACTCCTAAACCTAATAAGGCAGCCTTTAATCTTACAGATGGTCTTAATGTAGCTAAAAACATTGAGAAACCTCCTCCTAATAACAAGACATCCAAAAACAAACCAAGAAGCTCATGGGCTACATGCCCTAAATGAGAGTATGCACCTCTAGGTGAACCCTTGGATGTTTTTTGCAAAACATTGCTACAACATAAACTCACTTCACCATTGGACAAATCTCACCCGTATGATCCACAACTGTGCACATCATGGTGGAATGAAACCTCATTCTATGAGTACCACCAAAACAAAGGGCATAAAACTAACAACTGCATAAACATGCATCACAAAATTTAGAAAATGATTGATGATGGTGATCCATTTCTAGATGGAAGCAATAAAAACATAGATCATAAGGAATTCAAGGAACCCTTCCTGTCTTACAAAAAGGGAGAGAGCTCAAAACCAAAACCTAACAATAAAGTCAACTATACATACTCCAATGATGACAATGTGGTAAACATGATTGAACCTATGGGTTTTGAGTACTATGATGTCATTACTATCAAGGGAAAATAAGATAACACTAAACCCAAGACACCATTTTTCTTGAGCGGCCCTACTTCCAATGCTATAGATAACACCCCTTCACAACAATGTGCCAACATTGTCATGCGTTCTCATGCCAAACTGGTTCTCAAAGGCCCTGCACCTTCTACTCCCAATCCTGAACAACATAAAGACAAAAACCTTGTTGGTCCATCTAGAAAAGGTGTGAAACTCACAATGAATCCAATAACAACTAGTTATAGTGTTCTCGAGAAATTGAAACAAACCAATGCTCAAATCTCCATTTTTGAGCTACTTAAAATCTTGCTTGCTCATAGGCAGATTCTAGATAAAGCCCTCAATGAGGCAAATGTTCCTCAATATCTTTATCTTGAGTGATTCCAATCCATGGTAGGTCACTTGACCTCACCTTACTTTATGTCCTTCTCTAAGGAGGATGATAACTTGCTGAGTCACCCACACAATCAACCTCTACATATTGAGGTCATGATACATCAAACACGTGTTTTTTAGGTCCTTATCAACAACAGTGTTAGGTTGAATATTTTCTTTTCCGCTCTACTTAAAAATTTGAATTATTTTGAATAATCCATTGATCCTTGATGCAAAATTACTATCAAAGCATATGACGAAGTTGAATGAAAGTCTCTAGGTTTGGTATCTTGCCCATTTGCATTGGTTCTATAGAAAGGGATGTCACCTGTTAGGTCCTTGATATTCCCTTGGCTTATAAAATTCTTCTACGATGGCCATGGATACATGAGATGCATGCTATGGCATCCACATATCACCAATGCATCAAATTTCCATTTCATGGCTCCGAAGTCACTATTCCTACCACCACTAGCTATACCTACAATATGCTCAAGGTTGCTAAAAAATTTGTTCCCAATAACATGGAATCCATTGATCATCATGATAACAAGCTAAAAAAAATTGAGCAATCAGTCAAGCTAAAAGAAACTAGCATGGAGGAGTACCACATCTAACCAGTGCTATCATTAACATCTCTTCCAGAGTCTCCTTGTCATTATGGGAGACCCTCAGAGGAAAAGAAGCCATTTTTGTTGACACCTCAAATCAAGTATAATGGAACTTTTGTCAAGGCTACAGTTCCCCTAGAGGATGAAAGTGAAAATAGATCCATTTCTGCATGACTTTACAAACAAGTGACTCCAATAGACATAACAAACCAAACTTGAGAGATCACTCCTGAGAAATATGGGCCCAGTCTTCGGCTCATGAAATGATTTGGCTACAAGGGAACTAGTCCTATCAAATGTAATAACAATGGTCTTATTGATCCTATCAAAGAAATAGCTCAAAGAAACAGAGACACATCTAGTCTAGGCTTTAAAAAGGTTCCTTTCCATCTAGGGATCAACAAAGTTGTACCAAAACCAAAAAATTCATCTGAAAATGAATCACAGAATGAGTCTAATATTCATGAGGAACAATCCAATGATGAGGATCCCTATCCTTATCCCATCCCTCATGATCTTGCTAAATTCTTTGCTTAGATGGATGATTTTGTGCCACATGTCAACACTATGGATGGTGATAGTAATTCTTCTAATGATACTACTGACTCACATCATACCCAGCCAAAATAGGGTGAGTCTAGTCACACTTTACATATTGAGAACTGTTGTAAAATTTTGGATGATGAAGGGGAACTTGTTCCTATCACTATTTGAGAGTTTTTCATTCTATCTCCTTGTAGTATAGATTCCTAGGAATATGAATTTGACTCTCTTTCTAAGGTGACTACAGACAAAGACATTGACCAAGTTCATGTTTATGAAAACCTCCTCGAAGTGGGTGAAACGTCTAGGGTTAGGTCAAATAGGGCTGATCCAACTACCTATCCTAGAGTTGTTAATTACTGATGTTAGTACTCAGAGGCATTCGAACACGCTTGTAGAAGAAGCCACTGCAGGACTCAAATTAGTGGTCCAAGCATTTAATGACTATACTATGAATGCAATTGAACCTGCCACTACTCTTTCACTCACATATCCTAAGCTTATAGACTGGAACCTTAATGCATCTAGTGAAGTCCTCACATTCCAGAATGACTATGATCTTGCTTGCTACCTTAGCATTGTTGAACCTGTAACGTCTTCTACCAGCGAACAAAGTGTAAAAACGACTAAAGCTAACATCAAATATCTCATTCATACAATCAAAAAGAAAAAAAAAGGAAGGCTCGATGGTGAAAACCACTTAGTGGCAGTGTCAAAACCTAAAAAAGTAAAAATAAAAGATGTATCCAAGGGTGAAAACCTTTTTGAGGCACCTGCAAATGAGATATTTGATGCACTTCCCAGTCACTTTCAGGAAAGATCGTCAATATTTATTGAACCCACATAGGCTATCAACCTGGGATCAGAGGAACAACCTCACATCATTCATCTAGCACAGTCCTTGTCTCTAGAGGAAAAATAGGAATTCATTTCTTTCTTTTAGGAGAAAAAGATAAACTTTGCATGGACATACTCAAACATGCCAGGACTAGATCTTGATCTCATTATGCACCACTTGTCCATTGCATCAAGCGTCAAACCAGTTGAACAGAAACTCCAAAAGATTCATCCTCATGTTGCATTACTCATCAAAGAAGAACTGGAAAAGCTCCTGAAAGCAGGGTTTTTCTGTGTGATTGATTATTCCAAATGGATATCCAATATTGTTCCAGTCTCCAAGAACAACAAATCTATTAGGGTTTGTACTAATTTTTGTGATCTCAACTTAGCATGTCCTAAGGATGACTTTCTACTTCCCAATATTGACATGATAGTGGACATGACTATGGGCTATGAGATGTACTCACTCATGGATGGATTCTTTGGCTACAGCTAGATAAAAATTCCACTAGAAGATCAAGAGAAGACTGCTTTTACATGTGCATGGGGAACCTTCTGTTGGAATGTAATTCCATTCGCCTTGAAAAATTTTGGTGCTACATATCAGAGAGTAGTCACTATAATTTTTCATGACATGATGCATAAGACCATGGAGGACTACATGGATGATACCTTGGTCAAGAATGCCAAATTCAATACTTATCTTCAAGATTTGGGAACTATCCTAGATCATATGGAAAAATTTAGGCTCAGGCTTAATCCTAAGAAATGTGGATTTGGCATCACATCTAGCAAGTTACTGGGATCATTGTGTCTACAAAAGGAATCAAAATGGATCCAAAAAAAGTTCAAGAAATTATGGATATGCCTCCACCTCAAAACATCAACCAGATGAGAGGTCTATAAGGATGACTCCAATCTATTCCCAAGTTCATCTTGCAGTTGGTAGATAGATCACAACACTTTAGAAAGACTTTACATAAGGGGGCCAAATACAACTAGAGTCATGATTGTGAACAAAGCTTAATGCAGATCAAATAATATCTTGCCAATTCACCAATCTTGATGCCTCCCATCTATGGGAAACCCTTGATTTTGTACATATTAGCAACAAAGATGTCTCTGGGTATCTTACTAGCTCAAGAAGACAATGATAACAAAGAGAGAGCTATTTACTACTTGAGTTACACACTGATCTCTTATGAGAAGAATTACAACATTATTGAGAAAGATTTCTTCGTAGTCATCTTTGCTTCACAGAAGTTGAGACACTACATGCTTGCTCACACTACGCGGATGGTGGCTAAAATAGATCCACTAAAATACTTACTCAGCAAGGCAGCTCTCATAGAATGATTGGCTAAGTTAGTCATGATACTTAGTGAGTTTGACATTCAATATGTTGAATGAAAAGCTATCAAGGGATAGGTAATTGTAGATCAGCTAGCAGATGCACCTATGCAGAGTCTACTACCAATGAAAATTGATTTCCCTGATGAGTCAATTCTGACACTCACACACCAAATGTGGGTTATGTTCTTTAATGAGTCCTTTACACAACAAGGATCTGGTGCTAGATTACTATTCATGACACCACAAAGGTATTCATTGCCCAAAGAATACATGATTTTGTTCCCTTGTACAAATAAAATTGTTGAATACAAGGCTTTGATCAATGGAATGAAAATCATAGCTAAATGGAGAGTGGATCAGTTAGACATCTTTGGTGATTCTTAGCTTGTAATCAACTAGGTTAATGATGCATATCAAACAAAGGATGAGAAATTAATTTCTAGCAGATTCCTCGAGTAGATAATAAAGTGGCTGATGCTATGGCTACTTTGGCCTCCTTGCTACAGATGCTTGAAAATGATCTTCAACATAAGTTCTTGGTGGAAGCGTTACACTACCCAACCTATGACAGCCTTGATTCTAGGATGATCTATTCTATTATAGGACAAGACTCATCTAGCTACCATCACATCTATTCCTACCTTCGTAATCAAACCATTCTGGAAGGTCTAACCTAGAATGAGAAACATTACCTTATTTATAATGCTTCACATTATATCATTATTGGTGACAATTTGTATAGGAGAGGTCTTGATAGAACACTCCTTAGGTGTTCAGAACTCGAAGAGTCCAAATCCACATTAATTGACATTCACGAGGGCATTTGCACATCCCACTCAAATGGCCTGACACTAGTTTGTAAACTCCTTAGAGCTGGTTACTATTGGCCTAAGATGGAGCAAGAAGCTACCAAGTATGCTAGGTCCTGCAAGAAGTGTCAGCTTTATGGGAATCTAATCCATGCTCTAGCTAGAGAGTTGATTCCCTCTGCTACAACATGTCCATTTCAGCAATGGGCCTTTGACTTGGTGGGTTAGATTCACCCAACATCTTCTAATGGACATAAGTTCATTATCACAACTACATATTACTTCATGAAGTGGGTAGAGGTAGTACCTCTCATAGTCACCAATGGAAAAACTAGAGGTATTTTTATCACAAACTACATCATCTATAGGTATGGTGTACCATCCTCAATTATTACTGATAATGGAGGACTATTCAAGAACAAAGGCCTTAAGGAATTATGCAAGAAATTAAAAATCACACAACATTGGTCTTCCATCTATTACCCCCAAGGTAATGGCTAGGCTGAGGCATCCAATAAGGTGATCCTCAAAATCCTTCATCATATAGTCAGAAAATCTATGAGAGACTGGCATCTCCAGATTAATCCATCCTTGTGGGCATATAGGACAAGCTTCAGGACTCCAATAGGTACTATGCCCTTTTCTTTGGTTTATGGAGTGGATGTTGTGCTTCCAACAGAGGTCAAGATTCCTACCTTGAGAATCCTAATGATGATTATAGGATAGCTTAGCTTCAAGAGCTTTTTCTACTGGATGAATGTCGACAAGTGGTGTGTGATCATCTGCGAGCCTATCAACAACGAATGGCAAGAAGCTACAATCAAAAAGTCAGGCCATGTGACTTCCAGCTAGGTGATCTCGTCTTGAGAGAGAACCCTAAAAATCAACAGTAGAGAATCTAAAAGGGGAAGTTTGGAAAAAAATGGCTTGGTCCTTACATTATCACTATAGTATATGGATCCGGTGCCTATCAACTTTCAACAATTGAAGGAGAAGTGCTCAAGGAGCCTATCAACACTCTCCGCCTGAAGCGGTTCTATAGCTGATCTAATCTTAGAAGCTCTCTGTATATATCTAAATGTCTTGAAAATTTTCTAAAAATTTCAAAATATCCTAAAACAATTCTAAAAATTGCAAAATGTCCTAAAAAAAAACATTACCTAGGTCAAAACCTAGCAATAGGCACCTTGGTGATACCAAAAAAATACAAAAAATCAAAAATACAAAAAAAAATGAAAAGGAGAAAAATACAAAAAAGAAATTTGAAAAACAAAAAATTGCCATTGATGAAAACCTGGAAATAGGAATCATGGTAGCAAAAAAAAAAGTCCTTCCAAGAAGGTGAAAACCTGGTAAACAGGTGTCTCTTGTTCCCAATGCTCCATCTTGCAGTGCATCTTCTGGCTTCTTGTATAGTTGCTTTCCTACTTTCACTTTCTACTTTCACTCATGTATCCATGGATTGACCTTGTCATAACTTGGGAACAACACCCTTTAGTATCATAGAATCTCCCTTGTGACAGTCACAAGTGGTTCTCACTATGTTTGCCTACTGTCACTCATGCCACTGTTCGAGATTCTTCTCATAGAATCTCTTACAAAAATCACCAATGGTTCTCACTACATATGCCTATTGTTGCTAGTGTCACTCTTTTTCAAGATTCTCCTCATAGAATCTCCTTCGCAACAATCACTAGTGGTTCTCACTATGTCTGCCTGCTATTGCTCATGTCACTTTTTGAGATTCTCCTCATAGAATCTCCTTTGCAATAGTCACCAGTGGTTCTCACTACATTTGCCTACTATTGCTCATGT
The DNA here is from genome assembly GCA_028749045.1 of Cupressus sempervirens. Lineage (NCBI taxonomy): Eukaryota > Viridiplantae > Streptophyta > Pinopsida > Cupressales > Cupressaceae > Cupressus > Cupressus sempervirens. The sequence continues at coordinate 82,840,774 of CM053789.1, forward strand.
CATTGTTTGAGATTCTCCTCATAGAATCTCTCTCGCAACAGTCACAAGTGGTTCTCACTACGTCTACCTACTATTGTTCATGTCATTTCTAAGATTCCCCTATGGAAGATCTCTCATGTCAGTCACCAGTCATCCTAACTGTGTCTATCCACTGTCACTCAGTATTACTCAAATTCTTCTTCCTAAAGATTCCTCTTTGACTTCAACCACCAATTGTCCTGACTATGTCTATCTACTGTCGTCACCTTACTAAAGAGATTTCTTCCATGTTTTGGACATTGACACTCTGCATCAAATCCTATAACACAAAAACAAACTCAAAATGCTAAATTTGTGTGTGATACATTGATCTTTTCTTTGTTTTTTTTTCTTTTGCTTCATCATGCCTCTTTGAGCAACTCGATGATGTCATTTTAGACTAAAGAAGCAAGGACTGGGGGCATGATCTTTTCTTTGCTTTCTATTTGTGGTTTATTTCCAAATAATTTGAAGCATTCATATAAGATGTGTGTCCGCTATAAGAGCCTCCCTCTTGTATTGGATGGTCGTGTGTACCTCAACTCCTTTTATATGGATAAATTAGTATGTTTGGTTCTTCTCCTTGCTTGTTGAAGTGAACTCTTCATGCTATAGTAAATACTGATACTCATCCTACTAAGTGAATGTATGGGTCACTGCAAGTATATCTAGCACACTTCTATCTTAGGTTATGAATGCAAGGGTCATTGCGGATAGGATAATTAATGATTATTTAGCATAAGAAGGATCTCTTGTGTGTTTGGTTTGTCTACATGCTAGCAAAATTTTGGTCATCCTAGCGTCTATGCTCTGATGCTTATGTTAACCTGCTACATTAAAAGGGACAAATGTTCTGGTCATTCTAGCTTCTTGTGCCTCAAATGCTTATATTTAATCTTGAAAAGCCTATGATGTATGTCCTATTCATATTTCCATGATTGCAAAGTTAGTGGCAATTGTAGGATATACAAGCTTCATTTATGTCGAGTGATGATAATTTGTCGAGGCCGATAATCAGACCTAGGGTTGCATTTAATATAGACTTGCATTGCACAATTCATTTGCATAAGCATGTGGTTCAATTACAACTATATTTCCATCCTTCGTAATGGGGGATTGGCGGTCTCTTCAAATGTATCAGGATTCTCCATAGCTGCACAAGCATTTGGTTTGTTTTTTTGAACTCCTCGATGAAATAACTATCACTGTCAAACAAAAAAATATGCAACAGTTCATGAGGTGTCAATTTGTTTCATAGGCATTAAATCCATACATCATCTCATGTACATCAAAGTAGAGAAAGAGACTAAAAATGACTTGTACAAAATGCTATTCAGCTCAAAATATTATATATATATATCTCAAAGGAAATGTGTCAGTACAAAAATAAGCGCTACTTGAGCACTCTCAATAAAAAATGATGCAAAATGGTGTTGGCACACCAACCAATACAAAGCCAGATCAAAACTAGAATCAAAGTATGAACTAACTCTCCCTTGCCCCCTCACCTCCTAGTAGAAAAGGAGGAGGAGGTGGTGGAGGAGGCATCTTAGGTCTCACTGCTGGCCGTGCTCCCCCTGTCGCTCCTGCATACTATGAAAATTGAGGCACCTACTCAGCCTCATCTAGCACAACTGCTACATATGCTACAAAGTAGTATGCTACTCATGCTGATTGCAGCTAGATCTCATCCTACAGTTGCTTGGTTCTTTGTCGCAAGTCATGGATCTCTCGATCTCACTTTGCTAGCTACATGTCTCACACGACTACCTATATCTTTAGCTCTCCAAGTTGCTAGGATGTCTATCCAATATGATCTTTGTATCATTGCATCTTATCTTGAGGTCTTATAGCAGGCTACTCTAGCATCTCCTCATCAAGCATCTTAGGTGCTTGCTTTGTAGGTGTTTGCTCCTCAGTCCTCAGCCACTATCGTCAGCCCTGCTCTTTGCCACTACCTCCTGCACCTAGTTCTAACCCCATCTACTATGTGGGAATGGAGACCTACTACACCCTCTATCTCACTTTTGGTGGTGCACCCTATACTGTTCCCTAAGCCTACTGTTGCTAGGGAGCCTACTACTATTGTGCTCATGCCTACTACTGGGAAGCTTGCTATTGCTATTCTAGTGCCTGTTGTGGGGGTAGTGTTGTTCTACCTAAAAGATTTGTGAATCATGGGAAGGGGTGATTGATAAGGTATGCCTGATATGCTGGTGTTACCCCTACATCTAATACCTTTAGAAGGTAATCCCACTATGTTGCAACTAGGTTGCACACATCAATAATGGATCGCCCTGCATCTAATCTCTCTAGCCATCCTCACATCAGGTCTTGGGCTACCCTCGCATAGGCACAAAAATACTGGGAGATGTCCTGCTATCTCCCATTCTGCCTCCATACCCTACTGATGTAAAACTACTCTATAATCTACGTGGTGCTCCCCACCAGTGGTCATGAGCAAAACATCCAACCTAGCTCCCTAGGAGTATCATTCCAATCCTCCATTTCTCACCAAGGCCACCATATGATGGAGACCAAGCCATCGAGATGAGTCCTCCAGTGCTCTATCTTACCCGGACCTGCCTAGGTAATCTATCCTCTATACCTACATATATATGGCTCTGTAGACTCGCGTGCATCCTCAAAAATGAGTCATATGATAGGCAGGTGCTCCTATGCCCAAACCTATAAAAAATAAACCCCAATAGGCATGGTCTTCTACTCATGATAGATAATCTCGTGCATCTCATAGAACATATGTGCCAACATGCACTAGCCCCATCTGAATCACTTAAGAGCATCAAGCATACACTGTAGCATGATCCCCCACCCACACTCTAACTCATGTTGTCCCCTATCTAGCACTAGGAAGTAGTTGATAAATATGGCTAACACTGAAGCCAATCTATGCATCAGTCCATAGGTGTGTACAAGCTCATCCCATGTGATGGCTTGCCCAATCGATGGCTGCCTTTGGAAGATGGCACACAAGGCCTCTATACCTACCCGAGGCACTATGTCATAGGATACCCTTGGTCTGTGGAATGGTATGTGAAAGATCCTATATGTATCCTCAAGAGTCACAGTCATATCTCCCTGAGGTAGGTGGAAGGTGTTCATCTTCAAATGGAAATGCTCCACCAAGGCAATCAATAAGCTTTGATTCACCAGTAATTTTGGGATTCGGAATAAAGAAGTGAGCCCCAGTCTATCAATATGGGCCATGTCTACTGCATCTAAACTCCACAATAAAGGTCCATATGATGGATAATGTGATCTAAATGAAACATCACTGAATACCTCCTGCACACATGAACAACAATAAGTGACATGAACACAGCTAGTACTCAATCAACAAATCAGAATGAGAAAGAAATGTATGAGAAATTCATGTTGAAATGTAAAAAAATGCAAATTTTAATTACACTAATGTTAGTAATTTTTGCACAAAAATGTATTTCCTCGCACACGAATTCATTTCTTCATGAGAGAATGTGCATCTTTGCATGAGAAAACAAGTCCATGTGTGAAGAAATGTCAACTCTGTGAGAAGTCAAAATCCCATGCATAGAAGCAAGTTTTTGCGTGAAGAGAGATTATTTCGCATCGAAGGAGACAACAATTTCTCTCTTCATGCAAAAAGACATTGGTTTCACTCGAGAAGAGATTGGTTTCATGCAAAAAAGGATAGTTTTGCATGAAGACCAATTGAGACTTCCTAGAAACATGCTAAAAATGCAATAAATGACATCAAAAAGTGTGAAAATGAAAGTACGAAGGATCGTTATCAATCATTCATTGGTGGTCTATAGTCTGCTAGCCGATTATGTCATCAGGAGCGCTCAAAACGGTGATATCTAAAATTCACTACCATCTTTCTCTTAGAGCTCTTATTCACTAAATACAAAAGGCACAAATGATTTGAAAATGACCTCATGAGCCTTTATATAGGTTTTGACCTCATTTTCTAAAGTGCTTCAATTTGCACAAAAATCACCCCGCATGCTAAGTTGACCATTCTGAATCCATTTTCGAGATCAAATTTGAAATCAGACACACCTAAGTAGCTCAAAAATGCGTTTAAAATTTTTGGGACCAATGCGATCAAACACTTGTGCAGTCCAAATTTTTTCTGATACTTTGTGATTCTTGGAATCTTTTCAACTCAAACTTGTTCTTTTGGACCTCGAAATCACTTCAAATCAACTTCCTAATTTCTTCTGATCATTTTGATCTCTTCTATATTTCTTCAGATCATTATGATCTATTCATATTTTCTTCTAATCATTCTAATCTCTTCTACACTCTTCTAAATCTCATATTTCTTCTACATATCTTCATATACTACTTTACATCATATTTCTGGTGTGTCATCTTTCGATTTCACTCTGAAGGGGGCAGGCTGATTACATCATTGAATCTAAATTTCAAGTCGATCTCAATCTTCATTGCTCGGGGCATCTTGTTCCCATCTTATTTCCTTACCACTTAGGGCATCTCATCACTTGGGGCATCTTGTTCTCTTCTATCTAACATCTTTGCTATATATCTTATCTTTTCAACTGATCAATCTTATAACAACTCTTCTTCAAGTTTGATGGATAGGTATTGGGATAGTCTAAACCCTGACTCCTAAGGATCAAGCCTCATTATGGGGATGATTCTATGACTCATGATTGGATCTTGTTATCTTTTATCAATCTCAAGTATCTAGGTGTTCTATCTGGATCCTTAGTATTAAGGTCCATTTTGGAGATAATCTTTAAATGCTTATTCAACTCAAGTATCTAGGTGTTCTATCTAGATCCTTAAAGGTTAAGCTCCATTTTGGAGATAATCTTTTAAATGCTACCTATCTCAGGTATCTAGGTGTTCTATTTGGATCCTTAAGATTAAGCTCTGTTCTAGAGATAATCTTTAAAAATTCGTATTCAATCTAGGTATCTAGGTGTTCTATCTAGATCCTTAAAGGTTAAGTTCTATTTTGGAGATAGTATTTTAAATGCTATCAATCTTAGGTATCTAGGTGTTCTATTTGGATCCTTAAGATTAAGCTTTGTTCTGGAGATAATCTTTAAATGCTTATCAATTGGTCTCTATATCATCAATTTCATAACCAATCTTATCATCTCAGGTATCTAGGTGTTCTACTTGGATTCCTTAGGATTAAGCTTCATTCTTGAGACAATCTTTAAAAGATTATCAATTGGTATCTGTGTCATCAATTGCAAAACCAATCTCATTTCTTGATCTTCACATCATGCTTTCTGATTTTCTTTGAATTGAATGTGCTACTCGCACATTCATTCAAAGAGGGGCAAAAAGTAAAACCCCAAAATTGGCTCATTTCCATCTCAACCAATTCTGGTCTATTTTTTATCAACCCTAAAGTCCTATTTTACTAGGCAATTCTCACTTTGATTCTCGCTACTTGACTTAATTGTCAGATGCAAACAACCCTAATCTGCATTAATCATGCCATTTATTTAATTCCTAAAGTATTGACTTGAATTGGCTATATTAAACCTATTGATTAGATTTAATTTAATTTAAAGTCCTTATACTTTAATTAAATTAAATTTATGCTAAGGCTAATGTGCTAAGGAATTAAATTTATTTAATTTAATAAATGCTTTCATTTTAATTATTGAATGTAATTATTCAACTAATTGAAATATGCATTTATGAGGTCATATTTCATTTTATTAAATTAAATAACCTTTCAATTTCAACTCTCCAGTCCAGGAATGAGAATTTCAAGTGATCTATCTCTCAAATTAGAATTAGCTTAATTCACTTATTCTCACACTGAGGTGAATTTCAGTTAACTTTTCATTACACTCGGGATTTGAGTTAGTTAACCTCACCTACACTAGGAATTCTCTATCCTAAATGGATCTCTTCTTCTATCCTAACCATCAATTGGGGTTGATCTCAGCCATTAATTGATTTCAGGAATTCTATTTAAGGGACTTCTAATTCCTCAAAAAAAGGGTTGAATTGAGTTGCTATCGAATTGTTGCTTCATTGTACATTCATTATGAGCTCACCACTTTCATAAAAGCTTTCATTTTTCTAGATTAATTCCATTTAGAATTAATCTGCATTCATGTAGTTAATTTTATTTACAAGTTCTTAAAATTAGCAGCACGATCATTCTAGATTACTTTGCACACTCATTTAGATTAGTTTTCTTAAATCCTTCATTCTTAGAGGGTCTGGTTGCCTACACCTCAAATTTGAGCACACTAAATAGGTAAAATCCTTCTAGATAGAAGGTGATAGGTCACTTTTTCGGCTCTCCTTGGATGAGCTATCCTATGTTCATTTTAGGATGATCCTTCAGGTAAAGACTATGTCGAAGTGTCTGTGAGGTTTAGAGTCCCACAATTCATAGGTACAGTAGGAGGTTCAATTAGAGAAAAATAGAAAGGGAAAGGACAAAATCACTAGATGGGATCAAATGAAAGATAAACTAAAGTGACAATTCATTCCTATCAATTATGAGCTTGGTCTATTGAAAAAAATGCAAGGGTTGAAACAAGTGGGAAAATATATTCAAGAGTATATCGAAGAGTTCTATCGAGTTCTCATTAGAACCATCCATGCAGAAGTTGATGAGGAGAAAGTTTCCCATTATCTTAATGGGTTAAGGCCAAGCATTTAGGATGAGCTAAGTTTGGTTTAAATGTGTAGTATTGAGAAGGCATACCAGTTTTCCCTAAGAGTTGATGAGAAATCGAACAAGAAGTTTGACAATAAGAATAGTGGAAAAGGTCATGGTGGAAGGTCTTGCGGACAATCTTATGGAGGCCATAATGATGATCAGAAGAAAAAGGATGAGGCTGGAAGTAGCAATCAAAACCAAAGGGGAAATAATTCCAATCATTTACATGATCAAAATAATAGAGATCAGAGAGGAAGAGGTAGAGGACAAGGATCTGGAAGAGGAGGCTTCTCTGGAAAATGTTTTCACTACGGAGAAGAAGGGCATAAAGCATTTCAATGTACCTAGTGCCAAGGAACGACACATGAAAGAACAAAAGGTTAGGCGAGAGTTGCACATGTTGATGAAGATGCAAAATCCTTACATTCTAAGGATGCTGAAAGATGAGAAGTCCTAGTTAATTGAAGAGTCATTTTGAGTGGTGCGAATGAACCTGTTCAAAGGAGTTTGTTTCGCACAAGGTGCAGATGCGAAGATAAGTGTTGTGATGTGATCATTGATGGAAGAAGTACTAATAATCTAGTATCAAAAATGATGGTCAACAAGTTGAAGCTGAAGAGACAGAAACACCCACATCCATACCGTATTGCTTGGGTGCAAGATGACCACAAGGTTATGGTCAATGAGAAGTGCTTAGTGAAGTTCAAGATTAGAAGCTATTAGGATGAGGTACTATGTGATATTATACCTATGGACATATGTCATATGTTTTTGGGTAGGTTGTGGCAGTTTGATAGGCATGCTACACATGATGGATGAGAAAATACCTACACTTCAATTAAGGATGGAGTGAAACATAAGTTGGAGCCATTGAAGGATAAAAAAGAAAAGGTATGTGGTGCTACTAGAATATTTTTTGTTGATGGAAAAGAGTTCCTTAAAGGTATAAACATGAGCATATGTGTTTTTCTATAATTCCTAAAGATAGTAAAGAAGTAGAGGAGGTACCTACAAAAGTTGTAGATATGTTGGAAGAGTTTTTTGATATTGTATTAGATAATATACCTGATGGATTGACCCCAATGAGGAAGATCAGTCACTAGATGCATTTGGTTCCAGGAGCTAGTTTTCCAAACAAGGTAACACACAGAATGAAACCAGCAAAAAGTGAAGAGTTGAAAAGGCAAGTTCATGAGTTGTTGCAAAAGGGGTTAGTTTGAGAGAGTGTGAGTCCATGTGTAGTACCAATAGTATTAGCACCAAAAAAGAATGGAGAATGGACGATGTGCATAGATTTTCACACTATCAACAAGATCACAATAAAGTATAGATTTCCATTGCCAAGGATGGATGATATTATGGACTGTTTGAGTGGAGATAAGTATTTCACAAAGATAGAAATGAAGAGTGGGTACCATTAGATTCATACCAGAGAAGGTGATAAGTGGAAAAATGCTTTCAAGACAAGGGAGTGGTTAGTGGTGCCTTTTGGGCTAACCAATGCACCAAGAACTTTCATGAAGCTCATGAATGAGGTATTGAAAGAATTTCTAGGTAAGTTTTTCATTGTTTACCTAGATGATATATTGATCTTTAATAAGACATTAGAGGAGCATTTGATTCATATTCACAAGATGTTTGATAAGTTGAGGGAAGAAAAGTTATTGATAAACCTGAAGAAGTGCAGTTTTTTAAAGAAAGAGTTGGTGTATTTGGGATTTGTAGTCTCAGGAGAAGGTCTGAAAATGGACCCAGAGAAAGTGAAGGCTATCCTTGAATGGCCTACTGTAAGGAGTGTAATACAGGTAAGATCTTTTCATGAACTGGATACATTTTATAGAAAGTTCATATGAAGTTTTAGTAGTATTTGTGGACCCTTGACTAAAATAATGAGAGGAGATAGGAAAGATTTTAAATGGACTATAGGAGTAGATAAGAGTTTCAATCTGTTGAAATAGAAAGTTACTAAGTAACCTATTTTGGCACTTCCTAGTTTTGACAAGGTCTTTCAAGTAGACTATGATGCTAGTGGTAATGCAATAGGAGCTATTTTGAGCCAAGAAGGTAGACCTGTTGCTTATTTTAGTGAGAATTTGAATGATGCAAAAATAAAATATTCTATTTATGATTAGGAATTTTATGCTATAGTTCAAGCATTGAAGAAAAGGAGACACTACCTTCTTCCTAAGGAGTTTGTTTGTATACTAATCATCAAGCTTTGAAATATTTGAATAGTCAAGGAAAATTGAACCAAATACATTTAAAGTGGGTTGAGTTCTTGTAGAGTTAATACATTTGTCTCAAAACATAGAAGTGGGAAGTCTAACAAAGTTGTAGATGCTCTTAGTAGAGGACAACATTTGTTGATAGAAATGCAGATAGAGGTGGTTTAGTTCAAGGAACTTAGTACATTGTATCCAAATGATCCTAATTTTGGTGAAGCATGGAAGGCTTACACTTGATAGGAAAAAGTGGTTGTATTTCATTATCTAGGATAATATGTTGTTCAAAGGAAGCTAGTTGTACATTCTTAGAAGCTCAATGAGAGAGAATCTCATTAAGGAGAAGCATAGTGGAGGATTGGCTAGACATTTTGGCAAAGATTAAACTATAGCCTTGGTTGCTGAAAATTATTACTGGCCATAGTTATAGCAAGATGTGATGAAGTTTGTACAAAGTTGTCAAGTATGTCAGATGGTGAAAGGAGTTAAGAAGAATACGGGGTTGTATTAGCCATTGCCTCTACTAGAGAATCCATGGGAGGATGTCGGCATGGATTTCATTCTTGGATTACCAAGGACACATCACGGGCATGATTCTATTTTTGTGGTGGTTTACAGGTTTTCAAAGATGACACATTTTATTCCTTGCAGAAAGACTAGTGATGATGTTCATGCAACAGAGTTGTTTTTCAAAGAAGTGGTGAGACTACATGGTCTACCAACCTTATTTGTTCCACCTTTCTCTATTTCTATAGTCTCTGTGGTTAACCCATAAATAGATTTCCACAGTAAGGTACTCTGTGTTAGCACCTCTTCAACTTATTTTCTCAAAATATGAAATATTTTATATTTGGGAGAAAATCTCCCTTTCTACTTCTCAACTACCTTAGCAATCATCTCCTTATCTAAAGTAGACATAACTTGGGATAAAGTAACCTCTCTAATTTGTTTTTTAGTTGTTAAACTAAACTTCCACTTTTTCTCAACTCTTTCATATAAGCTTTTTGGAATGGAGTTGGAAATATCTAATGGAGTGATCTTGAATGTGGACATCATATCATAAATAGCCTCTTCTATATTATTCTTATCCACACTCCCTAATTTATCAAAATCAATATGTGAAAAGCTAGATAAATCTTCATTTGTCTTTACTTTTCACATAAGTTGTCAATGGTAGATGAAGGATTGTGGCTTACCACTTTATATTGACTCAAGTCATCTAACTCTTTGTTCTCCCCATCCTAGTCCTCTTGAGGTTATACTTTCTTTGAGAAGCTTCTTAATAGGTTGGTTTGACTCTGTTGTGATATACTCTCCTTTTCCTTTGCCATTCTTGTTCTATTGTAATCTGATTGGAACAACTCATTGTATAAAAGATATTATTGGTACAGAATGTGTTTAATCATTATTTTGTCACTGATGTCAAACCTACTATTTTCTGAAATGGCAATTGCTTATAAGATACAAGCACTATCACTTAGTTGACTGATGAAGAATCAATAAGATGTAACGAAAATCACCTAAGGAAAAGGTTGAGTTATGGTTTTGTAATGACGTGCAAAGATCAGTTAAGACAATGATAAAGTGATGTATTAACAATATACTTGAATATGAAGAGGTTGGCTACACTTAGAAACTGTAGTAGAAGAAGTTGTAATATAACTATCTACAAAGCTTGATCAAATTCATCAGAGGGAGCTGAGCAAGCTAGATCAAGTCTCGAGTGAAGATCAAGTCCCGAGTGAAGATCAAGTGTCGAGTAAAGATCAAGTGCTAAGTGAAGATCTAGTGCTAAGTTATGTTCATGTGCCAAGCATTAGAAAGTCAATAAGTGTCGATTTGTTGCATTATTTGAAAAGTTGAAGATTCACCAGATCCGAGCCAACATGGTTGATATCTAGAATGTCTTTAACTAGATAGAAGATAAGAATGATGATTCGGTGGCACAAAACTCTATGTAAAACATTTTTGGGTGAATACAACTAGATTCTAAATGAAGTTTCTAGATAAAATAAGATATGGGATAGATACATTGTATCCTACCTAATCTATTGAAACCCTAAAGTTTGAGAGGGAGAATCGAGCTGGAAAATTATTCTAGATTTCTTTTGAAGGATTCATAAGGTTATGAAGCAAAGTTGTTGGTAAAGTATGAAAGCATGAAGTGATGAAGAAGGTGCTAAGGAGGAAGACATCACAAAAAATCTATTTTGATAGGTGACCACAAAGATGATTGCATTGGTCTGATGAGCAAGAAGACTCAAGGAGATGAAGCTTGAGAGGAAGACAAGCTATCAGAGCCATAGTGATTGAAGCCAAGCAAAGGATTGAACTGAATTATGATTTGAAATCTGCAAGATATGTTGTGAGTTGTATTAGATCAAAAGCCCTTATTGTTACTCTCCAGCAATTGTAATAGTTAGTATAAATCCTATGGACTTAGGTTGGTTTAATAGCCATGTTGTAAATCCCTTAACAGGGTGACATTCCAAGTGAATGTTCCAAAGTCATTTGACTAGGCCCATTCCTAACAGTATGGTGAAATCCTCTAATGAGGTCACATTTAATAGTGTGTTGCAAGCCTTTAATAGGGTAGGCCTTTAATAGGGAATCACTTTAGAAGAGTGAAAATTGAGTAGCATGTTATTGGTGTTTTTTTCCAAATTGGGTTTTCACATAAATCACTATGTCATGTGTTGATCTTGCATGTTCTATTCCTATATGTTGATTTGATGTAACTTGCTAAGATGGTTGTTTTAAGCTTGGATGCATGAATAGTTTAATGGGCTCACTATAATTTGTGAAAAAGTATTATTAGGGAATTTAGACCTTGAATAATTAATTCACCCCCCCTCTCAGTTATTCTAAAATATTTCCAACAATTGGTATTAGAGCTTTGCTGCTGATTTAGTTTAAAGGAACTAGAAGCATAAAATATCAAAATGCCTAAGAGAGAAGTTCCCAAGCTCAACAAAGACAACTTTATTGCATGGAAAAGTTTGATTAAGTTGCATCTTACATCCATAGGAGATTATTATCAAAATTCAATTATTACTAAACATGTTGATCCAACTGGTACTCTTGCTGCAGAAGATTTGAAAAATAAACAGGAACACAATTAGACAATGCTGGAGATTGCTTCTGTACTCAACTACACTTAATTCGATGATATCAAAGGATGTATCACTGCATTCAAGATGTGGAAAGCCTTGTCAGACATTTATGGAGGAGATCAGAATGTCCAAAGAGCAAAAAGAGAAAGCCTTAGAGGAAAGTTTGATGACATGAAAATGGAGGAAAGTGAGAATGCTACTCATTATGCCTCTAGAATAAAGGAAGTGGTAAGTGCAATAAGATGTTTTAATGGTCAACTAGATGATGATACTGTTAATAGTAAGTTTTTAAGAACCTTTCTCACTATCTATGCTATTAGAGTATCAGCTATACAAGAGCTAAGATGTGTATCAAGAAATAATCTAAGTTTTGAAGGTATAGTGGATAGACTTACTGCATTTGAGTTATCTAACTTTGATAACTACAGACTTGAGAATGTTGAATCTTCTTTCAAGGCTAAGCTATCACTAAAAGACACTAAATAGATGAAATCAAAGAAGGGAAAAAAGATGAAATATGTATCCAGTGATAGTAGCACTGAAGAGGAAGATGTGGAACAATTGGAAGCATTACTGACTAGAAGATTTCACAGAGGCAAAGGAAAATTAAAGGGTAAGTTTCCTATCATTTGTTTCAATTGCAAAAAAGTAGGACATGTTGCTGCAAGGTGTACATAGAAAAAGGAATACAAGGAAGGTAGCAAGTACAAAAATAGAAGAGAAGATGATAAGAGAGATTAGAAAGACAAAGGCAAGAAGTGTTGTATTACTAAAGAGGAGTCCAATGATAATGATGATGAAGTTGTTTATGTGGCAATGAAGGACTAGTCTAATAAAGAAGATCCTAAAACACTGGTAACATGTGTGAACAAGAATGAAAGATGGATCATAGATAGTGGGTGCTTGCATCACATAATAGGAGATAAAAGTAAGTTTGTTAAATTTACTCAGTATGATGGAAATAGTGTTAGATTTGGAAATGATGCTCCATGTCAAATCAAAGGAAAAGGCTCCATTAAGCTTACAAAGAAAATTTCATGTGATAATGCATACTATGTTGAAGGACTAAACTACAATTTGTTGAGTGTCTCACAGTTAAGAAATCTAGGGTGCAAAGTAGAATTTAGAATAAAAACTGTAACAATCTATGATACTAATGGTAAATTGATAGGAAAAGGAGATCAAAAAAGAAGTAATCTATTTTATCTTGATATGGAAAATGCTTCTTGTTTTATTGCAAAATTTGATGATGTGTGGTTATGGCATAGAAGGCTATATCATGTCAACTTTGATAATCTGGTCAATATCAGTGAAATGAAGAAGGCCAGGGGTTTACCTAAACTGAAGAAGCCTAAAAACATCATGTGCAAACAATGTTATCTAGCAAAGATGACTAAGTCAAGTTTCAAGAGTAAAAAGCTATACATCTAAAGAAGTACTTGAGTTAGTCCATACTGCTTTATGTGGTCCAATAGAAGTGCAAAACTACAAAGGAGATAAATATGTAATGTTGTTTGTTGATGACTATTCCAAGATGATGACTGTTATGTTCTTAAAGAAAAAATTTGATGCTTTTCAAATGTTTAAGTGGTATGTGGCTAGAGTTGAAAAGGAAATAGGAAAGAGTTTGAAATGCCTAAGATCAGACAGAGGTGGAGAATTCACATAAAATGAATTTGAGATATTTTGCAATGACAAAGGAATCAAGAGACAGACATCAACTCCTAGAACTCCCCCATAGAATGGAATTGTTGAGAGTAAAAATAGATCTAAGATTGACTATGCTAGAACACTGATGATGGAAAGAACTATTGCTCTGAAATATTGGAGAGAAGCTGTGAGGATAGCTATTCACACACTGAACCGAGTACAAGTCAAGAAAGGTACAAATGCAACACCTTTTGAATTATGGTATGGTCACACACCCAATGTTAAGCATTTTAAAATATTTGGTTGCAAATTCTTTATCCTTAAAGATATTAGAAATATAAAATTTGATGCAAAAAGTGATGAAGGCATATTCCTTAGTTACTCCATTAGAAGTAAAGCATATAAGTGTTTAAATACTAACACTGACAAAATTGTGGAAAGTGCAAATGTAAACTTTGATGAGCATACATAAGTCCAAGTTGAAGAACTAAAGAGAATGGATGAATACATAACCTTTGTGTATTCTTATGAAGGAATTCCTATTGACGAGGATGCTATCAATCAAATTGGGATTCAACAGCAAGTTTTAGTTTTAGCCAAGTCACAACTAGTGAATGCCGAGCTACATTCAAAAGTCGAGTTGTAGAATGAAGAAAATGCTCATTTTGACTTTGAAATTAGTACACATGAAAGAGATGTAGAACTACCTGAAAACGATGTGCATAATGACCCAAAATCTAAAAAATAAAACATGCAAACAAGGAAAGAACCAAGATTATCTAAATATGTGTAGAGACATCACCCTGCTAAACAAATAATTGGTGACAAAGATGCAAGACCAATGACAAGGAATAGATTGAGAAATGAATCATGTCTGTTAAGAAAATTTGAACCTAAGATAGTGTATGATTCATTGCAAGATGGTGACTGGTATAAAGCTATGGAAAAAGAGATTGATCAAATAAAGAAGAACAAAACTTAGAGTTTAGTTTCTAGACTAGCTGACAAGAATTTGATCGGCACCAAGTGGGTATTCAAAAATAAGCTAGATGAGGATGGTGAGATTACTAGAAACAAAGCCATACTAGTATGTAAAGGTTATGCTCAAGAAGATGAATTAGACTATGGGGAAACATTTTCCCCTGTTGCTAGAATGGAAGGAGTAAGAACTTTACTTGCATATGCTACATATAAAGGTTTTAAAGTCTATCAGATGGATGTAAAGTTTGCTTTTCTAAATGGTATATTGGAAGAGGAAGTCTATATTGAGCAACCAAAGGGATTTTTTGATGAGAACAATAGGGATATGGTTTGTAAACTACATAAAGCACTCTATGGTTTGAAACAAGCACCTAGAGCATGGTATGAGAGACTTCACAAATATCTTGTCAAGATAGGATTTGAGAAAATAGTTGACAACAACAATCTATATATCAAGGAAGAGAAAGGTAAAGATGTTTTGATATCTGAGATCTTTGTTGATGATATAATATTTGGAGGAAAAGATGCTCTATGCAAACATTTCGCTAATTAGATGAAACATGAATTTGAGATGTCAGTGTTTGGGGAGATGAATTTTTTCATTGGATTGCAAGTACATCAATTAAAACATGGTATATTTGTAACCCAATCAAAATATATCAAGGATATACTCAAAACATTTTGTTTAGATGAATAAAAACCAGTGAGTACACCAATGGCAACATGACATAAGTTATCTAAGAATGACGACTCAGCTAAAGTAAATTAGACAATGTACAGATCCATAATTGGAAAACTACAATATGTTGTACACAATAGACCAGATATTGCTTTATCTATTGGAATAGTGGCAAGATTTTCTACAAACCCAAGAGAAAATCATCTTATGGTTGTCAAGAGAATAATGAGGTATCTAAAATGTTGAGATAATGAGTGTTGCACACATTGTATAATATTGTTATTTTATTATTTTATTTTTATTATGTAATGTTGTACCTAGATGGACGTGCAACATGTAAAGATTCCCATGGAATATCTTGATGAGTTGTATTGTAACATTGTGAAAATATTTCATGTAATTATTTAATATTGGAAAAAAGGAATTAAATGCCCAATATTAAATGTGTGGTCAGTGGGTTAGGTAGTATGATTTATGTAATACCACTTAGTGGTTTTGTGGGACTTGCTACTATATAAGCAGCCACAAGGGTAGTTGTTGTAGAATGACAAGGAGAAGACAAAAGGCAAGAGTCGAGCGGGACAAGGCTTGACAGGTTAGCCAAGGGAGCATTTGTGAAGGTTGGAAGCATGGCATGGGATGTGTGGATTCATGCTTGTTCACATAGTTTGCTCAGTTGTGGCTATGGCCATGAAGGCTTCCATGGTTGTATGGAAATGGTATATTTTGCTAAATAATACATGGTGATGGATGCTTTTGGAGGCTAGGTTTTTTCCCTCAATGAGGGTTTTCCAGGGTATATCTTGTGTCACATTTTTTGGGTATGTTGTCTATTCTCTTGCATGTGGATTTTAATTCCGTATTTATTTTAGATCTATTATGGGTTATGTGGAAATGGTCATATTCTTTGTTGCCAAGTTTCCTTACATAAAAGGTATAGAAGATTTTGGTTTGTACTACAAGAAGACTAAAAATTTTGATTTAACAACCTACACTGATGCAGATTGGGGAGGTAACATAGATGATAGAAAAAGCACTAGTAGAGGAGCACGTTTTTTAGGAAAAATATTAGTCACTTGGACTAGTAAAAAGAAAAGTCATACATCATAGTCCACAGCAAAAGCTGAGTATGTTGCTGCTACTATAAATTGTACAAATATTGTGTGGATCAAGCATTCATTGAAAGGAATGAAGGAAGAAATAACTAAACCTATGATATGTTATTGTGATAACACAAGCACTATCAACATATCAAAGAACGTTGTGATGCATGCCAAAACAAAGCATATTGCAATCAAGTATCACTATGTAAGAGAATTTGTGGAAGACAAGTAAGTGAAGATGGAATATATCAATACAAAAGAACAAACTACTGACATCTTCACAAAACCATTACCTAAAGATGCATTTGAATATCTTAGAGGTAAGTTAGGGGTGATACCCCTAACCAAGGCTGCTTAAGTAATAGGAAGACTGCCCTGCATCAAAGTAGTTGATTGATTAGATGATATAAGTTGATGCAAAGGCTATGTACTTTAGGTTTAGCCTGAAGTAATCAAAGTACTAACATTCCAAACAAGTCACAAGAAAGATGGCAGAGGGAGATATTGGAAGCTCTTGTAAATGCTACAATTGCATGATAAGATGCTAAAATAATGTGTCTTTTTTATCAAAGCAAAGAAAGAGGGAGAAAGTAGAAAGAAGAGGAAATTGATCAAAGCAAAGAAAGAGGGAGAAATAGCTATAATTGGTCAAATCCCTAAAATGGAGGGATAGTAGAAACTAATCAAACCGTGAAGCAAAAAGGATAGGAGTGTAGACACCTAAAAATCTTTAGAAAATAAAGTATTTTTATTTTTTGAAAAAGTTCTGATGACATCATCATTTATTAATTAATTAATTATTTAATTAATTTATTTATTTTTATTCCATTAAATCCCTTTATCTTAATTAAAAATATTTAATTAAGGAATCCATCCCAAAAATGTTTAGATCTTATTTAAACATTATTTCCTTATTTATTAATTATTTAATTAATAAATTGACCAAAAAACTCAAAATAAATAAATAATTTATTTTTTTCCCAAAACTTGGCCAATTTCCTTAAGACCACTAACCTCTTCCAAAATCTTCTAATCCTTCTTTAATTTTGATTAAAGGTTAATCCCATCATTTCCTACCCCTAATCCCAACTCAAAATATTTAATTAAGATTAAATATTAATCCTCATGTTTATTAAAAAAAAGTTTTAATAAATATTTCCTCAACCCAAACCCTTGAAATAAATAAAACTTTATTTATTTCCTAAAAATCTAATTTATCCTCATCCTAAGAAGTTCTAGACTCTTCTAGAAAGTCTTCATCCTCATGCTAGGAAATTCTAGACTATTCTAGAAAGTCTTTATCCTCATCCAAAGTCTAGACTCTTCTAGAAGATTTCTTTAAACCTAATCCTAATCCCCTCCTAACCTTGTCACATTCCCTAAAAATGGGTTAAGACTTACTAACCCAAGCCAAAGTTAACAAATATCTCCTCCTTCACCCACCCTCATTAAATGCCATCCACTTGCCTATCCCTAAGCTAATCCTAAACCATCCTAATCCATCCTCTAATCATTTGCACAATCCTAAGCAAGCTTAAAACCCTCCTAATCAAGCCCAAGTCAAAATTGCTCTCATCTCCCTCAAAATATCTCAACCATAAAACTTTATGAAGCCCACTAGGCCATAAATGACTCTTCCAAGCCCTTTTATTCCTCTTACAAGCCATTATGAGGGTCTTTATGAAGATTTTATCCCTTGAGCCTCCTTTGTTGACTCATCCTTCCCCTTTCCTCCATCCTCTCACCTTGTCACATTTTTCACTCCCTGATTGGCTGCAAGGAAGCACAATCCATGTGCTCTCCTCTCATTCAATCTGAGCCCTCCATGAGCTTTTTCCCATGCTTGCATCTTAGCCCTCAATCCCTCAAGCCTCTTGCCTATAAATTGGATCCTTCCCCTTTGAAAAATAACACAATCCATGAAGTAAAGTCATAATGCCATTTTAAGAAGCCATTTTACATCAAAACCATACACTCACACCCAAATTCCAACTCTATTTGAAGCCCTTTTTGAAGCATAAGCTTGAACATACATCCTATCTATTTAGAAAAAGCCACTCAACAAGAGAGCTTCTTATTGAGAAAGTCCATTAATGACTCATATTCTCAATTGAGAGCTCATCTTAGTCTATCTTGAAGTTTATGAATTTCATTTAGTTTGCAGAAGCTTTATTTAAATTTGGTTTTTATTAGCATACTAACATTGCTCATATACAAGGAGATATGAAAGGGAGGAGCAGAAACAAAGAAAGAAATCAAGATGATAGATCTCAAAAGGAGCAGCTCAGGAGATTCAGTAAAAAAATAGATTAGAAGGAATAAGATCAGAGGGAGATACCAAAAAAAGTCACCAAGTTTTCTTTTTGGCATTTGACTTACTATTTTAGCCTAGTTAGAATTTTGTTAACTTGGTTGATCAGTCAGTTTACATTGAATGAAAGATATTGTTGATATAGAATGTGTTCAATCATTATTTTGTCACTGATGTCAAACTTGCTATTTGTTGGAATGGCAATTACTTATAAGATGCAAGCACTATCACTTAGTTGATTGATGAAGAATCAATAAAATGTAACAAAAAACACCTAAGGGAAAGGTTGAGTTATGGTTTTGTAATGAAGTGCAAAGATTAGTTAAGAAAATGATAAAGTGATGTACTGACAATATACTTGAATATGAAGAGGTGAGCTACGCTTAGAAACTATAGTAGAAGAAGTCTTAATATAACTGTAGCAATGAAGGACCAATCTGATGAAGAAGAAGCCACAACACTAGCGACATGTATAAACAAGAATGACAGATGGATCATAGACAGTGGATGCTCACATCACATGACAGGAGACAAAAGTAAGTTTGTCAACTTTACTCAGTATGATGGAAATAGTGTTAGATTTGGTAATGATGCTCCATGTCAAATCAAAGGAAAAGGTTCCATTAAGATCACATAATAGATTTCATGTGATAATGCATACTATGTTGAAGGATTAAACTACAATTTACTGAGTGTCTCACAGTTAGGCAATATAGGTTGCAAAGTGGAATTTGGAAACAAAACTACAAAAGTCTATGATACTGATGGTAAACTAATAGGAAAAGGAGATCAAACAAAGAGTAATTTTTTTTACCTTGATATGGATGATGCTTCTTGTCTATTTGCAAAATTTGATGATGAATAGTTATGGCATAGAAGATTATGTCATGTCAATTTTGATAATCTAGTCAACATCAGTAAAATGAAGAAAGTCAGAGGTCTACCAAAACTGAAAAATCCTGATAATATCATGTGCAAACAATGTCAGCTAGGAAAGATGACAAAATCAAGTTTTAAAAGCAAGAACTATACATCTAAAGAGATACTTGAGTTAGTTCACACTGAATTATGTGGCCCAATGGAAATAAAAAGCTATAGAGGAGATAAATAAATAATGCTATTTGTTGATGACTATTCTAGGATGATGACTATTATGTTCTTAAAACAAAAATCTCATGCTTTTCAAATGTTTAAATGGCATGTGGCCAGAGTTGAAAAGGAAACTAGAAAAAGCCTGAAATGCCTAAGATCAGATAGAGGTGGTGAATTTACATCAAATGAATTTGAGATATTCTATAATGACAATGGAATAAAAAGACAAACGTTAGCCCCTAGAACTCCCCCATAGAATAGAATTGCTAAGAGAAGAAATGGATCTGTGATTGACTATGCCAGAACATTAATGATGGAAAAGACTGTTTCTCTAAAATACTGGAGAGAAGCTGTAAGTGTAGCTGTTCATACACTGAACTGAGTACAAGTCAAGAAAGGTACAAATACAACACCTTTTGAATTATGGTATGGTTACTTACCCAATGTAAAACATTTCAAAGTATTTGGTTGCAAATGTTTTATCCTGAAGGATACTAGAAATGGAAAATTTGATGCAAAAAGTGATGAAGGTATATTTCTTGGTTACTCTACTAGAAGTAAGGCATATAAGTGTTTGAATGTTAACACTAACAAAATTGTGGAAAGTGCAAATGTAAATTTTGATGAGCACATAGAAGTCCAAACTGAAGAACCAAAGAAAATGTAAGAATACAGAACCTTTGTATATTATTATGAAGGAATGACTATTGATGAGGATGATGACAATCAAATTGAAAATCAACAAGTGTCAGTTTTAGCCGATTCACAACCAGTGAATGCCGAGTTGCATTCAGAAGTCGAGTTACAAAATGAATAAAATGCACAATCTGATTCTGAAGACAGTACACATAATGAAGAACAACTTGACAATGAAGTGCATAGTGATCTTGAATCCAAAAGATCAAACTTGGAAACAAGGACAGAGCCAAGATTATCCAAATATGTAAAAAGACATCACCCTGCTGAACAGATAATTGGTGACAAAGATGCAAGACCAATGACAAAGAATATACTAAGACATGAATCATGTCTAATCAAAAAATCGGAACCCAAGAAAGTATATGGTGCATTACAAGATGATGATGGGTATAAAGATATGGAAGAAGAAATTAATCTAATAAGGAAAAACAAAACCTGGAGTTTGGTTCCCAGACCAACTGAAAAGAATGTGATTGGTACAAATGGGTATTCAAAAACAAACTAGATGAGAATGGTGAGATTACCAAAAATAAAGCCAAATTAGTATGCAAGGGTTATACTTAAGAAGAAGGAATAGATTATGGAGAAACATTCACTCCTATTGCTAGAATGGAAGGAGTAAGAACTTTACTTGCATATGCTACCTACAAAGATTTCAAAGTCTATCAGATGGATGTAAAATATACCTTCTTAAATGGTATACTAGAAGAAGAAGTCTACATTGAACAACCAGAAGGATTTTTTGATGAGAACAACAGGGATATGGTGTGTAAGCTACATAAAGCACTCTATGGTTTGAAACAAGCACCTAGAGCATGGTATGAGAGACTTCACAAGTATCTAGTGCAAATTAGATTTGAAAGAACTGATGATAACAACAACATGTACATCAAAGCTAAAGAAGGTAAAGACATTATTGTATCTGAAATTTTTGTGGATGACATAGTATTTGGTGGTAAGGAAGTACTTTGCAAAGGCTTTGCTGATAGAATGAAACATGAATTTGAAATGTCTATGTTTGGAGAAATCAAATTTTTTGTTGGATTGCAAGTACACCAACTTAAACATGGAATATTTGTTACACAATCAAAGTACATCAAAGAAATTCTTAAAATGTTTGGATTGGAGGAATCCAAACTAGTAAGCACACCAATGGCCACAGGAAATAAGCTATCCAAAAATGATGAGTCAACTGAAGTCAATCAAAAAATTTACAGATCCATGATTGGAAAACTACAATATGTTCTACATAGTAGACAAGACATAGCATTAGTAGTTGGAGGTGCATTATTTCTAGGCAAAAGGCTGGTTACCTGGACTAGCAAGAAACAAACATGTATATCCCAATCCATTGTAGAATCAGAATATGTGGCAGCTACAGTCAATTGTACAAACATTGTATGGCTCACACATCTATTTAATGGAATGAAAGAAGAAGTAACAAAATTGGTGATATTGTATTGTGATAATACAAGTGCTATAAACATATCCAAAAATCTAGTGATGCATGCAAAAACCAAGCATATCGCAATCAAGTATCATTATGTCAGAGAATTGGTAGAAGACAAACAAGTGAAGTTGGAATACATTCACACAAAGGAAAAAACTGCAGATATCTTCACCAAACCATTGCCCAAGGATGCCTATGAATATCTTAGAGGAAAATTGGGGGTCATATCACTAACCCAAGCAGTTTAAGGCAACAAGGAAACTGCCTTGCATCAATAGGAATAAATCATTGAAATATTAATAGGTTGATGCAAAGGATGACAATAGATATAAGAACTCCAAATCAGTCACAAGCATGGTGACAGAGGGAGAAAATCAACAAGAAGCCAAAGCTTATATTTTGCATGATAAAAATGCTACATCTTTGGCATTTATGTCAAAGAGGGAGAAATATGCAGGGAAACTGATTAATGCAAAGAAAGAGGGAGATATATGAGATCAGTAGTGAAATACAACAAGACAACATATACAATCTTGGTGGTAACTGAATTGATTACTTAATCATTTTGGTTTTCCATCAATGCCAAAGAGGGAGATTGTTGGAAATGATTGAAATAATTATAAGAAAAGTTGAGGGAGATTGTTGGAATACAATATGGAACTAGTAAAGAATGTCCTCAATCATTATTTTGTCATTGATGTAAAACTTTCTACTTGCAGGGATGACAATTACTTTAGTGATCCAAATACTATCAATTAGTTGATTGTCAAGGTGGAGGCAATTAATAAGATGTAACTAAAATACCTAGAGAAAGGTTGAAGTTATGATGTTGGAATGGAGTACAAGGATCAGCTAAGCCATTGATGAAAGAATGTATTTGATGACATACTACAAAGAATGGGCACATTGAAACATATTAAAGATTTAAGGTTTTAACTAAGTCTTTTGCAAAGCTCAAACTAAGTTCATTAGAGAGAAGGAGCCAGGCAAGCTAGTAAGAGCTGAGCAAGTCCTAGTTAATGCTGAGTAAACTTTAGATGCCAAGTGGTGCCGAGTAGAATCAAGTGTTGAGCAAGTTCAAGTGCCGAGTAAGTTCAAGCGTCAAGTAAGATCAAGTGTCGAACTGGTATAGGTGCCGAGTAACACAGAGGTGCCGAGCACCAGTAACTCAATAATGCCGAGTTGCTGCATTATTTAGGAAATTGAAGATTCGCCATATCTAAACTGACAAGGTTGTTATCTAGAAATATGTGAATTAAAAGGAAGATAAGAATGATGTGTTGGTGGCACAGAATGCCATGTAAAACATTTTTAAGGTACAACTGGCAAAGTTTCAAGAAGAAAACAAGATATGGGGTAGATACATTGTATCCTACCTAATCAATTTTGAAACCTTAAAATTGAAGAGGGAGAATTGAGTGGTAAAGGCAAATCAGACCTCTATATAAGAAGACATAAGTTAATAAGAGAAGGAGAGAGTGAGAGGGGATAGAAGGAAAAAGTGACAGTGGTCAAGCATAAAAGCATGAAATGTTGAAGAATGTGCCTAGGAGAAGATAGCACAGAAATTCTATTTGTATAGATGACCACAAAGATGATTGCATTGACAAAATGAGTTAGAAGACTCAAGGAGATGAAGCTTGAGAGGAAGAAAAGCAGTCAAAGATAAAGAGATTAAAGCCAAGCATAAGGATTGAACTAAAAGTGTGATATGAAATCTACAAAGAATGTTGTAAGTTATATCAGATCAAAAGACCATTATTGTTACTTTCTAGCAATTGTAACTGTAAGTCTAAATCCTATGGACTTAGGTTGGTTTAACAGCCATTAGAAAAAATTCTTTAACAGGGTGACATTCCAAGTGAATGTTCTAAAGACCTTTAACCAGGCTCATTCCTAACAATTTATTGAAATCCTCTAACAAGGTCACATTTAACAGTGTGTTGTAAGCCTTTAACAGGGCAGGCTTTTAATAGGGCATCACTTCAGAAGAGTGAGAATCAAGTAGCATGTTACTGGTGGTTTTTCCCAAATTGGATTTCCACATAAATCATTGTGTCATGTGTTGATCTTGAATGTTCTATCTTTGCATATTGATTTACTTCGACTTGCTTATATGATTGATTTAAGTTTGAACAGATGAAAAGGGTATGGATTCATTAAAAGTAGTAAAAAGGTATTAATAGGGCATTTGGACCTTGAATGACTGATTCACTCCCCCCCCCCCTCAGTTATTCTAAGGAATTCTAACACATTGGTATGATAAGTAAGAAAACTCAAGGAGATGAAGCTTGAGAGGAAGATAAGCTGTCAAAGCCATAGTGATTGAAGCCAAGCAAAGGATTGAACTGAAGTATGATCTAAAATTTGTAAGATATGTTGTGATTTGTATTAGATCAAAAGCCCTTATTGTTACTCTTTAGCAATTGTAACAGTTAGTATAAATTCTATGGACTTAGGTTGGTTTAATAGCCATGTTGTAAATCCCTTAACATGGTGATATTACAAGTGAATGTTCCAATGTCCTTTGACCAGGCCAATTCCTAATAGTATGGTGAAATCCTCTAACAAGGTCACATTTAACAATGTGTTGTAAGCCTTTAACAGGGTAGGCCTTTAACAAGGCATCACTTCAGAAGAGTCAAAACTGAGTAGCATATTACTGGTGGTTTTTCCCAAATTGAGTTTCCAGGTAAATAACTGTGTCATGTGTTGATCTTTCATGTTTTATTCCTACATGTTGATTTGCTATAACTTGCTAAGATGGTTGTTTTAAGCTTGGATGCATGAATAGTTTAATGGGCTCACTATAATTTGTGAAAAAGTATTATTAGGGCATTTAGACCTTGAATAATTGATTCACCTCCCTCGCAGTATTTCTAAAAGATTTCCAACATCTTCTTCTTCTTCTTAATGGTAATTCTGGACTTTGACTCATCATAGTTACCAAAGGATGTGGCATCCTTGTCATTTCCTCTGCCAATTCTGTAGTAATAGCTATTGAAGCTTCATCAACATTAATTTCATATGGTAAGGGTCTCAACCATCTTACCATTGGAATTTTTACCTATACATAAGGATGTGGCATCCTTGTCAATTTCCTCTCCTAGTAGTGTAGTTATAGCTATCGAGGCTTCATCAACATTAATCTCATATGATAAGGATCTCAACCATTTTACCATTAGATTTGTTACTTGTACATATGTGTAGTCAGCATCAAATAGGAAACAAACATCATTGTAATGTTTTTCCACTAGTGACACAATAATCCTTGACCTTTGCTTCATGGATTTCGTAAAATACTCAAAATAACTAGCCATTACTTATTCAAAAATTTCACCTAGTTATTCAATGAATTTTCCTATCTATTGAGTAACAAATCTATTTGTCTTCCATACAACCTTTCCAAACGTAGGAAATGTATTTTGCACATAAAATAATATGCAAATGATGAGAGAACCAAACTTACATGATGAATTCTTTACTTTCCTTATAGCTTCAAGATTTTTTGACAATTGCTGAAGCTATAGCTTGGCTAGGTCATAGTTGTGATCTTTCTTTAGAATCTTGTAGCATAGGTCGACTGCCATAAAAGAAACACTATTCATCAAAATTTACTAGAAGAACTTGTGTGCAATAGCATGAACTTCAAATGCTATCATGGGATTTGTGATTGAATCAATAGACATCCCTTGTTTATTCGATACGACTCTAGTGTTCTTCTCAACCACCTCTTTAGGATAACTCCTCATAGTCTTTGATTTTTCAAGGGTAGGATACCCTATCTCTCTATGAATAATCCTCTTAGATATCCTAATAGGACCATTCTCTAGCCAAAGTTGATTGTCATGAATTTGGATCAATACTATCTTTATCCACTTAGTCTTGAAAACCTAAGGAAAATCTAGGGCATGTATTAAACCTTTCTGCTCTATGATCTTGTTTTCCTCCTTCAACAATCCATTTTCACATAGTTTCTAATAGATGTCTCTTATTTCCATATCACCAACCTCACCTACCTTACAGGTATAACAACTTTGTACATCCTGGATAATTAAAACCTTTGGTGGTATCATTGATACATTAGAAATAAGAATTATTGAGAGGGTGGGGGGTGAATTAGTAATCTAAAAAATTTAGTCAACAACTAGATATTGTTTATTACTTTAAACCATACATAAAAAAGTAAATAATTAATGCTAAATAGTAACAGTAACCATGCACAAAGATAACTCATAACATCATCTTTTGTTAAATAGGGAAATTTTGGCCAACGGAATACCCTAGCGGGGATGATATCTACTAGATAATATATTGATATATATGTTCCTTGTTAGACGATGGACTGTATTAGGAGTCAATGAGAAAATTTAGAATAGAGAGTCCCTATTAGGAGATTCCAACCCTATTAGGAGTTGTAGTACAGTAGATGCAAGATGAGCCCACTACCCAGACATGTGCTTCCAATTACAAGAAGAGTTCACTGCCCAAACAAGTAATTAGTCTTTTGGTATATATGTATTTTAACTTCTTTCTTGACTAATCTTTGATCTTCTACTTGATCATGGATCACAAAATATCTTTACAAAAATTTGCATATATTACTTTCAAAAAAGTTCACATCACAAAACAAAATGTGTACTTACACAACTTACACTTTCACTCTTCTCATCACAAGATGTCCTTTGCATAAGTACCATGCATTTTCAAAAATTTCCACTAGGTTGGCTAAGACCATAATACACTTTTCCAACTTAGACTAAACATCTAGGATGTTGACCCTAATTGGTCAAGTAATTATTTTGTAAACAAAATAATTCCTTTCCTTTAATTCCTCTATTGTGTTTCATTGGAAAAATACAAATATCTCTTTTTCGCACAGTCTGTACTGACACCCAAAGTCGTATACATCATCATACACATGTATACTATCTCCATATAACTTCACTAATCATAATATGACATCAGTAACAAGTTAGATACAAAACCATAAACTGCTATAAACCAAATTCATACTTAGACAATTTTTTTGAGTACCAAAAGCTAAGTATCATTATTTCTTAGGTTTCCTATAAGAATGTACATCATGTGTTGCCATAAATCAAAACATTTATATATATGCATTTCCAATTGTCAACAATCACCCCCTTTGTCATTGATGACAATAAAATAGGGAAAATTGGCTAAGTATCAAAAACTTGTCCAAAACATTGCAGTAACAATACATTAATTAACTTGTCCATTTTACATATGCTCCCCCTTTCAAAATGATTTCATACCATATAATTTTATCTTCTTCCCTTTACCTTATTTATAGTTTTCTTATGCATATTCTCCCCCTTTGACATTAATGACAAAGGAATGCAAAAAAAATCATTCAAAACCTATCCATCTACTATCAAAAACTGTAATAATCTTCTTTAAGCTAATAATATCTTCATATAGTCATCAAAAATATCCTTAAAACTATGTAAACCTTTTTTCTATGTATCTTTGGCTTTGACACACTCCTTTAAATATTTCTCAAAAATAGATATCCTTAGAGCAATAGACTCTCTGAATTCTAATACTCTCTTCAAAAAAATTTCTTTTCAAAGTTTGAGTTTCTTGATATCATTGTAAACACTGGCCACTTGTCCTATAAAGTCATCAACTTTGTTATAAGGTTGATTTATTTGGTTAGATAGAGCTTCTAGCTCACTTATCTTTCCTTCAATTTTACTATCAAAATCCTTAGTCAACTTGTGAGATAAGGTACACATAGGGTACAATACCTTTCCATTTTGATGACATTTTCAAAGTTCCTTGATGCAAGTATCAAGAATTTAAAAATCATTCTTGATGTTTTAACAAATGGTGCTAAATAAATTAGCATTATGTGAGATTTTTTCCTTTGACTCTGTAACATTCAACAAATTTGTAATTTTGTCATCAAAGATTTCAAAACCTACTGTGCCATTTGTTCAGGATCTACCTCTATATGCTAGATTGTAGAGTGCTATGCAATCTATTAGTAACCTCCATTAAGGTTTTTTGCAAGCTCTTCAATATTTTGTTCTTCTAAATAAGTTTTGACAAAGATGAGATCAAGTTAGCTTGATCATCATCATCACTTGTCAAGCTAGCAAGAAAAAGTGGAGTAGATGAACTAGAAGGTTTAGATTCATCTTCCCTTTTCTTCTTCTCATCTACCTCTTTGACTCTTCTCTCTTCTTTCTCTTTCTCTTCTTTTTCTTTTCTTTCTTTCTCCTCCTCCTCTATTCTCTTCTTCCTTTCTTCTTCTATTCTTTTCTTTTCATCTTCAAGAAATTGTTGCTTATTTTATTTTTCTCTTTTCTTCTTCTAATAGCCTCCTCTCTTCTTCAATTTGCTTCAATTGATCTTCAATAATCTTGGCATGAAATTCAAACTACTTGAAACTCTCAAAAGGGATAATATCATCAATGTTAATAGTAACATTGGTCTGATCAATTTGAATTGTGTCACCACTTATTAACACTTCTAAAGTTCTAGGTACTGGTGAAGGTGTTGCCTTAGATTCTATCATCATTTGACTTACAACTACCACTATTTTACTTATTATCATATCCTTCTCACCCACCATAAATAGAAATGGTCTCACCTTGTTTCTTAAGTAAGGTGCCAAACTACTTAACAAATTATAACTTCTTCTTCATCATCATTCTTTCCTATGGTCCTTATCATAGACTTCCAAAGTTCTATGTCTTCTTCTCGAGCTGGTGCTTTCTTCTCTATGTGTCTATCATAGACCTTCTGATTTACCGTGCCTTCAATATCCTTAGGTTTCATATTGTTAGCTATTATATATCTCACAATAGAGATATCAATCTAATATTTCTCAATATCATTTTACAAATCATAAAATTTGTTCATTGGAACAAAGTTTCCATCATTAGCAATGATTGGATTTATCTTTTAAATATTTGGTTTCCATATTACCTTACTTTAGCTACTATCTATTTAGAAGTAGTTACTTTCTCTACCTATTTAGCTTCTTCTTCTTCTTCTTCACTAGATTCAACAATTGTCAACAATTTCTTTTGTCTCTTGCCTAGTCCAACAACCTCTTGCTTGGCTCCTTTTGTCTTTGTAGTCATAGCTTTTGTGCATCGTGTAAATGCGTATTCATGAAACCTTAGTGTAGAATGCAAATGGACTGACAATGAACTAAACTAAACTTGAAGATATCATCATTAGAATGTAATTGTAAGGAAACTCAGGTGTGGAAATAGCTTCCTACACTAATCTCATAAGGAAAGTATGATGCAAATCCTATTAAAATCTTCTACATTTATAGATTCAATATCATGTAAACAACAATATAGCAGCCAACAATGCATACAAAAAATAAATAGAGAGAGGAACACATAACACAAGGATTTTCCGGTGGGGAAAAACCTTTCAGTAAAATAACCCCACCCCTTCAGAACCTACACAATGTATTATCTTCAACACAAGGTTACAATACACTTGTAATGCAAGTTCAACATCGACAACAGAAGACTCTAGTAGCTACTCGCAGTACCAACAATACACCCTTTTTTGCATCGCATCTCTTTGCAACCCTAAAAGAACTTATAACATGCACTTCACTTTAGGGCTACTCCCAAAGGTAAATCGTATTAGGGTTTTACCATTCTCTGAGAAAAAATAGGAACCCAAAATTTTTTTTGGGGCGATGCCCTGAACCCCACTATTGAGGTAGAGTCTACAGTACTCAAATAACTTAGTTTCCACATGTCTTCACCTGTCATTGAATCTTCCTAACATAGCTCTTACGTGTCATAGGAATTTGTCATAACCATTTTAGTCATGATCTCCTTACACACAATTCAAGATGTCGACACATCAACATTATTTGCAAGAAATATATTTTACAAAACAAATAATAAGAATAGGAATT
The DNA here is from genome assembly GCA_028749045.1 of Cupressus sempervirens. Classification (NCBI taxonomy): domain Eukaryota; kingdom Viridiplantae; phylum Streptophyta; class Pinopsida; order Cupressales; family Cupressaceae; genus Cupressus; species Cupressus sempervirens. The sequence goes on from CM053789.1 coordinate 82,870,686, forward strand.
ATACAAGGTTGAGACACCTTATTCCTAACATTCTCCCACTTGTCGAACACCTTGTAAGAGCAACAGGAACATAACAGGAACTAATCACTATAGGCCAAAAGGCCCATAGACTTCGAACACCATTTGAACTTCTCAGTACCCACTGGTTTTGTTAATGCATCTATAACATTCTTCATAGTATCTACCTTTTCCAAATTTACCTTTCCATCTTCCACCATATCTCTCACAAAGTAATATTGCACATCAATGTGCTTTGTTCTGGCATGGAAAGTTGGATTCCTTGCAAGGCAAATAGTACTTTGACTGTCACACCAAATAGTAATCTGTTCTACATCAACACCAACATCAGAACACAATCTCTTAAGCCAAATGGCTTCCTTACAAGCATGAGTAGCAGCCATGTACTCAGCTTCTGTAGTGGACAAAGAAACCACAGGTTGTCGCTTGCTCATCCAACTAATGGCACCACCAAACATAGTGAACACATAGGCACTGGTGAATCTCCTGCGGTGAATATCACCTGGCAAATCTGAATCCACAAACCCATGAATACAAACTGAATGCGGGGATTCAGAAGAGTTACCATGATAACATATGGAGTAATCTGATGTACCCACCAAATATCTGAATACTTGCTTAACTATATCCCAATGTATCCATCTAGGATTAGCCATAAATCAACTCAGGACTCCCACTGCTTGGGCAATGTCTAGTCTAGTACAGACCATAGCATACATAAGACTACCAACTACACTAGCATAAGGTACTCTACTCATGTCCTCCACCTCACTAGGAGATTTTGGACAATCATCTACAGATAACTTTGTTCTAGTGGTCTACAATCTGCCATGCTGAACGTGTCCAACACAGACTTCACATACTTACTCTGACTCAACCAAAGTTTTTTGTTAGACCTGTCTCTACTGATTTCCATACCCAAGATGTACCTAGCTGCCCCAAGATCTTTCATCTCAAACTATGCTAACAAATGAGATTTAAAATCAGAAATCATACCCTTACCCTTCCCAAACAGCAACATATCATCAACATATAATGCAACAATAAGAAGGTGATCATTTTCAAGTCTAAAATAAACACAATGATCTAATTTCGATCTTATAAATCCAATTGACAACACAAAGGCATCAAACTTAAGGTACCACATCCTAGGAGATTGCTTCAAACCATATAGAGATTTCTTTAATCTGTAAACTAAGGATTCTTTACCTTTAACAATGTAGTGCTCAGGCTATGACATATAAATCTCTTCCTCCAAATCACCATGAAGAAAAGTTGTCTTCACATCCATCTGTTCTATCTCTAAATCATATGATGCAGCAAGAAATAATAGAAATCTAATGGATGTCAACTTTGCAATAGGAGAGAATATTTCACCATAATCTATTCCTTCTACCTGTGAATACCCCTTTGCAACCAATCTAGCTTTGTACCTTTCAACACTACCATCTGCAATGAATTTCTTCTTGAACACCCATTTACAACCAATAGATTTTCTCCCTTTAGGAAAAGATACAAGGTCCCATGTTTTTTTTTTCTCTAATGAAGCCATCTCATCATCCATAGCCTTAATCCAGGAACCTGCATCTTCCATGCCGCAAGCCTCTTTCACAAATCTAGGCTCATCAGTGTTAGTAATCAAAGCCAAAGCACAACTAGAATCTAACATAGAATAACCAAACCTTTCTGGTTTCTTTCTTTCTGTCGTGGATCTCCTCAAGGGTTGAGGTTGAGGTTGTTCTTCCTCTTCTTCTAAACTATCAGAGCTACTAGAGCTCTCCTCATCATTAGACCCAACATGGTCTCTCTGTTTAGTCTTCTCAGGGGTAGGAGGAAACTGAACAACATCTTTTTCCTTTTCTTTTTCATCTAGTTGTAGCACAATAGGAGAAGATGTTATCTCTCTAAAAATAACATTTCTACTATACAACACCTTACTAGTCATAGGATCCCAAAGCTTGTATCCTTTCACACCAGCACTGTATCCGATGAAAATACATTTAACAACTTTATTTTCCAACTTAAATATTTTCTCCATTGGAACATGTGCATAAGCTTCACAACCAAAAACACGAAGATGTCTAATTGAAGGCTTCTTATTAGACCACACCTCCATGGGTGTCTTACCAACAAGGGTTGATGTAGGACATCTGTTAACCAAATAGCAAGTAGTGGCCACAGCTTCGACCCAAAACCTTTGTTCTAAACCAGCTCCACTAAGCATACTCCTAGCCTTCTCCATCAGTGTCCTGTTCATTCTCTCTACAAATCCATTTTGTTGTGGGGTATACAGAGTTGTCTTATGCCTCTTGATACCTTGTTCTTTACAAAATTGTTCAAACTCTGCTGAGCAAAACTCACCACCATTGTCAGTTCTCACACACTTAATCTTCTTACTAGTCTGATTCTCTACAAGGGATTTAAATTCCTTGAGTCTTACTTTTAAGGAAATAAATCCATGTCCTTCTACTATAATCATCTATGAAAGATACAAAAAATATAGACTTGGAGATTGAAGGAACTTTTACAGGACCAAATACATCAAAATTAATAAGATCCAAAACATCAAAAGATTTGTGAGAACTAGAGTAAAACTAAACACGATTTTTTTTACCATATACACAGTGTTCACAAAAGTCAAACTCGAGATTGCAATCATTTAACCCCTCAATGAGATTTTTAGTTTTCAGGGTTCTGAGACCCTTCTCACCAATGTGACCAAATTTCAAATGCCACAACATTGTCTTTTCTACAGGAAGCTTTCCTTCCAAAGTGTTTGCACCCTTAGGTACACTTGTTGCACTACCATCAGAACCACTAACCACAGTCTTCTTTACTACTTGTTATGATGGTGGGGATGAAGTGATAGCTGCTCTCTTCTTTGAAATAGAAGAACTATTACACTGAGAAATGTGTGCATCAAGCTAAAACAATGTACCTCTCCTAGTACCCTTAGCAAGCACCACATCTCCTCTCATCATCTTACATCCATCTTTAGAAAAAACAACTTGCACATCTATATCATTCAGCATACTTACAAATAATAGGTTTCGTGCCAAACCTGGAATGTGCATAACTCCATTGATTCCCTTTACTCGTCCATTAGAAAATTTGATTGTGACCCTTTTACGTCCAACTATCTTTAGGTGAGAATCATCACCCAAGTACACCTTTCTACCATCAAACTCTTCATATTTTGAGAACCAATTTTGATGAGAGGTCATGTGAAAAGATGCACCTGAGTCAACCAATCACACATTATCAGATGCATGGGCTACCAAAGCTATGATGAATGCATCGCCATCTTCTTGAGATTTTTCAGAACCAGAATCTAGGGCTTTCTTCTTCTTCTTAGGCTCTTTACAGTCTTTACAGAAGTGCCCAATCTTATCATAGTTCCAACATTTTTCCTTGGACTTATTGGAAGTCTTTGACTTCCCATGGGATTTGGATCTACCCTTATTGTCAGTTTTCTTTCCTCTTTTCGTGGATCTCCCATGAATGGAAGGGCTTCTTTTTTTGTAACGGAAGCCTTTCTCTGCATCTCCTCTAATAGCAGTGAAGACACCACATCATCCATTTTGAAGGTGACTAATGTGCTTCCAAGAGCCATCACAAGATGGTCCCATGAATCTGGTAAAGAACACAAAAGTGTGTAGCAATGATCCTCCTCCTCTAACCTGACACTAGCTAATGTCAATTTTGTAGCCAACATATTAAATGCATTTAAATAATCCGTTAAGGATCCACCTTCCTCCTTTCATAGAGAATACAACTTCTTCCTCAGGAACAACTTGTTCACCAAAGATTTGGCCTAATACACGGCCCCAAGTCTCTCCCACAAACTATATGTGGTTTTCTCATCTAGAACATTCAGAAGGATTGCATTGGTTAAATAGAGTCTTATGAGACCCTTAGCTTTATGGTCTTTGATATGCCAATCTGCTTGAGCTATAGTTGCTCATCTTGTAGCACTTGTAGTCACTTCCCATAGGTCATGATCTTCCAACATGTCTTCCATCTTGAGTTTCCACAACTCAAAATTAGTGCCATTGAATTTCTCCACCTCCATTCTTCCATATGATGAACTTGCCATTTCAATCTGCAATTAAGATCTAGGATGCTCTACACAAGACTCCCACTTAACTTGAGATTAGCTCAAAAAACCCTACCCAACAACTAGGATCAAAAGTTGATCAAGCTCTAATACCACTTGTAAGGAAACTCAGCTGCGGAAATAGCTTCCTACACTAATATCATAAGGAAAGTATGATACAAATCCTATTAAAATCTTCTACACTTACAGATTCAATATCATGTAAACAACAATATTGCAGCCAACAATGCATACAAAAAATAAAAATAGAAAGGAACATATAACACAAGGATTTGTCGATGGGGAAAAACCTTCCGATAAAGAAACCCCACCCCTTCAGAACCTGCACAATGTATTATCTTCAACACAAGGTTACAATACACTTGCAATGCAAGTTCAACATTGACAATAGAAGACTCTAGTAGCTACTCGTAGTACCAACAATACACCCTTTTTCGCATCGCATCTCTTTGCAACCCTAAAAGCACTTATAACATGTGTTTCACTTTAGGGCTACTCCTAAAGGTAAACTATATTAGGGTTTTACCATTCTCTGAGAAAAAATAGGAACCCCAAAAAAAATTTCGGGGTGATGCCCCGAACCCCACTATTGGGATAGAGTGTACAGTACTCAAATATCTTAGTTGCCACATGTCTTCACCTATCATTGAATCTTCCTAACATAGCTCTTACATGTCATAGGAATCTATCATAACCATTTTAGTTATGATCTCCTGACACATAATTAAAGATGTCGACACAAAAACATTATTTGCAAGAAATACATTTTACAAAACAAATAATAAGAATAGGAATTATACAAGGTTGAGACACCTTATTCCTAACAGTAATCTCTATTAGCATCTCATGTTTCCCGAACTACTACTAAAATAGCTCCCAGACTAGCGTCTTAGTGACAGTTATAGAATGGGAGAATGCTTAAAATACAGATCTATGATGGATACATGCAAGATTTTTGATTGAAATGCAGATTATATGCTATCAAAATGAATATGCAATGAGCTAAAATGTGATAACTGATGCTAAATAACATAAAATAATGCTAAAATGCTATGAAAATGCTATGTACAATAAGAATGCTAAAATGATGAATCAAAATGTGCCTATAGTGCAAATGCCTAAGACTTGGGTCCTTTTTCTCTTGAATTCTCCTTCTATTTATTGGATTTTAGAAGGGGTTGGGGTAAGAATTTGGGTTTTACCTTTCACTTGGTGGATAGAAGTGAAATTGAAATTGTCTCATGAGAGACAAGAAGAGGATCTCAAAAGTCTTGATTGGAGGCTCCATGTGGTTTTCATGTCAACAAAAATGTTTCATAAGAGACAAGAGAAGGATCTCAAAAGTCATGATTTATGATTAAATATGGCTTTTATTTCAACAAAAATGTCTCATGAGAGAAAAGATGAGGAGCCCAAAAAGTCATGATTTGTGGCTAATTATGGATTTCTTTTCAAAAAAAATGTCTCATGAGAGACAAGAGGAGGAGCCCAAAAAGTCATGATTTGTGGCTAAATTTGGATTTATTTTTAATTATTTATATAAAATGAGGATTTTCATTTTCTGAGAATAAATGGATTTATTGATTTAATAAAAGTCCCATTTATTCTCAAAAGTTTTTCTTTTCCCTCTCTTTTTTTGAATTTCATTTTATGATTTTGAATTGTTTCTCCTCTATTGAAGTTGATTTAGGTCTTATTAATTTGATAGATGATTGTCAATTTTTGGGTGTCTACAAATGCTCCTCTTTGAGCTAATATGCGAAGCATATTAGTTCAAAGACTATCTTGATTTTCTTGATTTTAGGTCTAATTTTGACGATTGGGTGTCTATTCATTGATGTCTAATTATTGACGATTTGATGATTTGATTGTCATTGACTTGATGTTTTCATTGTCATTGATTTGGTGATTGGATTGTCATTGATTTGATGATTTGATTGTTGCTGATTTGATTATTTGATTGCAATGTTGATTTGGTGTTGCAATAGTTTTGTTTAGATGCCCTGGTTTTGGTAGGCTTGATGTTTGAAATTTTTTGGTTGGGGTAGGACATTTTTGATGTTTCAAAAATTTTTGATGCCCTAGCTTAGATGCCCCAGTTTGATTTTTTTGATACCCTAGTTTGAATGTGGATATAGTACCAACTCAGAAATGAAATTGGAAAAATGGATGTGGAAAATAGGGATGTTTCAATTTTATTTTTGAAAATGTTGATGAGAACAGTTCTTAGGGAATGTGTAGTCACAAAGTCATGTGTAGAACTAATCAAGTAATGTTGATACATAGAAAAAGGTGCCCCCCTCAAGATACAGAGTAGGGAAAACTAACATGTCCATCTTAGGATATAGAGTAGGACAAATAATTGGTTCAAGATAGAACCATTAGCTAAATATCTAGATGTTGAGATTTGATTGATGTAGGATGATCACTTGTGATGAAAAATTGATTGCATCATTCGGTGTTTGATTGTTCAAGGTGAGGTGAGTACCCCCAGTGATACGGGATCTTTGGATTAGAGACAAATAGATGGTGTAGGTGGTATGACACCAGGTTGATTTGTGGAGCTTCATTTTATTGGCTTATCATGTATGTCATTTATGATGAGGACCCTTTTGTGTTGAGACCTTCCATTGTTGATGATTCAATCTATTTGATATATGAGCTTTTTGATGTTTGGACTTGTGCACCTGAGATATTATTGACTTATATATGTACGTGATGGTTGAATTTAATGATTATGGTAGCAGTGGATGTGGATGTGTATATATATGTGAATGATTAATGTAGATGGATCATGAGTGAGAATAGATGGTATGTGATCGATGATAATGAAAATGTGATTTGGTAAGATGACATGAAATGAAATGTGGGAAGATAGAGTGTGAAAATGAAAGGAGATGGAGGATGGGAATGATGGTGTGGTGAATTAGAGGAGCTGGAACATGGTTAAATGAGATTGTTTGAGATTTGAAAGCCATGCAAGGCAGCAGATGATGTGATGCAAGTTGATAGTGACTAGAATTATCTAAGATTGGAAAGCCATGTAATGCAACGAGTGGAATGAGAAGGTGAATGCAAGAAGTGTAATGCTAGTGTGAATATTGTAAAGAGACAAAGTCCATGATAGTGGAGTGCTAGAAGCTTTTCATGATATTGATGTTGATGTTGTTGTCCACTTTTTGTTAACTAGTTGTGAAGTTATGAACAAACATTTGTGAATTGTATCCTGATTTATGTGCTAACCGTTTGTTTGCAAAGGAACCCAAGATGAATATACAGACTAAATGAATGCAACTAACTGTCACTTTATTTTTAAAAAGATGCAAACTAATTGTCATCATAGAGCATGTAATAAAAAAAAAGTGATGAAGTACAACCACCACTAGCTTAGTTATAGTGATATGAATACTATGTCACATGGAGAAGTACTAGCAAAGATGAACAATGTACAAGAAAACATGACAACCATTAAGAACCAAAAGCTATAGCCATAGAATAATAAAAATAGGAACAAAAATAGTCACGTATCAGTTAAAAGATCACACCTAAGATATTGCAAAAAATTGGTTGAGGTACACATGGCATTCCATATGAGAGGAGGCACTTATAAGTGGACACCAATAATGCGCAAAACCATAGGATCACTAAAATAAAATAATGAAAAACCAATAAAAGATCATGAATTTATCTTGGTACCTCTAGTTAAGTACATCATCGAGGCACTAAAAGCACATGATAGCATTGGAAATCATTATTTGCAGACCATGTGTGCTTCCAGTTGTGCAAAATAGTATCAAGTTTGTTCAATTTTGCCAGGGAGCAACAGATGTTGATTGTAATGCATTGTCATCTATATTTTTGATATTTTTGAAATATATTTGGATGTTTTTGAGGTTTTTTATTCATATTTAAATGTTTTTTGGATGTTTGGCAGACATTTGAATATTTTTGTGTTTTTGTGATAAATGTTGGAATGTTTTGACTCTTGTAAAAGTAGGAACAATACAATCCATAAAGTGAGGATAACTGTGATTGGTAGGCAAGAATGCCTATGTGTATATTAAGAACAAGAATAAAGCCAATGTGAGGTCATTTCTCTAGGTGTGTGATGAGAAGAACATTCTCGAGGCTTATGAAAAGGTAGTTGAGGCCCAAAAGAGGACACTAGGGTCTCAAGTAGGTGAAATAGGAGTGTTGGGGGTCCAAAAGACTTTAGGGGTTTTGAAAAATGCTGAAACGGGGCCTAGAAAAAGGCGTTTGGATTGAAAAAGTCATTTGAGGGGCCTAAAAAGGATGTAGGAGGGGCCGAAAATGGCGCTTCAGGCCTAAAAAGGTTCTAGTGGGGCCAAAAGGACACTTGGGCCTTGAAAAAGGTGTTTGAGGGGCCTGAAAAAGGTGCTTTGGGCCTAAAAGGGTACTTTGGGGTCCAAAAGGACACTTTTGGCCTTGAAAAAGGCATTTGAGGGGTCCAAAAAGGACACATGGAGCTTGAAAAAGGCACTAGAAGGGGCCTAAAAAGGCGCTTTGGGCTAAAAAAAGGCATTGGAGGGGTCCAAAAAGGATGCATGGGCCTTGAAAAAAGTGATAGAGGGGCCTAAAAAGGCACTAGAGGAGTCCAAAAAGGATGCATGGGCCTTGAAAAAGGCACTAAAGGGGCCTAAAAAGGTGCTAGAGGGGTCCCAAAAGGATGCGTGGGCCTTGAAAAAGGTGCTAGAGGGGCCTAAAAAGGTGCTTTGGGCCTAAAAACGCACTAGAGGGGTCCAAAAAGGATGCTTGAGGGGCCTAAAAAGGTGCTTCGGGCCTAAAAAGGTGTTAAAGGGGGGGCCAAGTCTCACGCTTATGCCTACTTATTCTATGCCCCAAGTTGTATGAGGATGAAAGAGTCTGACAGATATTTGGGCTTTCGAGATAGCATTGACATATTTGGTGAAGGGGGTTAGACTAATCGTGGCTACTACAACTTAAATAAGACTAACTATTCATGGGAAATTGTTGCTCTTGACAAGAGGTGGGAAATGGGGGGCATCTCTTTCGCTATCCATGTTGTGCCAAATTTTCCAAAGTCCTACAAAATGTTTAGGACATTACCATGCTTCTTTTTAATATTAACGGGGCATGTTGGGAACTGATGTCTTGTCGGATAGCCATTTTGAGAAATTGGCAGGAATTTTGGGGTGTTGTTAATAGGATTTGCCCCTGTTTCAAATGCTTTGGGCTAGTTGTGATTTTTTTTTTTTTGCTATTTTTAGATGATTTTTGAATTTTATTTTCTTTGATAATTTTGGACAATTTTTGAATTTTTTTAGCATTTTGGACAATTCCTAATTTTTTTTTTATTATTTTGGATTATTTTTGAATATTTTTGATAATTTTGGCTGATTTTTGAATTTTTTTGATAATTTTTGATGATTTTTGAATTTTTTTTTTAAATTTTGGATGATTTTTGAATATTTTTGATAATTTTGGATGATTTTTAAATTTGTTTGATAATTTTGGATGATTTTTGGATTTGTGGGGGTGAAACGGAGGATGTGAGCTAGATTTGGTGGAATACATAGTTAACCAAGACCATGTGAGGTACCTAAAAAGGAAATGAAAGGAGTTTATGATGCCAAGTGGGTTGACTGAGGGCTTAAAATATATATTGGAGATCATTGGCTAAGGTGGATAGCGGAGATGTGCATTGATTTTCCTGCTATTCATGTCTATGGTATCTCAATACATAATCTGACTCCATGTTTCCTCTGAGTCACAACCTTCCTTCTCTCCAGCTACCCCTACTTCCATCCATTTCTAATGTCGAGCAACCACTGATTGGAAGAGTAGAACTTAAAAAGCCAAAGTGTTTATCAATTGAGTATCTGTGAAATTAATTCTAGATCGAATACCAGCTTGATAGACTACTCTAGTCTAGGCTATAAGCTTCTCAACCCTAGATAAATACATAATCATCTACCAAATACCTCCAAATAATTCAACTATAAATGCTACCCCTTTCTCTTATTCCTATCTTCTATTAATTGCAATGGAAAGCCAAAAAGAACCAAAATTTGTCTCAGAGATGGAAAATCAACCATTCAACTATAGCCCCTTTTTAGCATTGAAGGCCTTGTGTTGTTTAGGGAAGTCCAAAAGTGTTGTCTCTCACTCTTTTTCAAACCAGATGTGAAGTTCTCACTTCTTTTGTACCATTTTTCTTTTTGATTTTTTTAATTTTTTGATTGTTTTGATATTTTGGATTTGTTTCTGAAAACTTTTAGACATAAAACTGTTTGAGATGGATGTTATTGATAGATTCTACTAATTCTGTACCATCACAATCTAAAAGTTGGTAAGTACCAATCCTAAAGGATTCAGTGATAAGGTAAGGACCGATCTAGTTGGCCTCCCATTTTCCTTTCTTTTCCTTTGCTGCTTGGTTCTTAGGATTTTCTCTAAGCACTAGATCACCAATCTGACAGACATGAGGTCTGACCTTTTTGTTAAAATGCCTTGATAATCTATTCTGATACACTTTGAGATGTTCATGCATTGTACACTAATGTTCTTCCAAAAACTCCAGCTATTCTAGATGGCCCACTTGTAGTGTCTGTCCCTAGTTCACTTTTGGCTATCATTGTCAAACTCTTTCAGGCTAGTTTTATGTTTGATGATTAGTACTACTATTTTGGAGATTACAAGATATTGTTTCGCATTCATTTTATTATATAATGAGATTACTTGGTACTCTATATTTCATGTATGCATGATTATTATTCAGTGTTTTTAGTTATTGATGATGATTAGTTAGATGGTTTATTATCACATGTTTTTTCTTATGGATACTTACCCAATACTACATGTGTATGGTGTGCGTGTTTTTTTTCTTTATGTATGGCATTTCTAATGTGGTTAAGGAAGGGAGTCGTTGTCACCTACTAGTCAAGATCTACACAATGCACCACTTCCTGCTATTGCTTGTTTAGATTAGAATATTGTGTCTGTACATGCATGAATTTTATACAGGTTGTAGGTACTGGGTATCGACTTCCCTGAATTGCCAGGATGAGCATACCCTATCACATTATCTCAATGGTAAGAGAGTGGAGATAAATTCTCAAGCCCAAATCCTAAACCTTTAAGCCATTGTCCTAATGAAAAATTAGGAAAAGTATCTGAGTCAAGTACCCTCTGAATGCGTCGAATGACGTTAATTCATGATTATAACCCTTTTGTTTGATTTTGTAGATGTTCTTCTATGATGGGTTTTTGTACGTTGTTTATGAGTCCTTAATGATTTTCTATTAATTAAGTTTAATTAAAAAGATTAAATTAATGTTTTAATTTAATGAAAATTATTATGACACTTTAATATTTAATGGTATTTAATTAATTAAGAAATTAATTAAATAAAAAGAATTAAATTTGGTGATAAAAGTTTAAGGATAAATTTAGAATATGATAATATTTATTTAATTTAATAATAATAATATAGTTAGAGTTCATTTTTAAATAAATGCTAAATATTATTTTTATTTAAGTTAATTAAATATTTTATCAATTAAGTATCTAAAATAAATTAAAAGTAAAAAGATATTAAATTATTAAAGGGATTCTAGATCACATGATGCATGCATGAGATTAAATAAAAGAAATTAATTAAAAAGATAAAATAAGTGAAAATAATAATGTTATTTTAATTTCATAAAGTGCACATGGAATTAAATGTAATAAATTAATTAAAAATAGAGGTCAAGTGGAAAATTAAATAAAGTTATTTAATAATTCAGTTAATGTGCATGAAAAGATAAAGCAAAGATTAATAAAAGTTAATTTTGGAGTTAACTCAGTTGAGCAAAGAGTCCTCTCGGGTGAACACACAATTAGAGCCCCAATTTTAGGGAAAGAACTCTTTATCATAACTTGGGGGTTCATTTTTGGGGGACGCAAATTTTGGAGACAATTTTTGGACACGAATTTTGGGAGACAAGTTTTGGATGCAGAATTTGGAAGTGAATTTCAGAAGGAGAATTCTAGGAAAATTTTTAGAGAAAGGTTCTTGAAGAGGAGTGAATTCTCTCACAGTTTTAGGGGATTGCGTATTAACATCAGGCTCAGGTAGGGTCTTGTGTTTTGATCACTGAGTAATTACGCAATTATCCTTTCTTGTCTTCTTCATGTCTATGGATTGTAAATCCAAATTCTCTGTGATGTAAGTTTAAGCATTTCAATATTGTGAATTATCAGATGCTTGTCAATTAACTACTCTATACATAGGGATTAGAAAATAAATTGAAGAAACCCTCGTTTTCTAGATTAAAGAAATCAAAATTTAATGAGGAAGGGTTGAGTTTTAAATAAAGTAAAAAAAAAGAAGATTGAAAATTTGGATGGTTAAAAATATTTTTTCTATATATATATATATATATATATATATATATATATATATATATATATATATATATGTATATGTATATATATATATATATATATATGTATATGTATATATATATATATATATATATATATATGTATATATATATATATATGTATATGTATATGTATATATATATATATATATATATATGTATATATATATATATATACATACATACATACATACATACATACATACATACATATGTATGTATGTAGTATATATATATGTATGTATGTATGTATGTATAAATGTATTTTAAAAGAAATTAATAAAATTTAGTTGTGAGTGAGGAGAGTCTTATTTTAATTAAACAATATTTATAAATAAAAATAAAAAATAAATTTGGGAGGGTTGTTTATTTACTTATAACATAATATTTTTATGGAAAAAGAGATTTGTATAAAATAAATTTAAAAAAAAAAATTAAATTTGGGAGGGGGGGAATTAACCCCACCCCATCCCCTTACATATTTTCCGATGGCCTTTGTTGTCACCGTGGTAGCAGCCTGCTATGACAGGACAATGCCTGTAGCCGCTTTCAATGAAAGGGCTAGTGGGCCATAAAATACGCCAGTTTATTATTCAAAAAAAAATTATATTAATTTTTAAAAATTATTTTATTTTAATTTAATTTAATTCATTTTAATATTAATTAATTAATTAACAATAATTTTTAATTAATAAATTTATTATTAATTAAGTAATAAATTAATGTTATTTATTTAAAAATGACTTTTAATTCATAGTTAAAAATATTAATTTAAAAAGAATAAAATTAATTAATTAATATTTTAGTGAATATAATTTGTCAAAGAATCTTATCAATAATTTTTAACTATTAATTAATTTATAATTATTAAATAATTAATAGTTATTAATGTAAATATTTGAATAAGTTTGAATTAATAATAAATATCAGTTAATAATGGTTAATTATATTTATTATTAAAAAAAATTCAAATGCTACTGGGATTGGGTTTATTTTTATTTAATAATCAATTATTTTTATTATTTTAATAATTTAATAAATGATTATTATTACTTTTAAGTTGAGATGTGATTAATTATAAGAATCGGGTTAATTCGTTGAGGTAAACTATGAAACTTAGTGATTTGAAAACATACGTTAAACTATAAACTGAAACCTCTACTTTTAACTCGATAATATACCTTCAAATCAAACCTACTATGGAACTATGATGTTTTCTATGTACTGGTTGTGTTTGGGGTTTGGGTGGTCCTAGAGTGTTGACTAGTTTAGGACATTTACCAGAGGTTCGAGGGTTATGTGATTGTGATATTATGATGATTTGTTCTTGATCTTTCTAAACCCAACCATGGTGATGTGTTGATATGCTCTATGATGGATGTATATACTGGTTGTTATTTCTTTCCAGTTTCTTTGTGTGAAGCTGAGGTGTATGTTTATGAGATACCTGACTTGACCATTTTGGAGTCTTCAATCAGTATTATGATTTATTTTTGGATATTTTCCAGTTGCTCGTTGAGAACCATTGGATATTGTGACTTATCATTGATGCCTTCAGTTGCTGATAGAGAATTGTTGTGATCATTATGGTTATGATTTGATGCTTTCTAGTTTCTCTTGGAGAATTGATGTGATTATTGCAGCTTATATTTTGATGCCTTCTAGTCACTTGTATAGGACTAAGGTGACTTGTGATTTCATGAGCCTAGGGTAGGTTATCTATGTGTAGTGTCGGGAAGTGGCTTGCAATGAGGGACAAGAGACCCTAAGTGGCTCTAGGGATGACTCATTGTAAGTTTTTTTTTTAATAAGTGATAACATTACACTAAATATTGACTTAAATGAACCTAATAAGATTAATTGTATGTTCTCACCCATGCCTCAAGTGCTAGTACGGACTAGGATGGGAGTTAAGAGAATGCTTGGTTACAACCTTGCATTCCATAGTATGCCTCATCAGTACAAGAGGATACTAGTGGCCGCAGGATTATTGAGGACCCGAGATTCTTGAGGGATTTCTCGAGTAACTTCCAATGTGATTTTTGCGATGACACTTTCTCGCTTGCATAATAGGTTTCCTATGTGTCTTTGTGTGCCTCTAGGTCTAGATGTCAATCTATGTGTTGGAACCTTTGAGTTAGTATACTTATAGGAATCTTGGACTTAGAGTGTATCTATATCATGTGATTTGATACCTTTTTTGGGACTTGAGACTATCTACTTGGCATGGTGGGAGTGGACCATTTAGGTTCCACATGGTCCAGTGGTAGTGCTTTTTACTCTTACCATTGAGATCTGTCTATGGTCACCGTGGCTGGAGCTTTCTTGGTTGGCATTTGCCTTCATTCTATTCATGGATTATTATGATGGATGGTTATATTTTTATGATGGATGTTATATCTTTTTGATGTATGGTGGATGATTTCATTTATTTTATTGTATGTATCATGGATCCAAAGAGGATGATGTATTTCTATCTTTACATATGTATATTCTTTTAATCCTTTCATACCCTGTGACATGTACAATGGATGAATGAGCATTCCAAATTAATTTTCCAAGAGGCATTTGGAACAAATGTATATTAAATGGACTTTGGACTTTCTAATTATTCTTTCATGTGGATATAGTAGTTGATAGATTTAGAATTAATTAAACTTAAATGTGACTCAACGTCTTGGGATCCTTAAGGAATGTAACCTATTATGTATTTTTGTTGATGATTACATGTTATTGCTTTTGCTACTATGTGTTTGATGTGAATGGTTTATCTTTCATGTTTTAAAAAAAAATGTTTAGCAAACTTAGAGAAACTTTAGGTTAATTCTTTTGGATCCCTTTGGTGGGGCATTACACCACTCTATAATCCTCATCTGATAGGACGTCTTGTAGAGTAACTCTCAAGGATGGGATCTCAACCTCTAAAGGGAGAATAGCTTCATAACCATAAACCAAAGAGAAGGGTGTCATGCCTATAGGTTTCCTAACACTCATCTTTTAGGCCCAAAGGGCAAGGTTCAATTGTAAATGCAAATCCCTACTAGTATCATTGACAATTATTTGAGGATGTTGATGATGGTTTTGTTGGTAGCCTCGCCTTGACCATTGCCCTAGGGATAATAAATTGACAAAGAATGGTGTATAATGTGAACATTTTCACATAATTCATCAATTTTTGGTTTTTAAAATACAAGGCATTATCTATGAGAATTGCATGAGGTATGCCAAATTGAAAAATGATATGGTTGAGAATAAAAGAGGAGATCTATTTTCCCATAGAGTCAGGAAGTGGTGCCGCTTCAACCCACTTGGTGAAGTATTCGATGGCAATGATAATCCATTTATGCCCACTGGAGAAGGGTAGATGGATGGCTCCAATCAAATCAAAACCCTACTGATAAAAGAGCCATGGCATGGCCAAAGGGTTTATCTCTTGGGCTGGCATGTGAAGAAGGTTACCATGGATTTGACATTTTTTGCAAGTTTTGACAAAATCAATAGAATTCTTTTCCATGGTTGGCCAAAACTAGCCCATTCTAAGGATCTTCTTGGTCAATGTGAACCCACTGGAGTGTGACCCACAAATCCTTGCATGAAATTCTTTTAGAGCAACTCTAGACTCATCCTTTTTGAGAACCCTAAATAAAGTACCATCAAGACCTTTCCTATACAACGTATCGACCACTAAGGCATAATAGGAGACTTGGCAAATGAAGTTTCATTTATTGTTATGTGAGAGGTTAGACAGGATGGTGTTGTCATAGAGGTAAGTGATAATGGGACCATACCAAAAGGAATCAGGGGTGCTTAGATAGCAAATCATAAGGGAATTAGGTTGAGTAAACGCAGGTTGAACCAACTCTTCCACTAGGAACTCATACTGCGTGTGCTATTTTGGGAGCTGAAGTAAGGAGGCCAAGGTGGCCATAGCATCAACTATTCTATTTCTTTCTTTTGGAATTTTTTCAAAAGTAATGTGAACAAAGCATGCCTTAAGTGCATTGACTATGTGTTTGTAGGGTAACAATTTTTCATCCTTTGTCTGATAAGTGTCGGTAACTTGATTGATGACTAAGTGGGAGTCTCTATAAACTTCTAGGGCTATCAGTTTCCATTCCAAAGCCAACTTGAGACCCAAGACCAAAGCTTCATATTTAGCCATGTTGTTAGTGCAAGGGAAGAGCAGTTTGTAAGATTTAGGGATGGTAATACCAAGCGGTGTGATGAACAAAATACCAGTGCCCAACCCATGGTGTGTGTAGGAACCATCAAAATAAAATTTCCATGTCACTGGCTCTATCTAAAGGATATGCATATCAAGGAAGTCAACTAAGATAGGATTGGAACTTTCTATAGGTGGATCTACAAATTGATCGACAATGGCCTGTGCTTTTATTGCTTTCCGATCTACATACTCAATATCAAATTTGCTTAGGATCATCACCCATTGGGCCAGTCTACCCGTTAATGCTATCTTCCTGAGAAGGTATTTAAGAGGATCTATGTTGGAGATGAGCTTGACTTTGTGCATTAGAAGATAATGACATAGTTTTTGGGAAGAAAAAACTACAACTAGGCAAGCCTTTTCAATGAAAGAGTAATTAAGTTCATAGTTGACCGATGTGCGAATGATGTGGTAAATGGCTCATTCTTTTCCTTGGTGATTTTCTTGCACTAGGAGGGCTTTAATTGACTTATCTGTTACAAAAATATACAATAGTAATGGTTTGTGTGATACCGGAGGTACCAACACAAGCGGATTCATCAAATAGGTTTGAAGTGTTTCAAAAGCCTTCTGACATTGATCATCCCACTTAAAATGTATGTCTTTATGTAGCAAGTGTGTGAAAGGTATACACTTTTCTGCCAACTAAGAAATGAACCAGTGAACTAATTGAAGCCTACCTTGAAGAGAGTGCAAGTGATTCAGGTTCTTTAGAGGTTGCATACTAATTATGGCTTGTACCTTCTCAGGGTCAACTTTGATCCCTTTGGATGAGACAATGTATCCTAGGAGCTTTCCTGATTTGATGCCAAAAGTGCATTTCTTAGGATTGAGCTTGACTTTGAACACTTCTAGGCGGGTGAATATTTTGGCTAGTATGGGAAGATGTTCTTCTCGACTATAGGATTTGGCAAGAATGTCATCCACATAATCTTCCATGAAGATATGCATCATATCATGAAAGATAGTGGTCATGACCCATTGATAGGTAGCTCAGGTGTTCTTTAACCCAAAGGGCATTACATTCCAACAAAATGTGCCCCATGCACAAGTAAAAGCTATTTTCTCTTGATTTTCTAGCACTATTATGATTTGATTGTACCTAGAAAACCCATCCATGAGTGAAAACATGTAATGACTTGCTGTAAGATTGACAATGGTGTCAATGTTAGGGAGGGAAAAGTCATCTTTATGGCATTCTTTTTTTTAAATCCCAAAAGTTGATACAGATGTATATGCTATCATTCTTCTTCGATATTGGGATAATCTTGGATATCCATGATGCATACACTAGGGGCCAAATGAAATTGGTACTGATTAATTTTTCTAATTTTGCTTTCACTAATAAGGCTATATGAGGATGCATCTTTCTAAGTTTCTATTTTACTAGCTTGACCTTCAAAGAGATGTTAGCATAGTGGAGGATTAAGGTCAGGTCTAAGTTGGGCATGTTTGCATAAGACCATGTGAAGTTTATTTGTTTTTCTTTGAAGAATTCAATGAATGCCTTCCTTTCTTCTGGGTTCAAGGACTGTGCCAAATAAATGGCCTTTGGTTCTTGTACCATGCCGATGTTGACTGGTTCAATTGGTTCAATCAAAATAGAAGATCGATCCTTAAAATGTTCATGCAAGGTATCGATTACCCCATCCGTGGGTGCCATAGTTGGGTTTTCACCTTGGGATATGTCACTACTATTAGTTTCCATTTTTTATCAAGATTAGCCACAACTTGGTAGTGGTCAATAAGGTTGTGGGATGCTTTCCCTGCTCTAGTATGACTAAGGTGATTGATACCTAACTTGAATATATGCTCTTCTTCCATTCTTCATTGATGAGATTGTTCAACTGTGTTAAGGTAGATGGAAACTTCACGGTCAATGTCAAAATGAGGGAGGTGATGAGGCTCAGTTGTATCCCAACTATTGAGTTCAAGATGGACTAGGGAAAGCAATTCATAGGATGGGAAGGGTTCTACAGGGTTTAAAGACTTAACTTCATTAGATGGCTCATACGATGCATCGGTCAGATCTATGACATGGGCTTCTTCTAGAGTGTTAGGAAAAGTAGAGCTTGTGAGAGGCTTGCAGTAATCATCTTGGACTTCTACTAGAAAGAAGTTAGGGAATAAAGTTTGAAAGTGAAATCCTTCAATGTGTTCACCATCTTTTAAGCCATCCTAATGTGTTCTATCTCTTGGTGAAGTGGATCTTGAACTATAAGTTGTTCTTTGTATAGACAAACTATCAAGTGTGAGGACATGGACAATATCACATTCTTTGTCATGGAGAGATTCCTTAGATAGTGACTCAAATTCCCATTTAGTAGAATCATCATCATCTTCATTATTGGAGGTATTTATGGGTGGTTCTTCTATAGAATGTGAACTTGAGAAGGGCAAATTCTTATTTATGATATTAATTGTTGTGGGTATGATTTCCTTTTTGTTTAGGTATCCACACCAAGGAGGAAGGATCATTATGTTTTAGGCAAGTTTTAAAAGAGATTTGTGCCTTGTCTTTTCCATCATACTCTATCCCTGTTTTAGATTTATTGGACCTAAACTATGACATCAGAGGTTCGATGATTCCTTTCCCTTTCCCTAAGGGACTAGCTCCTATGTATCCCATATTTTTCATTAAGTCAAAGCCTCTCCCATGTAGGTAGGAGGAGATGTCATTATTTTGTTGACTGATGTCTTCTACTAGGTTTGGAGGTGTGCCACTTGCTTTGATAAAATGTGCATGATATGCTTTTGTGGAAGTGGGTTTTCCATGAGACCTCAAAGAAAGTGGGGGATCAAATAGAGAGACTGAGTACTTTCCTACCCCTTTATGGTGCAACTTACACTTTCTATCAAATCATTAGTTTATCCATTTCTTCATAGTGTAGTTGTTTATGATATTTTGATGATAATGGTGGTGAAGGAGTAGAAGGACCCAAACAAACCACTTTCCCTTTACCCTTAGTTGATGTTGATAAGTGGTTTCTCATTTGGTTAGTGGAGTGTGAAGTTCCTGTAACTATGGATTGACTGTTGGCATTTTTCGATGTATTAGGTTATTCTTTGTTATGAGGGACAAGTGAGTTACAATACTGGGCAAAGTGTTGATCTCTAGGTATGGTTATTTCTTGACCCATGTATGGAAATTTAAGGCACTAGTGGTAGGTGGAGGGAATGGATCACATGTCATGAATCCATGGTCTTCCTAGTAGAATGTTGTAAGTTAATTGTAGGTCTAAGATCTAATAGATAGTTTCCTTCATGACCGACCCTACTCTGATTGGTAATATGACCATGCCTTTGGAGGATCTTTCTTCATCATCGTAAGCCTTGATGGTAATCTTTTTTCTTGGGTATATTGCATCCTCTATGTACCCAAGGGCTTTCACTAAATTGAGAGTGCAAATATTGAGACCAGCCCCACCATTGACCAATACTCTCTTAACTTGGTTCCTATGGATGAATACTTCTATGTGCAAAGATAATTTTGTGGCTATATGATAGACATGTCATCTTGAGAAGAAAAAGACACACAGTGAAGAGTAACTAAATTATTGATCATGTTTTGGAATCTACTCATGTCTAGGTCATTTGTCTCTAAGGCTTTAGTGAGTATCTCTTTATGTTCTGGGGAGATTTGTAGTAGTTCAAAAATGGAGATGTGGGCTGAAGTCTTGAGTAATTGGTTAACCAGGTTATACTTGGGCATGGAGAAAATTGGAGCTGCTTGGTCAAGATTTGTCACCGGTCTTGGTAGGATAATTATGGAGGCTTGGACTTGAGTGACAACATTTGAGGACTATTTTTTATTTTTATCTTTAACTATGATGACATTTATAGTGTCATCAAATCTAGAAATCATGCTAATGGTATTATTGTAGTGGTGCGCATAATTAACCTTGGTTTGTGGAGGTGCATTTTGATTGGCCTTGGAATACACTCCCTTCTCATGACTCATGAAGGGGTTCTTGAAGGCCGTATGATCTTCATTATTATTGAGATTGTTTACTTCAATGGTTCCATAATTTATTAATTTTTGGATGACCCCCTTAAGAGTGAAACAATTTTTTGTCAAGTGCCCTTGATTGTGATGATAGGCACAAATGTGTTTGTCATTCCACCATTTCAGCTTGACTTGGGGTTCATATGGTTTAGCCTCTAGTAACAAGATGAGGTCATTGGCCAAGAGTGTTTGTAAAGCACTCTCATAGGAAACCCCTATGGGTGTATACTTCTTAGGTATATTAGAAGACTGATATCTTCGTGGTGGAGGAGCTTGATTGTGCCACTTTTTGGTTAGACATAGAGGGAGTCTTTGTGTTAAATCGATAAAATGAGCAGCCATTATTTTGTTGAGATGCGATACTAGGACCCGGTTTATTTAAATGGGGTTGAGCTTGAGTTTTGACATGATTGGCTTCAACTACACCATCATTTGTGATGTTTTTATTATTGTTTCTCCACCACAATTTTTGTTTATCAATGGACTGATTAGAGGAGTTGTGCATTTGTGTGGGATTGCTATAGAAACCTTTACTGTCTTTAGATAATTTAATTATGTCACTATTTAACAAAGTTTCTTCCACTTTAGCCACATTTTCTAAAGTGGTTTAAAAATATTTAGGCCCTTGGAGTTGGAGCCAATAATTCATTGGTTTTGAGAGACTATTGATGAAGATATTTGTATTCTCCTTATCCGATATTTCTTTATGATATTTAGCAAACATGTGCCTCCACCATTGTAGGAAGGTCTTGAATGATTCACCTGGGAGTTTTTTTTGTGTTACATAGATCAATCATTGTAACCTCTCTTTCAATTTTGTAATAATATTGGGTGATAAAAATGGAGGCCAATTGATCAAAGATTTTGATATTGGAGGGTAGTTTGGAGAACCATTCCATGACTTGTCCCTCGAGGCTCCTAGGAAATAGATGCATTAAGTATGTTGTGTCATGGAAAAACTCCATACTTAATGTATAGAATTGCCTTAGGTGATCTTGTGGATCCATCATGCCAAAATATTTTTTATACTTTGGTATCTATACATTTGGAGAAAAAGGTGTGAAGGTAATGTTTTTATCAAATTGTAGGGGAATCACCTAAACTCTGTGGGTTGTGTTTTTCTTCTTTTCCTCTTTTCCATTTCTAGTTGTAAGTCTTGTAATTTTTGTGTGACTATGTCTAAAGGTGACTCTTCTTCATCTCATTTTACATTGGTCACATCAAAATCGGATGGAAATTTTGTACCTTGTTGTGCTAATGCGAGTATGTAGCATTCTTTGTGTTTTTCCAATATCTTGTTCATGATATCGACAAGTTTAGGGTTTTTTTGAAAATATTTGATTTTAGTTTCGATACTTTTATCATCCTATGCATCAAATGAACCAATTTCAAATAAGGATTCCAAATTTTGATCGAACAAGGGTGATTTGTGAGTAATTGTGTTCGGTCAGCAATCTATTGCTATAGTAGATTTGAGGAGGCTTAGAGGTTCTATGCACTTGATGGTTCTACTTGCTATCCTAGCACTCACTCATATGGGTGACCATTTTGGTTTTGTTGGGACTTTTTTTGTGTGGTGGCATGAAAGGTAAATTGGATTCTTTTAGTTTTTAGGCATTCTTCGGAAGGTGAAAGTTTTCGTTGATTATGATTTGTTTGTAACAACAAGCTAAATTAGACAAGGTGTTTGCCAATGTTGATAGAATAAGGTTCACTTTTGCAAAGTTAGGTATGGATGTATCTTTTTGAACATTCCTAGCTTGATGTACAAAGTGAGGTAATGGTAACCATTGGGATGATGATGGTGTAGCTTTGCCATTTTTCAAAAGATTTTTTCGGTTAGACAATTTTTTTAGACTTTGTAAAATACCAGTATTGAAAAGCGTATCCAAATTTATTGTTTGTTCACAAGTATCATGTTTGTAGATAGCCTCTATTTCATGTTTTTTCTCAGATGCATCACATGAATGCTCAGATGTGCTTTTTTAGTGATCAGATGTGATGTTTCCTTGTTTATATGTGCTATTTCAATACTCAGATGCACTATTTCATGGATCAAATGTGTTGTATGTGTTATAACAGATGTTAGAAGCATTATAGGAATGTTTAGAAGCACTTTTTTACGTAGTATATGTGCTATTTCAAGGATTGTTCAGCAATGTCTTCATTTTAAACTTGGTTTCTTGATACTAGTTTGAGGTTTGTCCTTTTGGAAGGTTTATGATCTGCACTAGTATTTATTATTAAGTTTTAAAGCACTTTCAAGTACAATAGTAGTGAGATCAAACTGAAATGAAAAATAAATCCTAGGCACCTAGAAAATGAAAAAAAATGGCTTCCTAGCAAGGTTATCTAAGGCCAGTGACTAGTGGGTCTTAGTGTTCTAACTATGTTCGGATTTACCTCTCTTGTGAGAGAGAGCTTCCCACCAACACCAAGGAGGTTTGGTACAATCCCTTGCGAGACTACTAGAGGAAGGCTATGCGGAAAACATAGGTGGCTTGCATTCGATTAGGAATGCAAGATTGGGGGGCAATCCCTCTCACTGGCCTTGTTAAGAAAACTTGAGAGGTAGCCCTTCTATAGCTAGATTATTCTACCTAGTGAAAAACAAGAAATGGAAGTCACAAATAGGTCTGGGAATCTGATCACTTGAGAGAGTGAGAGCATATCCCTACTATTTTGGCTCCCCAAACATGACAAACACAAAGGATTAATTACCATCCCTTATACTACTAAAGAAAGGGGGTTCTTTTCCTCGTTCAATTATAACCAATCTTTATAGAAGGTTGGGCATTCTAATCAACTCAAAAGAGTTGAGAGCATAGGCCTCCTTCTTTATTAGCTTAGCAAGAGTGAATGTTCTAATTAGACTATGTTTGAAAAATTGAGAAATGCCACACTTTTAATTGACAAGAGCCATGGTCCACCTACCTGATTTGAAGCTAGCAAGGGCTAGACACATTTATGAGGGTCTTCATTCCTTTTGTGCACTGTCTACAATCTTTGAGAGTTCTTCATAGCCCATATGAGGCCTACAAACAACCAAAAATTAGATCTAAACATTAGATGTGAAGGTTAATAGCTAAGATTAGATGTATAACAAAAAGCATCATATGCATCACAGAAAATGGTATATAAGCTATAAGAATGATTAAATGCTCTATAAGAATGCTTAAATGCTCTATAAGAATGATCAAATGTGCTATAAGAATGATCAAATGTGCTATAAGAATCATCAAATGCTCAATAAGAATGATCAAATGCTCTATAAGAATGCTCAAATGATCTATAAGAATGCTCAAATGCTCTATAAGAATGGTCAAGTGTGCTATAAGAATGATCAAATGCGCTATAAGAATGATCAAATGCACTATAAGAATGCTCAAATGCTCTATAAGAATGATCAAATGTGTTATAAGAGTGCTCAAATGCTCTATAAGAATGATCAAATGCATTATAAAAATGCTCAAATTCTCTATAAGAATGATCAAATCCACTATAAGAATGCTCAAATACATTTAAAAAATAAGTGAAAGCATTAAAATAGTTTGTAAAAGTGTTGTTGGATTAGGGGAATGGCAGATCTGGTCTTTGTGAGCTTGGAAATGTCTTTGAAAGTTTTCTGATCCCAGTATGAAGCTTCTCACATGGTATAAAACCTACAAAAGATTAGATCTACACCAAAAAAAATAATGGATCTAAAAGAAGAATAATTGATTAGAAAGAAAACTTGAAGAAAAAAGAGGCTTTAATACAAAGCCCCATGGTGGGCACCAATTTGTATACAGTGTAAATGTGTATTCATGAAACCTTAGTGTAGAATTCAACTGGACTAACAATGAACTAAACTAAAACTGAATATATCATCATCAAAATGTAATCTCTACAAGTGTCTCATGTTTCCCTAACTAAAAATACTAAAATAGCTCTTAGACCAACATCTTATTGATAGTTTTAGAATGGGAGAATGCTTAAAATGTAGATCTATGATGGATACATGCAATATCTCTGATTGAAATGCACATTATATGCTATCAAAATGAATATGCAATGAACTAACAAGTGATAAATGATGCTAAATAGCACAAAATAATGCTAAGAATGCTAAAATGATGAATCAAAATGTGCCTATAGTGCAAATGCCTAAGACTTGGGTCCTTTTGCTCTTGAATTCTCCTTCTATTTATAGGATTTTAGAAGGGACTGGGGTAAGAATTTGGGTTTTACCTTTCACTTGGTGGATAGGAGTGAAATTGAAATTGTCTCATGAGTGACAAGAAGAGGATCTCAAAAGTCTTGATTGGAGGCTCCATGTGGTTTTCATGTCAACGAAAATGTCTCATGAGAGACAAGAGAAGGATCTCAAAAGTCATGATTTATGGCTAAATATGGATTTTATTTCAACAAAAATGTTTCTTGAGAGATAAGAGGAGGAGCCCAAAAAGTCATGATTTGTGGCTAATTATGTATTTCTTTTCAACAAAAATGTCTCATGAGAGACAAGAGGAGGAGCCCAAAAAGTCATGATTTGTGGCTAAATTTGGATTTCTTTTTAATTCTTTATATAAAAGGAGGATTTTCATTTTGTGAGAATAAATGGATTTATTGATTTAATAAAAGTCCCATTTATTCTCAAAAGTTTGTCTTTTCCCTCTCTTTTTTTGAATTTCATTTTATGATTTTGAATTGTTTCTCCTCTATTGAAGTTGATTTAGGTCTTATTAATTTGATAGATGCTTTCCAATTTTTTGGTGTCTATAGCTTCCACTAATCTCTTTGATTTCCTCTTTGGCTCACTTGGCTATATATCTGACACTGTAACATATGGAATGCTCTGTCCTCAACATGTCTTTGCAATAGACACTAACAAAGGTTGTACATATGTTATTACTTGTTTCATGGTCTGCCTAACTACCTGTGACTCACTTTTGTCATTTCGATCTCTATTAAAGCTTTCCTCATTATTGTCTCTATCTTCTTGTGAGATGCTTTCTCCAAAGATGCTTGATGTGCTAATTGGGTAATATCTTCATAAGTCCCAAATCTATACTCAACTTGGTCCTTCTCAGAGTTCAACAATAGATTTATATATCCAATTGCTAAATCATCACTTAATTTATAACCTAAGAGATCAAGGAATATTTCCTGAGGTTCTACTACTTGAATATGAGTTGAACCAATATCAACCATAACACATATATCATCTTTAAATCTATCTACAATTGCAGGTGCAATTCTGAATCTTTGTCTCATCCCATTCTGAAATGTTTTTATTATCAAATTCCTTAGATGAATCTTGCTGACAATTCATCAATCTTAGAACTTGTACATATGGAGTAGGCAATGATTTTACCTAGGAATCTTACATCATCTTGTTTAATGGCATTGATCACCATAGTCCTCCCATTATAAACTACTTTTGTGTAGCTCTCAACCTTCTTGTTAACAAGTTACTCACTTATAGGTGCACTTCCTTGTTTACTAAGACCAGTTACCTCATGAATAAGGTCAGCTAAAATGTCAAATACATTGTCTTCCATCCATAGTTTCCCATCATGAATTCTACTTAGCATGATCTATGTCAATTCTTCAGCATCCATTCCTCAGTACAAATGATATTTGAAAAGGACTAGTTTTTTCAAATGTTCAAATCTAGTCTTCATAATCATATCATGGTTAAAGACTGATTCCATATCTTTATTCATATACTTGCTTCTAATAGTTTCAAACTTGCTATTAAGATGACTTCCTACATCTTCCAAATATACTACATTGTTTAGAGTAATGGATAATGCTAAATTAGGGTTTCCTTTTATGGGTTTCATGGAAACAACCTTTAATTTTGGTCTATCCTCATTCTCAACATTATGAACTACTAACATATCCATGATTCTATCAAATATAAACTTTATCGAATAAATTTTGTAGACAAACAATAAAATACCTCTTTCCCAAAATAGGGTTTACTTTGAAATCACCTTGTCAAGTCACTTCTAAGTGCTCTACGCTTTTGATGTAATCACATTGAAGTGGTAAGTAAGTCTATACTCCATTTTATTCCTCCATTTCAAACTTTCTTTAATTACATACTTTGCAAAAATGAAAATGAAATTCTAAAATGAAATATCTGTTTGATAATTTTTGCTCAATCTTCAAATGCTGCCCAAAGTTTACCATAACTTCCTTCCATCATGAAAATGCTCCAAGAATCTAGTCTCCATGAAATTCTCTATAAGACATAGTTTTCATCTTCTACTACAAAATTAACTTTCTCTGTAATAATAGTAACTCTTAATTATTTCATAAAAAGTTCTAATAAGCTTAAAATTGCAAGCAAGCTTAGCCACTATCTAAACATATCTTGATACAACTTTTCCCAACTTCACTACCTCTAGTTCAATCTCTAGATGAAGTTTCAAATTCTAGTGTTGCAAACAAGCTTAATTCAACTTAATTGAATCAAACTTGATTACTAACTTTGATCTTCCTATCTCACCATCTTCTAACTTTTCTTTTGAGATGTCTAATCCGTTTACAAATGCCTTATTGGGTTCTTCTCAAAGTTCACTAACTACATTCATTTGTTCGTCATTGCCTTTCTTAGTTTTGGAGTTCCTTTCATGGTTCCTTCTATCATTTTTGATGTTTCTTCCATCATTCCTTCTATTTCCAAAGTTTCTTCCATTGTTCCTTCTATCTCCAAAGTTTTTGTCCATTCTAAAATACTTTTTTGTATATGTGAATTTGTTTCATAGTTGAAGTATTGGATTTTTTCTTTTAGGATTCTACTGATCATTAGGTGCATGACAATTCTGAGCTATGTGTCCAAAGTTGTTACACTTATAACACATGATGTACCTTCTTTCTTCATAAGTTCTTCCTTCTTTTGATGTCCTTTCATTGGATCTTCTTCTATCTATAGGGTTAGTATTTCTAGACATTCTACTTTTCCTTCTATCATTATCATATTTAGGTTTCCTACAATCAATTTCTCTATGACCCATACCATGATAGTTATGACAATACAAATTTGTGACATGATTAAATGACTTATTTGTGCAATTTCTTTTCATATGACCTATTTCATTATGTGAAAAACACTTACCTCTAAATTCCTACCTAGTTTCCTTAGGATATTCCACTTGCTTTGGTTCATCCAATATCTCAACTTCCTTGTCTTGTCCAACTTTTTTAGGTTTATCAGAAGATTGAATGGATTCAATCTTATCATCAGATTTATCATTTTCTTTTAGATCTAATACATTTTTAGGTTTCTTTGCAGACATGTTAGATAGATAACCAAGACCATTTTTATCATAAGTAGGTCTTTGTATTGACATTGAATCATCAAGCTTTTATCTACTAGAATAGAGATTCTCAAGTTGTCTCTTGCATTGAGTTAATTCACCGTTCACAATAGTTTTGTACTTATGAAGTTCTTCATGATCATCTTTCAATGTTTCAACCTCAAATCTCTTCTTTGCCAAACTTTCTCTAAGATATGTATTCTTAGTCTTCAAATCAGTTTCAACTTTGCTAGGATCACTCTTCAAAGTCAACTTTAGATTGGTAATCTTCAATTCATGCTTCAAGATCTTGTGCTCTGTCTTCAACTTTTAATAATCATCATCACTAGTTTTAGATTTAGTAGATTCAAGCTTGGATTTGAGATTTTCAATCTTTTACTTCAATTGTCCCATATATACTTTGGAGTCTTCATATCTATCCTTTAGCTTATCTCTTTCTTCAGTAAGGATATAAATTTGTTCCTCTTCAAGATTCTTCATTAACTATTCCATATCCATAGGGATCTTACTCAAGCTATTAAACCTCTTCTGAGTAACTATGCTCTAATACCAATTGTTAGAAATAGGAATTACTAAGACGGGGGGGGGGGGGGGGGGGCACTATGATTTAGAAATCTACAAACTTTAGTCACCAACTATGTATTGTATATTACTTTAAACCACACATAACAAAGTAAACAAGTAATACTAAATAGTAATAGTAACCATGCACAAAGATAACTCATAACACCATTTTTTTATAACTTGGGAAACCTTGGCCAATAGAAAACCCCAATGGGGATGATACCCACTAGATAATATACTGATATATATATTTTACTTGTTAAAGGATGGACCCTATTAGGAGTCAATGAAATTTAGTATAGAGAGTCCATGTTAGGATACTTTAAATCCCTATTAGGAGATTCCAACCTTTTTTTGGAGTTGTAGTACAATAGATTCAAGATGAGACCACTACCCAAATATGCACTTCCAATTAAAAGGAGAGCTCACTACCCAAACAAGTAATTAGTCTTCTAGTATATAGCTTTTGTAACTTCTTTCTTGACTAACCTCTGATTTTCTACTTCATCTCAGCTCACAAAATATCTTTACAAAACTTTAAAATATTGCTTTCACAAAAGTTTGCATCACAAAACAAAATGTACACTTACAAAACTTATAGTTTCACTCTTCTTATCACAACATATCCTTTTCATAAATACCATGCCTTTTCACAAATTTATACTAGGTTGGCTAAGGCCATAATACACTTTTCCAACTTAGAGTAAACATTTAGGATGTCAGCCCTAATTGGTCAAGTAATTATTTTGTAAACAAAATAATTACTTTCCTTTAATTCCTCTATTTTGTTTCATTGGTAAAATGTGAATATCTCTTTTCCGTACAATTTTTAATGACTTTCAAAGTTATATACATCATCATCAACATGTATATTATCTCTATCTAACTTTTCTAATCATAATATGACATCAATAACAAGTTATATACAAAACAATACACTTGTGTAAACCAAATTCATACTGAGACAATTTCTTTGAGTACCAAAAGATAAGTGTTATCATTTTTGAGGTTTCCTACAAGCATGTACATCACATGTTGCCATAAATGAAAAAAATTACATATCTACATTAGCCTATTGTCAACATGATAATGCACTAGATGGATCTCTTTTGTAAGTTATCTCAAGAATGGCCCAAAATGTGCGTTATCTCATAGTGTCATTGATCAATTGAATATTGAAAAATTCCTTTCCCTCTTTCTTAGTTGCTACTGAAGAAATCACTTCCATTATAACTCACTAAGGTTTGCAAAATACAAAATAGTATAACTCGACACAAGTTTAATACCTTTCAAATCTATTGAATAATGTCAAGTTTTAGTAGAATCTAGTTTGCAAATGCTTGAATCTACTTTCACAAATCACCTTCATGCTCTTCAAACTCTAGTAAGTGCAAATGAGTCAAAATTGACTATATAACCCTTGAAATCTTGTATTTATAGCTCAGTTCTTACACAATTGTAAGATCATCTACTATAGGATTTTCAACATGCTCAGTTAACATAGTCAGCTCAACTATCACTACCATTCATAGATTACTCAAAAGCAACTATAATTATTTTCATGCTTGGCAACAATATAGAAAACAACATAATGATAGAATAACTCATACTTCTAAATCCTTTATTGCATCTTGATTTATGCTAATATAATCTTTCCAAACCTCTAATATTTGGAACTGATGCTTCATATATCATTTCAAATGTCAGTTCCACACATACCTTTGATTGCCTAGTTGGGGGTGAGGTGATCACCTGATCCATTGGATTTAAAGTGACCTCATCTTGACTTGCTGTATTGCTATCTCCCTTCTTTCTCAATGTCTAGTTCATCTACATCTTTACCTTTTTAGTATCAAACTTTCCTTTACCATTCTTAGATTCATTACTCAGCATAGGTGACTGAGTTGGACAATTTCTTCTTACATGACCAACCTTGAGGAAACTAAAACATATAATCTCTCTTAACCATCTCTTATAATTTCCTTTGAAGTGTGTTCTTATGCAATTTTTAGGAACATGTCCATACTCTTGGCAATAATGAAAACTATACCTTGTATTGTAGTCCCAATTGTAAGCATTCCCATTATGATTTACATTTGTTTTCTTGTTTCATGTTCACTTTGGCTCTGATCTACACTCATATTCTTTGTTTCAATACTTTTGACAATTATAATAGTAGCCTTCAGATCTTTGAGTATTGTTGGTCTTGGTTCTACATTCATGTGCTTGATGTCCTTGCTTGTTGCAGTTGTAGCAGTATTGTTTGTATTTCTACTTAGGTTTTTTATTGTTAGTTTTGCTTCTACAAACATTTTCTATGTGATCCAATTTTCCACAATTATGAAATGATGAAGGTACGCTCTGATACCATTGATGAAGTACGGCTCTGATATCACTGACGAATGGCCACACCACCCTTACCAACTCACAACCAAGAATGCAACAATATGAAGACAATTTTATTATACTTGAAAATCCAATAGTAATTACAATAACATTTCTCCAAGATCTCTCATGATCCAATCCAAGCCTAAGCTAGTCCAGATCCACACTCTAGTAGAAACCTCTAAGATCTCAACTTATGCTCGCAAGCCACCAAGCAACCTCCTTATTTCTAAACCGCAGCCACTATCTCTTCTCCAACCTTATCCAAGATCCAAGTGTAAATTGCCTCACATTTGACGCTCTATCTACACACTCACAAGTCCATCACAATCCTACTGTAAACTACCTCACATTCAGTGCTCTGTCTACAGACTCAGGAAAACTCACTCTTCACTTCCTCTTTCTCTTTCACACCTTGAAGCCTTCCAAGCTTTCCAAGATTCACCTTCTTGAGCTTTTCCTTCTCAAGCTTCCACTTCTCAAGCTTCTACTCCTCAAACTTCTCCTTGAGCTTGATTAGAAATCCTCATATGCCTTGCTTAAATAGGCACTTACCACCCCATGCATGACTTATCCAAAAGCTTCTAGAATTCCTCCACAACCTTCTACAACTTCCACAGCCTTCTACAATATTCATAACTTTCTAGAATTCTACCCACACACCTTGATAAATGAAATGACAACCATTTATTTTTTTTATTTTTTTCTATTATGCCACCTATGCACCTCGAAAATAGAAATCCTCTTTTCCTTTATTTTCTCCTTTTTCCCTTTTTTATTTTTTTATTATTTCTCCTCTAATTTTTGTCACTTTCTCTCTCCTCCACAATTTTTTTAAATTATTTTTCCAATTTTTATTTTTTTCAATAATTTTCCCATGCAAGATGCTCGTACATCATAAAAAGTGCATTTATTTCTCTTTCCTTTGTTTCTCCTTTGTTCACCACTTCTAGATGATCCACCTTTCCCAGTAGTAGTATTGTTAGAATATATAGTCCATTGATATAACTGAGAGGGGGGGCAGTGAATTAGTTATCCAACTATTATTATAATCATCAACCTTAAACAACTTAAACATATGAGTAATATAAACTAAAATCACAACAACATACTCATACAAAACTAACACTAGATATGTTAACTAGGGAAACCCTTGATTAGAGAGAAAACTATGGTGGGGATAGTACCCACAAGATGATGTACTAATATAAATATTCCTTGTTAGAGGATAGACCCTATTAGGAGTCTGTTACAAAATTTAGTATATATGAGTCCCTATTAGGAGACTTTGAATCCTTGTTAGGATATTAGAAACCTATTAGGAGCTGTGCAAGACAACTAGATGCATTGCCCAAATAGCTTCAAGGTTCAGAACAATGAACCCACTATCCAAATGATCTCTGTATTATTCCTTGTAAAATAATAGAACTGAAATGTACTTCTTCCTCTTTCTGTACCTTGTCAACCAAACCTCTACTCCTTTAGATCTTGTAACTAGATCTCATACTGCACATCCAATAATCCCTTGGATTGCATACTTGTATTTATTAAGAATTTTTCCCCTTTTTGCACTTCATAACTTTACTTCACATACCACTTAATTCTTTGATCCAAGATACTTCAAAATCTATAAAAAAACTTCATACGCGCAATACCAGGGCTTGTGCACTTGCTGACCTCACCATAAGAATTTCCTCTATCACTATGTGACTATGCACTTCTTCATTACATCTTAGATGAAAGATATTAATTAATCATCAGAACACTATTTTTTAATACTTTAGTTTTGCTTTTCTCTTAGTAAATCAGGTGTAGCTTCAGTATGCCATCAACTTAGACTCTACACACTTAACCACATCATCGAGATATAGTCTAGAACATGTCCTTAAGTACACATCACCAAAAAATCAAACCATTATTTGTACCAATAAGATCTTTGATTACTATTCTCCCTATCTTTATAGAAACACTGCTATGTTGACAACAATAACAGACACAATCATGAATACAACATGTTAGTTCTCTCTAATACTTAGGATACTCCCCCAATGTAGTATTTTCATCATTCATGCTAACAATCTCCCCCTTTTTCATTGATGTCAACATAGATGAAAAAATTCTAAGTTCAAAGAATACCAAACTATACTTTGCTACTACTATTGGCAAATCTCCATATCCTCTTCATCAATATGAAATCCTCTAGTTGATAGAATTGGTATTAGTTGTTCACACACTAAAAAATCTCAATACATCAAATGCACATCAGGTGCTTACTCTTGCCTCTTTTACATGAATCTTTCTAAATCTCCATAAAGAGATATCTCATCCTCATACATACTAATAAGTTCTTCTCCCCCATAGCTTAAGAGGTTTTTTTCATGTACATTCTCTCCCCCATTGACATAAATCACTAAAAGCTCTAATAAAAAATTAGCATGATAAAAATGCAAATGAGGGATATGGAAAATGCTTGAGACAAGGGCTCTTTTTATAGGCTTGAGAGAGGCCTTGGTGAGGTGGCATCTATGTGGTATCCACATAGGTGTCACAAGGGATACATGTAGACAAGTCATGCAAATGGTCAACATTCAAAGTTTTCTCACACGTGTGAGCAAACTTGAAGGAAGGAATTGGGGACAAAGGTTTAAGAGGTGTGGAAGGCATGAGAGGTGTGAGAAGTGTGAGGGTTTATCACACATGTGTGAGCACACACTTAGGAATTAAAAAAGGTTTAACAAGGAGTTTAGGATAAATAAGTGGGATTAAGAAGTGGGTAGGTTTAGAAGGATGAGAGTTATGGGTGTAAACTAGGTTTTAGGATAGGTTTAAGAATAAATTAAATAGGATTTAATTTAATCATAGGTTTAGAGAATATAATGGAATGGAGGGAATCAAATAAATAAGATTTATTTAAAAGGGGATTTATGGAGAATCATGCATTAAATAAATTGAACACATTAGGGATGGAAGTGCTTAAATTAAATTTAAATACATTAGAAAAGTGATCCTATTTAATTAAATAAATCTAATTAAATAAGTAGAAGAAAATGACAAATATAATTAATTAATAAATAATTAATTATAATGTTAAGGGAAATATTAAATAAATTAATATAGTGTTTGAGACGATTTTTAGTGTCTACATTTTGCCCCTCTTTGATGTGATGTCAGAACGACATTATATCAAAGAAAAGAAAATATAGGTTGCCCCAGAAAGGATAGGAGTCTTAGGAGTGGTGTCAAAATGACGATATAGGAGGAGGGTGCCCCCTCACAAAAATAGCAAAAAAATAAATTTTGGGCAATTTTTGCGAAAAGGTCTTTGGAAGAAATGAAATAGGAAGAAAAGGAAATAAATGAAGATGTTGCATGACTTGCGGGTAAGTAGGGGATTGACATAGCTCGAAAAGGACACGAGCTCAAAAAAGGGTCCTTGGAGGGCCTATATAAGTCTCTAAGAGGCTCAAAGTAGGGTCATTTGCATACTTATAAAGCAAAGAACTAGAGCGAAGGATGGACCCCATTGATAGATTGCAGCTTGGCGAGTGCATCTAGGAGCACCAGAGATCGACAAAGATGGGCCTATGGTGAGTCAACTAACCCACCTTGCTAGTTGTTCAATTTTGTAGGCTAGGGTGCATTTATGGCACCTTGAATAGGCCACAAACTCAGTCGAGGTAGAGACGATAGTCTCCACCTTGTCGTTTGTGCAGATGACAAAACTAGGTCCAAGACATCTATGGAGATGATAGGAACCATCTTGTCATTTGTGTAGATGAAAAAAAGGGGAGGAGAGGTTTGCAAAGACTATAGGATGCATCTTGTCATCTGCACAGATGACAAAATAAGGAAACCCAGGGTAAAGAAAAAAATCTCCATGTCATGTCTCCATAGAAGACAAAACAACTGTCACTGATTGGAAATTAACGTTTGTATAGTTGCTGGAGATGCCTAAAAGGTGTCTCTATAGACTAGTGTTTGTGCTAATTATCATCTGCACTGATTAGTGTCTTCACAAATTGGCATCTATGTTGATTAGTGTCTACACAAATCGGTGTCTGCACCAATTCACATCTTTGCTGATTGGGACAAATTAGCAGAGGGTAGAAGAGGATGCCCCATATTGGGGGTGGTCATAAGACAAGGGAACTAACCATCTACATGTTTATGCTATAGGAGGAGGTAGTGATATTCCTGTTGATGGAGCATTATCCACTGGCCACGGTTCTAGAGGAGAGACTGATCGAGGCTAAGTGGGGACACGTGAGACTATGTGGACTGGAGCATGTGCATGAGTGGCCTGATCTATGAGCACATTCAACACAATTGTCAGTGCTGATTGAGTGATGGTATACTCCTACATCCAGTTTCCATTTTCCTACTAGAGAGGCAACTATTACTCTACTTGATGTGTGGTGGATACTACGAGTGCCCATCTATAGGATGTATCTTGAGTAGATGCTAGAGGGGGTAGATCCATTTATGAGAGAGTACTTTGGTCAGCAACATTAGAGACTATCTATACAAAGATCTTGGCTTACATGGAGGGAGGCACTAGCATAGAGATTGCTACAATTGGCTATGTACCTAGCATCACTTATCTAGAGGATGGTGCCAGACCATGCTGGGCATGGTTTCCCCATTGGATGGACATAGGTGCTTAGCACCTTACTACAAGATGAGGGTGCAATCTACTGCTAGGGCCAGACCATTTTGGCAGAGTTATATCATGACTTACACATGTGCACCTATAGAGCATAGAGGATCATGGGGCCAGGGCTAACATTTCTTATGGTATGGTCATGGGAGCACAGTGGTGTCACATGACTGATTACTAGACATGAGACCAGACAGCTCAGTGAGCCATTTGCATGTAGATATAGACCACCAATCCAATATACCTCCATGGAGTCTATGGGTTTTTGGCATAGGTGCTTGGATGAGATTATCATGTTTGAATAGATGCCTTATGATGGTGTGGAGCAATGGTGTAGCATATTGGTAGCAGATAGGAGAGGATGACATAGAGGATCAAAGGTATCTCACTTACACTCAGATATATTGTTGGCTCATTGGGAGGTCCATGTATTTTATTATGTGATATATGCCCTCTAGGGTGCAGAGGTAGTTTGCATAGATACAAGATGTAGTCCCTGATAGGTTCTGATACCTTGTAGTATCCCAGGAGTATGATAGGTTATGGGGTCATGGGACCAATGTGTAGTTGGCATGGATCTCTTGACGATTGATGCAAAAAATGCCTTGGGTTCATGGACAGGATATAGGGGATGCAAGGATGACTCCAACTTACACAAAGTGGTGGCTAGCACATCAACTACTCCAATTGATAGTGCCTGGCACACCACTACTAAAAGAGTAGACAAAGGGAGAGGGTGATGGCATAGGGGATGGAGGATAGGTAGTGATGATGCCACTGCTAGCACAGGGGGCTCAAGAGGGGCTGCAAGGGTGCAAAGCCTGTGTGAGGAGAGTACCAACACAGGGGTCACCATAGGGGCCATTGATACAGGTGCTGCCAGGGCCAAAGGTATAGGGGCCACTAGGGCCACAAGATGCATACATGATTAGGATAGAGCAGGATAGACTCTATATGGAGGTTTCCTGACTCTAGCGTGTGGCATAGGTAGAGCAAGCATAAGCAGATAGTGCTTAGTAGGCCTTGGCAGCCCTACAAGTAGAGGTGCAAGCATAGAGTACTAGAGTAGACAATGCATAGGAGGCATTGGTAGCATTATAAGAATGGATTGATGCTAGAAAGTTTTCCGATTTTAGGATGGAGGAAGATGTGAAGGAGCTCACCAAGATAGATACCCTCTAGCGAGAGGTGACTACATTATGGGCAGAGCAAGACACTCACTAGTAATAGCTAGATGAGTATCATCAATAGCAAGATATAGACTGGTAGGTAGTATAGCTTGGGGAAGCCATGGTGGTGATGTAGGAGGTGATAGCAGCTTGCTATGAAAAGACATGGGTAGTTCGAGAGGCGGCCTATTACAGGTTCTTATATCTTGATGCCATGCCTGTTGATCAGTGGTAGCCAAATTTTTAGGTGGCCTCTAGCTCATGGGCTATAGGAGGCAGAGATAAGTTTGAGTAGTCAATCAGATAGTGCTAGGCTCCACAAGACAGAAATACAGGGGGGGCTACGCCCTCATAGCTGGTAGCCTAATTTTTTATAGTTAGTAGTTTTGATAGAGGTGTAGATGCAGTGATTTTTTGATGATGCATTTGTACATGATGAAACTATATAATTTTTGTATACGGACTATAAAAACATTTATTCTTTTGGTATATATATGACATGATTCAATGGGCCTATGTGTACATGGATGATTATTGTTTATCCATATGATATCTATGATGTGGATACTGACAAAGTGATGCAAGATGTGTGTGATGTTTATATTACTTATGATGCCTAAGGTGTGGATGATGCATGTTCGATGGCGAATATGAGATGTATGCATTATGTTATTTTACATGTATGGATGCACTATATGTATTGTGAGATGATGCATATGCCACTAGATATGATGTGTACAATGGATGCATTTAATGAAGTAATGTAATGAACTAATGATGCAATCTAATAATGAATAAAATGCCTAATGAAATATGAAAATGAATGTATCCTAAAATGTTAGTAAATAATAAATGCAAAGTGAAATGATCAAACCTAAGATTTAAATATGAAAATGAATGGACATGTGTCAAAACTCCTCACTTGTAAGAACCAAGTAGTGTAGCATAGGAGGGTGGAAATAAATAGGACCCTTGTCTCAAGTAGGGTGCAATGAAACCCTATACTACATGATACCAAGGGATTCAATTGTGTTTATATGAAAGAGCACACCTTAGCTTGATTTTGCAAAGGATCTTATGCATTATATGCTATAGAAGCATAAATATCAAGGCTCCTTTGTGTGGACTAGAGACATTAGAACAATAGGTGTAGTTTGCATAGTCATGATGGAACAAATTTTGTATACACCCTATAGAGGTCTAGGTACACGCAAAGTACTTTTAGGGATCTTTGGTGGAAAGTGTACTAACTTGTTGCCCCCATTATGCAATGCATAAACATAACCTGAAACTAACATAGATGTATTAAATCCTCAAAAATAGATCATACCACAAACAACATGTGTAGTCAATGAGACTAATTTAGGTATGACTAAAATATGGAAGATCAAGGAACACCATAAAAAGCTTTCATTAACACACAAAATGAAATCAACCAAAAAGACACCTCATGACCAAGTAGTAATTCAGTCCACAATCCCTGCCAAGAAACTTAAGGCCTAAAGGTGAATGTTGTAATGCCACATATAGGAAGGATTCATCCTATACAAGTTTTTTTTGTTTAACATTGGTTACCGTAATTTGTTTGGTGGGAAGGGCTGTGAAAAGAAAAAGTTTCCTGAATCGTGAAGTCTCAAAGGAGATTTTGTTTAAGTTTTGTCGTGGTCATTGTTGTGGGAAAAGCTCAATGTAATGGGATTGGGAAAAACACTTGATGGAAAGATGCCTCACAGACTAGAGATCTTTTGGAAAATGGGAGTGAAATGAGGCCTCATGGACAAGAGGTCTTTTTATTGGATGCATGAAAAGCATGAGTTAGATAGGACTTTTGTACAAACAAGACGATCAAATGGTGTAATGGGGTGAAGTGAGACAAGCCTTATAGATAATAGAAAAAAATGCTTTTTAAAGGAACTTTTTCTACTTTTTTAAGTCTATTTTCAGGAACATTTTATGAATTTTTTCTTGGATTTTTCTAATTTTTAAAATTTTTTTGGGTATTTTTGTGGGACTATAACAACACTATACATGAACTACAAGACTTAGGCATAGAACCACTTGAGATTTTGGATATTTATAGGCTCATGGAGTGGATCTCCCTTTGGAGTGGCAATTTGATATACACCAAAACCATATTTGGCTATAATGATAAATGGACCAAGCTAATTAGCTGCTACAAGCCATGGTTCTGGAGGTTCTTCATGTCATGCTACAAAGCTAAGTCACCCACTTCAAATTCTTATGGCTTGATTTTTTTATGATATTGAAGCTAAAGGTGATTTTGATACATGCAGAGGTGGTTTAGGGAATTGAGGTGTCTCTCCTTGAGGAGTTGCAGCTCTTACAAGTGAGCAACTCGTTATTCTTCTTTGGACATCAGATTCTTGAGAGAGATTGTGAGGGAAGGGATCTCAATTTCAATGGGCAAGACAACCTCAGAACTATAAACAAGGGAAAATGGAGTGGCTCCTATGAGGGTATGGATGGAGGTATGGTAGGCCTAAAGGGTGGGAGCAATTTGGAGGTGGTAGTCATAGCTAGCTATGGCAATGATTTTCTTTAGGATTTTCAAAATGGTTTTATTGGTAGCTTCAACTTGGCCATTTCCCTAGGGGTAGTATTTGGTGGAAAAATGTTGGGTGATTTCAAATTTCCTACACAATGTGGCTACTTCCTAATTTTTGAAAGGCATTCCATTATCAATCATGATGTCTTGAGGTATATCAAAATGATAGATATTGTAGTTCATGATGAACTTCAAATTCTATTTTCTGGTGGTGTATGTCAATGGGATAGCCTTGACCCACTTTGTGAAGTACTTAGTGGTGGAAATAATATACTTGTGAACATTTTTAAAATTTGGGTAGACTTGACCAACAAGATTGAATCCCCAGTGAGAAATGGGCCATGGGGTGATGGTGGGTTGGAGGTCTTGGGTGGGGGTGTGTATCAAATCACCATGCTATTGACAAGGAACACATCTCATCACAAAATGATAGGCATTTGCTTCCATAGTAGGCCAATAGTAACCTTTTCTAAGGATCTTCTTTGCTAACATAAGGCCACTAGAATGGGCACCACAAATTCCTTGGTGGACCTCTTCTAACACCATTTTGGCTTCATTTGAACTGAGACATCGGAGGAGGGTTCCATCAAAGTGTTTTTGGAAAAGTATATCACTTAGGATAGTATAGTGGGCAGTGCAATGAATGAAGGTTTAAATTTGATTTGGGGTGAGGGCTATGGTAATGGTTTTGTGATGGAGATAGGCAAAAATGTCAGCATACCATGGAGACTCAAGACTGACAATCTCACACACCAACTTCAAATCATTTTTCTCATAAGCAAGAATAAAAATTTTCTCAACAAGAAACTCACATTTAGGACTTTATTCAAGCATGGTAATCATAGAGGCAATGGTAGCCATAGAATCTGTTACATTTTATTAGCCCTTGGGATTTGCTAAAAAAATATCTCTATGAAGTATTGTTTAAGATCCTCAACTATCTTGTGATATGGAAACAACTTTTCATCCTTTGTGTGGTATTCATCTGTGACTTGTTTAATGACCAATTGTGAATCCGCTAAGACAAGAAGGTTTTTGATATTCAATCTAATAGCTCGATGCAACCCTATAACTAATCCTTCATACTCAGCTATATTGTTTGTGCAAGGGAATGATATTTTATAAGACTTAGGAATAAGGTCTCCTTGCGGTGTAACAAACAAAATTCCTACCCCTGATCCCTTTTGTGTGAAGGAACCATCAAAAAATAGCTTCCATGGTGTACTAAGGGTAACAGTCATAATGGTGTCATCTAGAAAATCTGCTATAATGGGATGGTCTCCTTGGAGAGGAGCTTCAACAAGTTGGTCTACAATTACTTGTCCCTTAATTCCTTTGTGGTCTTTATAAACAATGTCGAATTCACTTAAAATCAAGACCCATTTTGTAGCTCGACTAGTGAGGGAGGCTTTTGATAGAAAATATTTGACTAGATCTATCTTGGCAAGGAGATGTGTAGTATGATTAACCATATAATGGCATAGTTTCTACATGCAAAAGACTACTCCTAAACAAGCTCTCTCAATAGCAGTGTAATTCAACTCATAGCCAACTA
The DNA here is from genome assembly GCA_028749045.1 of Cupressus sempervirens. Lineage (NCBI taxonomy): Eukaryota > Viridiplantae > Streptophyta > Pinopsida > Cupressales > Cupressaceae > Cupressus > Cupressus sempervirens. The sequence goes on from CM053789.1 coordinate 82,911,666, forward strand.
ATGTTTGACTAAGATAGTATATAGCTTGCTCATTACCATTGTCGTCTAGTTGTACCAAAATGGAACCTAAGGCAACTGAAGTGGCTAAAATATATAGAATCAATGGTCGTCCTGCAATTGGAGGGACTAGAACTTGAGGATTAGCCAAGTATGACTTAATTTGTTCAAATGCTTTCTGACATAGACAATCCCATTGAAACTTAGTGCATTTGCAAAGCAAATGTTAAAGTGGGTGGACCTTATCTTTTAACTGGGACACAAATCATCTGATGGATTGTAACATTCCTTAAAAATTGCAGAGTTGTTTCAATGTGGTAGGTGGAGGCATTTCCATGATGGCTTTTACTTTGGTGGGATCTACCTCAATATCTCTTCTTGACACAATGTAGCCCAATAAACTTGCCTGATTTGACCCCAAAAACACATTTTTTTGGATTTAGGTGCACTTTATATTTCTCCAACGTTTGAAAAATGGTGGTGAGTACATCAATTTGGAACTCATGTGTCTTTGATTTTCTAGGATGTCATCAACATAGTCCTCCATTATGACATGTAGAATATCTTGGGATATTGTAGTCATTGCATGTTGATAAGTGGTGTCGACATTCTTCAAGCCAAAAGGCATGACTTGATAACAAAAGGTTCCCCATGGGGTGGTAAATTCCATTTTATGTTGATCTTCTTCTTTAATTTTGATTTGGTTGTAACTAGGGAAGCTATCCATTAAAGACAACATCTCATGTCCAATAGTCAAATCCACTATGATGTCTATGTTAGGAAGTGGAAAATCATCCTTAGGACATGCAAGATTTAAATCTCAAAAATTTGAACAAATGTGGATGCCCCCAGATGCTTTTCCTATAGAAACAATGTTGGAGACCCATTCAAGATAATCAATAGGATGGATAAACTTTGCCTCTAACATTTTCTACAATTCTACTTTGACTAAAAGTGCTACCTTAGGATGCATTTTGCACAACTTTTTCTTCACTGGTTTAATCTTGGGATCTACTATTAAGTGGTGCACAACCAAATCTGTGTCTAAATCAGGCATGTCTTTGTATGTCCATGCAAAATTGATTTTACCCTTTTTCAAGAACTCAGTCATTACCTTTTGTTCTTCAGGACTTAAGGTAGCTGCAATGTAGGTGATTTGTGAATTATCCTCTATATCCAAGTTGACTAGAATTGTGTCCTCATTCAAGATAGATGACTTTTTTGGTGGTAAAGATCTAAATGGCAAGTCAACCTCTCCCTCTTTTGGTGGCCTTAGGAGGTTTTCACTAGAACATGCATCCTTTATTTTATCTTTTTCTTCATCCAAAAGTGCCCTAAAAGAGTTTTGACTAGAGGATGTTTCATCTATTTTTCTATTTTTCTTTTCTTTTTCACTTTTTTGACTAAGAGAGTTGACTTGGCTATCAAAGTAGGCTTCCTCATTGTATTAGATCTCATCTTCATAATCTTGGAGATTCTCAAGGCCAAAGAGTGCCATCACTGCTTTGTTAGAGTCATAGATATTGAGAGCTAGTGGTGTGTCCTAAAGGTCCCAGTCTATCATGTCAGGGTTTGTGAGAGGTAGGTCAGTGGATGAAAGGTTAGCTATGGTAATGGCATGGATATGGTTATCTAGGTCATCTTTAATGTATTGGAAGTGTACTTCAAAGAATTCCTCCTCTTCAGTCTTAGAATCAGGTTCAACCAGACAATAGTTGTTAGCAAAGGACACCTTGGGTTTAATGGAGCCCAAACCACATCCTTTAGGATAGCTATTAGCCTCAAGGGGTTGTCTAATTCCATCTTCTTTTGGTCCAAGTCCGGTACCATGATATCCCATTTTTTTTGTATGATGGGAGGGGCCTTAACATATTTATCCTTGGGGAATCCACAGGTTCATCATTTCCATCAAAATATAGCCAATCTAGGATATTAGATTTCATATGTTCATCACTAAGTGAACCCCAATGTTCAAATGTTGTTTTGTTAGCATGCATAGTATCCTTATTGGTAGTAGGTGGTAGTTGTGAAGGTTTTCTAAAGGGATGTGGGGAGAGTGGTAATTGTCAAACATAGAAGGCATTTTTGAACTTATACTCTCCCATTCCTAAATTAGAAAAAAAAACCTTCTTCCCTATAGTATTGACCTTAGTATCTTCTACCTTTTCTTTCCCTTTGCAGGAATTGGAATCCTTATTTGATAACTCTAGCATTATTCTGGGAGGTGATTCTATTATGGTGAGAGGCTTAGATATAACCTTAGCAAACTCACTAATTGGACAAACATCTGTTGGTGCACCTTCCAATCTTTTACAAAAGGAAAAAGGTATAGGATCACCTAGAATCATGACATCTCTTCCTTGGTGAGGAAATTTCAAGCATTGATGATATGTAGATGGTACTTCTTTGAGTGTGTGTATCCAGGGTTGACCAAGACAAATGGTATATGACAGGTCTAAGTCTAGGACATGGCATTCACTATTTATGATGGCTAGCCTAACCTTTAGTGGTAACATGATAACTCCTTTTGATTCTCTCTCTTTCATCATATGCTTTGATTGTTATTCTTTTATTGATATCTAAGAGGTCCTCTAGAAGTCCCAAGAAATGAATCATCTTCAATGTACAAAGGTTCAAACTAGATCCATTATCTATAAGGACTCTTTTTGTCTTATGTAGTTGTATAAGGACTTCAATGTGTAGTGACAAATTGTGATGTGGATCAGGACCTTGGAAATATTTTTCTACAAAGAAAAGGTGTTGTTGTGCGCAAGGTTTCCAATCATGGCAGTAAATTAGGAGGCATTAATGTTTTTAGGAACATGAGACTCTAAAAGAGTAGTCTCCAAAATCTCTTTATGGATGGATGATGTGGTTAGGAACTCTAGAATGGATATTTTTGTAGGGTTCTTACCTATCTAGGACAACACATCATAGCAAGAAGTGAGGCTTTGTGAGGTGGATGGTACAATATGTGCATGTGGAATTAATGGATTAGTGGGATTGGGAGTGGTAGCTTGCAAAGTGATTCTTCCCCATCGAGTGGTTACATCACAATCTGCTACTATAGGACAAGGGTATTCACATGAGTGTCTACTTCTTCAACACAGCCACACATGGAGTCAAAACCACATATATCGTTGGTTTCTATTTTACCACACAAGGAGTCATATGTGGTTAGTAGAATATTCATAGTGTAATGCATTTGATGTGGAAGTTTGATCTGCATTATTCGTATTATTGTTTCCATTATTGTTGTTGTCATTGTTGTTGTTAGAAAATGGCTTTTGAAATATCTTTAGTTTAGCATTTTTAGAGAATGGTCCTCTGTCTACCTCATTTTCTTCATCATCGACAAGATTATGAATGAAGACTTTGAGTTTTATACACTTGTTTGTGTCATGTCCTTTGATGCAATGGTATTTACAATATTCATTCTCCCTATACCATATTGATTTGGGTTGATTTTCATCAAAGGGTTGTGTGTTGGGAAATGCCATCAAATTGTGATCCACTAGTTTTTGGAATATGGCATCCAAGGGTTCACAAAAGTTAGTGAACTTCCTATTGTGATCATAGTCACAATTGTAATTGTTGTTGGGATTATTTTTGTTGTGAGGGAAAAAATGCATTTGATTATGAGATTGCTAATTGTTTTGATTCTGATTGTCATGGTTTGTATTGTTTTTTTTTTAAGTTATGATAGTTGTTGTTGTTCCCTCCTTGAAGGTTTTGTACACTTTTAACATCAGTGATACCATGTGTGTGAGACCTTTGTTTTTGGATCAGAATTTGGGTTTTCTATTGTTGTTTTTTTCATTGTTTGAGGATGATGAGATATAATGTTTAATGGAACCTTTGTCTAAAAGTCCATTTTCAATGTTCTTGCCTCTCTTGACTAATGTAGAAAAGTCTTTGGGACTAGCCATCTTCATGTTGAAAGACATTTCTTGTATAATTTTTTTGATAAATGTACCCACAAGGTGGGAATCCTCAATTTTATAGGGCATGCGATTAGCAAGATGCGTCCACCATTGTAGAAAGTTCGTAAATGTTTCACCGTTTCATTGTTTGGTATTGCAAAAATCACTTAATGAGGAATGATGTTCAATTTTGTAAGAGTATTGTGCTACAAACTTCCCTATTAAATCATTGAAAGAAGTAATGGAACCCTTGGGTAAGTTCATTAGCCACTCTAGTATGGGGCCTCCAAGAATTTGTGTGAAGAGCCTCTTAAGATAATCCTCACTATAGGCTACTTCTTGACACAAAACTAAAAATTCCTTGAGGTGTGTGATAGGACATGTTTCTCCCATATATTTGTCAAATTTAGGAATCTCAAAGTTTGGTGGGAGTGGTATCATGTTGATGGATCTATCAAATGGAAAGGACCAAAATTTCTCAAAGGAGAAATCTTTCACCCCCTTGTTGTTCATGGTATGGACCAAGCTTTGGTGTTCATGCAACTGCTAGGCTAGGTCTTCATTTGGTTGTATTTGTGTTTGTTGAGAATTCGTAAACCCACCTGCCAAGTTGTAATGAATCCCAAACATATTGTGAGGGGGTGGAAGTACTCCACTTTGGCCAATGTATTGATATGTAGTTGTTGGGATTGGCACAGATGTTTTCACCATACTTGTTGGCACTTGTAAATATGAGGAATATATTGGTTGTGTTGGAATTTCCATCTATTGAGTAGACACTTGCCCAATGTTTAAGAATCCTATAGTTGGACCTATCATGGTTGTCTTCAGAAGACTAGCATTAGTAGTGTTGGGCATAGCACTAATGATTTGTTCGATGTGTTTTTCACTTAATTGGAATACCGGTTGTGTGGTGTCACTTGATGTAGAAATAGGACTAGTTGTCATTGTGGGTTCTTTTCCTTTGCCAAATGCATGGTTTGTGTTTGAAGTTGACAATATGAGAGCACCACCCTTTGTAATCTATCTAAACAATGTGCTCTCATCAAAAATCATATGGACATTAACACCACCTTTAACCAAATTTAGGAAGATCTCAATCTTGTTTTCCCTAATAGATTTTTCCATCATTTCCACATCGTATGGATCTACAAGGAATATTTGGACATCATTAGGAATATTTTTGTTGTCGATAGGGTCTTCCTCTTGGTATACTTCTTCATTATTACTTCCCAAAGTTGTGTTGTGGAAAGGGTCTTTTGGTTCTTATGTGGATGTTAAACTAGGCATGCCAATGTTTGAATTAGAGGGAAATGTACCAACAAATGAGGTTACTTGTGGAGGAAAAGTATTCTCCTCCCTTTTTTCCTTAATGATTCCAACAAGTGAGATCATGTATGTACCATACAATAGTGACCAAACCAATGGGTGGAAGACTATGGAAGAAAGAGAGAAATGTGAGGGAGAACTGTTGAACCTTACATGATGAAAAGGGGCCAACAATCTAAATGTAAACAAAAGACCTTGATTTAGCAAACAAAATGTGATTATAGGCTAAAAGTATCTTTCTCCTACCAAAGATGGTCAAGTGATCTTTAGGCAAGATAGGACACAAAATTGACTACCCACTATTTGGTGATGGACTTGTGATCCCAAATGAGTGATAAATGTTTGCTTGGTGATAAAAGGTCTAGTGTTGTGATCTCAGAAGGTGTTCTTATGCCAAAGTTTTTAGGTCCAAATGATCAAGTTCTCTAGAGGAAATTTTGCAAATGGAAGACTAGGGATTTGGGAAATGGGGTTGATGCAAAAAATGAAGGTGTGGTGGCCACTTATATAGTTAACTCAATCCTCACTTATTGGGAATAGAAATCTTGCATTCACTCCAAGGAAGATAGACCAATTTCAAATTTTATCATTGTACTCAATTCTATCACAATGGTCTTGTTTAGCCTCTTCTTTCTAAATGTCTTTGATAGCATATTAGAATTATTTATCACTATGTGCTAGGTTTTTCCTTTCCTTGTAGACAAATGGTTTGGATAATTTCACCTTCTTGGGTTTGATTTTGTCGGTCATGGTAGGAACAAAACAAAACCTAGTATTAAGCACAAATTGTAACAAGACTCAACCAATTTCCAATGCTAGACCAAATATAGAAATCCTTAAAAATAATCGTGAGTCAAGAGGACCCACTTACCACTATTTCTCTCACTAAAAGTTTAGCTCACCATTTCACTCATTTTTGTGCTTGTTTGATGTTTGGTGTTTGTTTTGAATGTTTAAACAATCAGGCATGCAAAAGATACAAATAATCCTAATAAGGCTACTACTAGGATATACAAGGATTATCTAAAGGGCGTCCTCGATATATGAAAGGTATGTGAGGCTCAAATCTATAGATGAAAAAAAATAATGCCACACAGCTAGGAGGAGACGATAACCTAAATCTCAACCTTTACTTTACAAACATATAAAGTTCTTTGGGGCTTAGCCAAGAGCGACAATATTTTACTTCCAAGAGAGGTGTCTTTCAATTCACCTCTTGATTCTTATACTTCGCCAGAACATTGGAGTTGAGGTCATCACAAGGGGTGATGAAATCCCCAAGAAGGCTTCCTAAAAAAAAAAAAAAGACCAGTTATTTCATGTGCACTCAAGATCCCATGAAAGTGCAAGAGGAGAGAATACATAAGTGGCCTTAGGGTTAAGAGACACTTGTTCTTTCCTAATGAAGCTTTAAGGTTTGTAATATACTCTTGAAGACACAGATGTTTAAGCATACATTGTTCTTTCCTACTTCAAAAATTTGTCAACATAAATAAAAACCCATGATTTGTCAACAAAAATAAATCAATTGTGAACATAAGTAAATTTCTTAAAATGAAACTAATTCCCTTAAGTCATTCAAGATTGAGCGAGTTCATTTTAAGCACCAAATCCAAATATTTAATATCAAGCTTCATTAACCTTAAGCATTCAAGAGTGTGTTTGCTATCCTAAACATTCATTCCAATAAAAGCATGTCAATTTACTTGACGCATTCAAGATTGAGTTTGACTATCCCAAACATGCATTCCAATGAAAATCTTGTTCATTCCTTAATGGAATTCAAGAGTGTGTTTGGTATCTAAACATACATTCCAATGAAATGTGAGTAAATTTCCCTTAAGGCATTCAAGATTGGATGTAATTTTTGTCACCTTAAAGCATTCAAGGGTGTGTTCAGATTTTAGATATTAACTTGCAACATACATTCAAAGACAAGTGGTTATTGCATACAAGTTCATTAACCCTTTAATCCTACAAGTGATAAAAATCACTATAAGTTTTTAGATTTTCCAAGGTCTATTTTCTACAATACACACTTCTTAGAAATCCTTGCAAAGCAACTAGTCAGTGAATAATGTGTTTAAAATTTAATTAATCTACCAAAAATTGGAGACTACAAATGATAGATGCAGATGAGAGAACTTCATAGATGACAGAGAAGTGTAGATGCCAAAACATGCAAATGACAGAAGACAAGTGTGTATAGATAGCGAGAACTTGTCAGACACAAACAACAGACCAAATTTAGAGACACTAAAACTCATAGACAACAAAAGTACTCTACACACAATGCAAATGATAGATTACAGGTGGTGTACGATCAACAGTTTAATGGAAACTTGTTAGACATAGAAGATAGATTAATTTCAAAGATGCTAAAACTCATAGATGACAAAAGTACTCAACACACAATGCAAACAATAGTCTATGTATCGTAGATGACAATTTAGTTTTATAGTAAGTTTCAAATCTGCCCACAACGCAAATGAAAAAACCTATAATGTAGATGCTAAAACTTAGGCTTAATGCTAAAATAGGTAGGTTTAAAAAAACAAGGGTGGAGATGCCAATCTATGCAGATGCTAGTCTGTGTAGGTGCTAATCTATAGAGACAATGGAATGCAAATGACACTGCATGTTGCACACATGATAATGCGCAGATTTTGATAGCGAGTTATGGTTTTTGGATATTTTTTGAAATGAAAATAGGGACATGGGTCCCACTAGGCATGCCAAAATGTATACAATAAAACCTAACTTATTGGGAGCAAGAGTAAAAAATTACACATTAGTTGCATGGGTATATCAAATATTCAAAATAAAACAAAACACAACTAATACTATGCTCGAGTTTTATAACTCAATGCAACCAAAAAAAAAAAAGTGCTCATGCAACCTTGTTGGTAAACTAATTTTGTTCTTTTTATCTTTTGTGAAATTATGATTCTTAATGCCCAGATTATGAACAATATCTATTCACAATAGTTGAAAAGCCATTTTATGGTTACCGGCTTTTCTCTGAATTGCTACGTACAGCTTCCCTATATGAATGATATTCAAAGAATTTTGTTTGTTCCTCCTATCTAATTTGGGGTATGTTCTTGACCTAAGAACAATAGAGGTATAACCAAGTTGTCTAGACAAGACCTAACTCAGGTGAGTTTGAGTTCTAAGCATCTAATTAGTTTTTGTGTATTCACAATCTTATGAATTCACAAAACCTTCAGATATCTAACTACGAAAACTTGAAGCTAAACTACTACTATTAATTAATTATACTAAAGTTTCCTCTTTGAATGAACAATAACAATGCTTATTACATTCACTCACTGTATTGTGAACAAGAGAAGTAAAACTTTGTTTATTCCTCGTTCCAATTCCAAACATCTGAGGAAAATGCTTGTTAGGCAAAAACCATGGACAGAAATAAAAACTACATGCAAATATAACCAATAACAAAAAATAATAGAACACATAGAAATAAACACAAGGCACCAAGATTTAACGTGGTTCACCCAATCCCTAGGCTACATCCACCAAACAACAAGTCCGATCTTATTACAATCCAGTGATTACAACCTGATTACAATCCTAATCCCTTACAGCTCAATACCACCACAAGAACCAATTTCGTATCACCACATATAAAAAATACCCAACCCTAAGCCCTTTTTATACAAGTATTAAACCGCTTTAGGGTTATAACATGTCGGCCATATGTCGGCCATAATATGTCGGCTACCATGTCGGCTAATATGTCGGCTACCATGTCGGCCATACTATTTATGAAGTATGTACAGTACTTTCCTAATCAGTCACCACAATCTAACAATCTCCCACTTGGGGACTGATCAGGCTCCACACTAAACAACAATCTCCCACTTGGAGACTGATCTTGTAGCAATACAACTACCGCATGGGGCTCCCACTGGATCAAACCACCCTCGACTCTGCTGTTCTTTTATTCACATTTAGTCTAAAAGACCAACTGAAGCTGAAGAGGAGTTCAGCTTCTCCCTTGTTACAACCTTTGTCAACATATCTGCTAGATTTTCATTGGTATGTATCTTCTCCAGCTTTAACTGTCCATCCTCCAAAACTGACCGAATGAAATGGTACCGCAACTGTATGTGTTTGGTCTTAGAATGCAGAGCTAAATTCTTAGCAAGATGAATGGCACTCTGACTATCTATGAACAAATAATTATCCTTCTGAGGATGTCCCAATTCTTCCAAGAAGAACTGAAGCCATATCATCTCTTTGGCTGCCTCTGTAGCAGCAACATACTCTGCCTCTATAGTGGAGAGAGCATTAATCTTCTGTAGTCTAGAAACCCAGCTCACGGCTGCCCCACCAACAGTAAAGACATAACCTGTAGTACTCTGCCTGGTATCAATATCCCCAGCCAAATCTGAGTCAACATAGCCCTGTAAATTAGTAGTAGAGCCCCCAAAGTGTAAACACTTATTGGATGTTCCTCTCAAATATCTGAGAATCCACTTGACATCATTCCAATGCTCAAAACCTAGATGACTCATATACCTACTAACGACTCCCACTGCATGTGCAATTTCTGGCCTAGTGCATACCATAGCATACATCAAACTTCCTACAGCTGAAGCATAGGGTACCTTGGACATCTTATCCTCCTCTTCTTGTGTCTTGGGACACATCTCCTTAGTCAATTTCAAATGACTAGGTAAAGGTGTGCTGACAGCTTTAGCATTCTCCATAGAGAAACGTTGCAGCACCTTCTCAACATAATCAGCTTGAGATAGCGTCAATGTTCCATTCTTCCTATCTCTGCAAATCTTCATACCAAGGATTTGTTTTGCTGCCCCCAAATCCTTCATAGCAAATGCATGTGCTAATTGGCGTTTCAGCCCCTTAATATGATCCATGTTAGACCCAGCTACAAGCATATCACCAACATATAAACATAAAATAATGTAGCTATCATCATCCAACCTCTTAAAATAAACACAATAATCTGAATGACACCTATTATATCCATGCTCATGCATAAAACTGTCAAATTTCAGATACCATTGCCGAGGTGCTTGCTTCAAGCCATATAAACTTTTCTTCAATTTGCACACTAAGTTCTCCTTACCTTTGACCTCAAAACCCTGTGGCTGAGCCATATATATTTCTTCATCCAAATCACCATGAAGAAAGGTTGTTTTAACATCCATCTACTCTAAATGCAAGTCTTCAGTAGCCACAAGACTTAAAACAGTACGAATAGAAGTCATTTTAACAACAGGAGAAAATATCTCATCAAAATCAATTCCCTTTTTCTGTACAAATCCTTTTACAACTAACCTGGCCTTAAATCTTTTCTTACCTCCTTCCTCTTCTTTCAACCTGTAAACCCATTTATTTTGTAAAGCCCTTTTACCTGCAGGCAACTTGCACAAATCCCATGTCTTATTTTTCAGCAAAGAGTCCATTTCATCTTTCATTACGGACTCCCACTGAATCTTAGTATCCACCTGCACAACTTCATCATAACTTTCAGGTTCACCAGCATCAGTAAGTAAAATAGAATACAAAGAGGAAAAAAACCTTTGTGGAGGTCTAATTTGCCTTGTTGACCGTCTAACATTCACTGGTGTGTGTTGTATTTGTTGTTGCAGTTGTTGCACATCATGAGGAATGGCTGGAACATATGCTTTTGGAGTATCATCCAGCACTACATAATCATCTTCTTTCTTCTCATGTTGCTGCAACAGATCTTTGTACAACACTTTTTCATTGAATATGACATCCCGACTTCTTATAATTTTATGATTTTCAAAATCCCAAAGCCTATAGCCAAATTCATTAATGCCATATCCAACAAAGACACATTTCTTTGATTTAGCTTCTAGCTTGGTTCTATTTTCAGAGTCTATATGAGCAAAAACTTCACAACCGAAGGTCTTGAGAAAAGAATAACTCACCTTCTTACTAGTCCATGCTTCCTCTGGAATACCACAGCCCAAAGGAGTAGAGGGACCTCTATTAATCAAATATACTGCAGTATTGATAGCCTCCGCCCACATGTGTAAGGGCAACCCAGCATGCAACCTCATGCTCCTTGCGCGCTCCATTATAGTCCTGTTCATGCGTTCAGCCACTCCATTTTCCTGTGGAGTCCTTGGAACAATTTTTTGTCTATGAATACCATTAGTGGAGCAATAATCTTCAAATTCATGACTGCAATACTCACCACCATTATCAGATCTGAGACATTTTAATTTCTTACCAGTCTCATTTTCAACCAAGCATTTCCATTTCTTAAAAGTTTGAAATACATCAGATTTCTGTCTAAGGAAATAAACCCATACTTTTCTAGTTGTGTCATCAATAAATGTAACATAATAATGAGAGCCACCAAGGGAAGATACCTGAGCCAGTCCCCATACATCTGTATGCACAAGCTCTAATTTCTCCTTTTTGTTTTCCTTCCCTGTCTTTACAAAACTCACTCTCTTTTGTTTTCCATACACACAACTTTCACAGAAATCCATATTCACACATTTTAGACCTGGTAAATCTTTCCTTGAATGAAGTAATTTCATACCTTTCTCACTCATGTGCCCAAGTCTATTGTGCCACAGCGCTGTATTAGAATCTACAGCAGCTATTTGTTCTCCCTGCTCAACTGCAGTAATTGTTCCTAAATATTCATTTTTCTCTAAAACAATCAAAGTAGAAGGAACAATATGACCTATACAAAGATATAAGGTGCCTACTTTCACACCTCTTTCTACTACAAGGGAACCTTTTGAAACCTTCCAATTTTTATCATTAAAAGTAACTACACAACCCTCATCACCGAGTTGCCCTGCTGAAATTAAATTTCTACTTAGTTTTGGAACATGTCTTACCTTATGTAGTAGCCAGTGATTCCCATTCTGCAACTTAATCTTAATTTTTCCCTTTCCAACAATCTGACAGGGTTCATTATCCCCCAAATAAACAAGCCCAAAATCCCCTTGGACATAATCAATGAAATAACCTCTATGAGGTGTAGCATGAAAGGAAGCACCAGAATCTAAAACCCATGAATCATCAACATTCTCTAAAGACAGAAGCAAAGCATCCTCTTCGGATTTGTTACTTACCACATTTGCCTCTTTGTCTCCATCTGATTTATCTCCTTCATTTTTCTTTCGAGTCCAGCAATCTTTCTTTTTGTGCCCTGGTTTCCCACAGTACCAGCAATCATTTGGTCCTCTCGATTGAGACCTCCTCCCCTTTGACTTTCCTCTTGATTTCCCACGATTTCCAGAGTTACTTCCTCTTTGAGTCATTCTGCCCCTGCTTTGTGCATTTAAAGCACTTCCTGATGTAGATCCACCTAAGGATTTTCTATGAGTTTCCTCACTTAAAATAACACCGATCACATCATCATATTTTAGGGTACTAGATCCAGGAACAGAATTACTAATTACCATTACCATGCAATTCCAGCTTTTAGGAAAAGAACACAAAATCAAGAGAGCCCTAATTTCTTCATCAAAATTGATACCCACAGAAGATAATTGATGAGTAATAGTATTAAACTCATTTAAATGATCTACAACAGATCCACCTTCTGCCATTTTCATATTAAATAAACACTTCATGAGAAATACCTTATTTGAAGCGGAGGGCTTTTCATACAATGTTGCTAGGGTTTTCATCAAATCTTCTTTCGTCTTTGCTTTTGTAATATTAAATGCCACCGATGGTGCCAAGAATAACCGAATGCTTCCGAGTGCCTTTCTGTCCAAAAGATCCCATTCAGCCTCTGACATAGTTCCTTGATTCTTGGCTTTTCCTTCCAACGGCTTCCATAAATCCTTCTAATATAAATAGTCTTCCATTTGCATCTTCCAGAACCGGAAGTTCTGCCCATTAAACCTGTCAACCCTCAACTTACCCTCATCTGCCATCGCTCCCACTCAACTGTGAGATTCCCACTTAACCATGAGACTTTCCTGCAGAGGATAACTGAAAGACAACCTTGCTCTGATACCACTTGTTAGGAAAAAACCATGGACATAAATAAAAACTACATGCAAATATAACCAATAACAGAAAATAATAGAACACACATAAATAAACACAAGGCACCAAGATTTAACATGGTTCACCCAATCCCTAGGCTACATCCACCAAACAGCAAGTTCGATCTTATTACAATCCAGTGATTACAACCTGATTACAATCCATAATCCCTTATAGCTCAATACCGCCGCAAGAACCAATTTCATATCACCACATATAAAAAATACCCAACCCTAAGCCCTTTTTATATAAGTATTAAACCGCTTTAGGGTTATAACATGTCGGCCATATGTCGGCCATAATATGTCGGCTACCATGTCGGCTACTTCCAAAAAAAAAAATTTACAGTACAGTACTTTCCTGATCAGTCACCACAATCTAACAATGCTAACTTCAACAATTCTACAGAACAGAAAATAATTGATATTGAGTACTCTCAATTATCTCTACAACAAAAAACATCTCACACGAAAATTTTTTTGACCTTTGATTAACCATTAAATTTCATACATATAGGATTTGAGAGATGACCGTTACAATAGGAATATCAATTAGTTCATCTTCTCAGATGACAAATGGCAAGATGCCAATTTGTCAAATTTCAAAAGTTTACAAAAAATTTATAACATTTACATCAGAAAATAGAAAAGGCGTATCAAATAAGTCATTTAAAATTCTTTCCCTTTTCAGTTTTTTCCCTATATGTTCTGGCAGCCACTATAATTAGGATCATCTCCTCGTGACTAGGCACATGTACATTGGTGAATCTTAAGAGCTACTTTGAATGCTCCTGAGCCAATTCCTTTACTGCACCCAGCTGACTTGTCAACTCTCCAGAAGCCACATGTATGCATCCATTGAGTGTTTTGAATTGTACCACTCTCTTTTGACTGCTTGAAATCAACCGAGATAGATTATTCAAGTATGTAGAGAAGTTATCCTTCATTACCTCTATCCCAATTAGAGCCTTACCTTGCCCACTACTTTGTGGATCTATGTGTAACCCTTGCATGAGCTCAAATGCTCTGTTTTGGATCTTCTTCACCTTTTCCTTTATTTCTATGAGTCCTTCTTCTGCCTCTTGAATCATTTCTTGCTTGAACTACATGTTTTGAAGCCATTCGAACAGAGGCTCAGTCCCCTTTTTCAAAATATTTGCTTCAATTACCTCTTTTGTCTTCATTTGAATGACCATATTTAGGAGAGAAACGCATTCCTCACACTTTGCCTTTTCTACAGCTAAAGTGTTATGATTAGAAGTGATATTATCCTTCTCAATTTCTAACTGAAGGATAACATTTCCAATCTGATCAATCAGAATAGCTCCATCTGTACTGAGCTTCTCGATCCATTCCTTTCCAATCTAGCCAAAATGTCTATCCTTTTGGAGTTGTGAGATGAAGTCTTGCACTTCTTCTACAGTAGGGTTCTCAGTAGTAGGCACACCAATAATGGTTGCCAATGAAACAACTAGTTGCCTAATGAATCTTTTTAATTCCTCAATCTCTGCTTTCATTCTGATTTTTGACAATTTGAGATCTTCCAATTGTTCCTCTATCACCTCATTACTCGATCTCCATATGCCAACTTTTGTATCATGCCTAGCTTCTCCAAGATCAATTAAATGCAGAGTGAAGTCTTCTGGTATCATATCTTCAATTTTCCCTACCTTGTTTGGTTTCGCTACCTCTAGAGTTAAGTGTCCTATTTCCGAATCTTGTCCTAGAATTGACAAAGTCTTTTTCTTCTTAGCTTTCACCATGGTAGATCTTGAGTGAACTGCTTGGGATACAACATCTTTCAAAGGAACACCTTCATCTTTCCTTTTTCTCTTCTTTTCCAAAGTATCCTCGAGCCAAGATTCTATACTAATAACTTTGGAGGTTATTCCAAGTGACTCAATGTTGAACATCTTCCTCTTCACTAGAGTCACTGTTGCTATAGTTGTAGAAAAGGGGGTCTTTGGATCCTGAGAAAGAAGTCAAGATGAACCTAGAGCTTTCTCTTCTTTTTGGGATTTCTTTGCAACTTCATCAAAATCAGTAGATTTTCTACTACTACTTTTATCATCTTTGACCTCTACTATTTGAATAGGAGAACAAGTGGACTTTAGAAGGGGAGCACTTACAGATGGTGTAGGGCTATGATGAGGGAATAATATAGGGGTGACATGAGGAGATGGAGTTGGAGAAGCTTGGGGAGATGGGGGTAAAGCGGCGTGTGGAGGTGAGACTAGAGTAGGGGATCCATCTTTCTACTCTTATGTTCCCTTCTCAGCTTCAACTTGACTTCAATAACTGGTAGCAATCCACCTTGATAGGTTGGGGCTATTGGAACATTCTTATCTAGGGGCTAATCACCTCCTCTCATAGATTGGGCTAGTCTTTGAGAAGCTGTTGTAGTAGCACTAGGAGCGACACTTTGAGATGAAGTAGGAGTAGCTGCAACTGGAGAAGCTTGAGTAGCTTTGCTCTTGCTTCAGCCTTTCTTAGCTGTCCATTCAACCCACTTCCCAGTTCTTTTGATAATTCTCGCCATCATGACATTGAAATTTTCTTCTATGTCAACATATGGCTCAGAGCTAACAGGAGTATTCCTCAATTTTGTCAAATATGTATTACTGTACATATTTTGACCATCATCCTCCAGCCCTTCCACATCTAAACTTATTCCATATGTCTTTATTTGATCAATTGTAAATTTGGAAAAGGCGCGGTCTCAGCTCTCCAGCTCATCCTTAAAATATACCCAATAATCTTCCATGGTTGTTACATGTTTGATCACATTTCCAATCTGGAGCACATCCCTAGCATATCCATTAGGGTCAAACAGGGGCCTTACTGCTTCATACTCTTCCAATTTGTATTTACTCTCAAATACTTTGAGTATATTCTTTGCATCTGATCTAGTTTTTCAAATGTATGCTCCAACTTTTATAGGGAATTCATACCCTTTCTTCTTCAGACTAGTGCTCAACATGTTCACTTGTACCACTTGCCTCATGATCTCCACGAGTACGATCATATCATCTAGATACCTGGGCAGCTTTAGTGGGAATCCGTCGAACCCTGAAAGAATTAAATAAGAAAATGATGAGAACTGGATGAAATAACTACCGAATTGGCTGATGACCACCATCGCTTCTGGACTGAATCTTAGCTCTGGGCATCCCTGTAGTTCCCTACAAATCCTCATGGTGAATGCATCATTTACCCGGATGTATTCTGCATAACTATTCTGTAATTGCAAGCATGGATAAAACTCATAAATTTTTACATTGTCAGGGAAATCCTCAATTCTAGGAAGTCCCAGCCATAGTTGAAGAGAAGCCAACATGTATATCAAGAATGAGGACATATAAAAAGAATTATAAAACTTAGCTGCACTGAGAGCCCTAGAAAGCTATTCACTGACCTCATGCACCTAGCCAATATACTATGTGTCTGAGAAAATAACTTGCACTAGAAAGAAGTATTGTTCTATGAAATTAAAAGCTTCTACCTCACCTTTGATTCGATGCAATAGAACCAAAATGTCAACAATTTTTGGTTTGAGGTCCGTGCCGAAAAGAGTTTTAGGGACTTTACTCTTAGCTCCCCTTGGCTTCTGAAACCAAGACTGTATGATCTCCTTCCTCCAAACCATATTCTTCAAAGATTACTTGGACATTGCTCCACTCATTGTCAAATCAAAGAACTCCTCCCATTCTGGAATCCGCAAGCAATTCACTACTAATTGTCAATTGATTAAAATTAACACTATCTGATTAGGCAATAGAATCTGCCTTGTATCTAGGTTGTAACGATTGATACATTCTAGAATCAACTCTGAGGCTTGTACTGCTATAGGGAACCTAGCTACTTCAACTAATCTACTTCCCTAAAGTTTTTTCGTTATGGTGTGAATTGGCTCTGCTCTTAACCTCCTTTGAAAGTCTTGCATATCATAGAAGCAGAGTGAAGTATCCATGAAAGTCGACCACTCAGACCTAATTCCACCCAAACTATCAAAACCCATGAATCTTGTTTCCATTTTCTATGATGTATGATAGCAACAGCTCAAACAATTGCAATTGGTACAAGGAGCAAACTCTATAATTTGACAATTACTTGAAAGCACTATTTAGTACAATAGTATAACAGTGAAATGGGAGTTTGAAAATTTGTTACTTCCCTCTTTAAAAAACAACCTAGATTTTCTCGTTGAATTTCATAAATCGCACCGCACAAGAGAAATTAAGGTTAAATCTATTGGATTGGTGGATGCAGAGGTTCTAACGGATTTATATTTTTCTTTTCATTATTTATGTTGGCTCAATGGTAACTCTCATTAATTACCTATTTACTTCCCATTTCATTCATCTTTCAGAAAGACAAGAACGGAGTACTTCCTTGGGAAAAATCTTCCTAGATCAATTTTGCTTGCAAAAACCTAATCAATCCACTAATTTTCTTCTATTTACTCGCCCAAAATAATCTACAACCAAATTGCATACTTACCATGCTTGCAGAAATGACTTTCTTTGAAATGCGAAAAATGGCCTTCAGGGGTAGAAAAACCCACAGCGGAGAAACAGATTTCCAATTTTCCTTTTAAGCCTTCACTTTTACCTTCCTACCTTAAGTATCTTATTTAAACCTTTGGGGAACATAAGAGAAGCTTTGCAAGAAAAATGGGACCCGCTTAGTTACTTTACTTCTCTATTTGGGCCTTTGTGGAAATTTGCCTTTGGGGTGCGAAGTCCACCAGAAGAGAAGTTCTTTCTGAGTTTTTCGACACTACTTATTCTTTCCCTATTTTAGCCAGTGGATAGCATTTATAGATTGCTGTGGATTTTCACCTTCTAGGTGCGAAAACCCGCAATGAATAAGAGGAAACTTGCTTTTCCACCAAAGCCATTGTTTAATTCCTTTGCTCTATTCACTTTATTTTAAGCTTTCAAAAAACACGAAGCTGACTTTGAAAGTGAGGGGTGGGGTCCATTGGCTTTCTCGATTCCTTTACATATATGTCTTCAAAAAACTGAGAACTAACTTCGAAGTCCCGTACGGAGAAGCTCTCTTCTAGTTTTCTGCCAATGTTTATCCCGATCATTTTCCAAGTTTAAAATGGCTCTCACTATGAAATCATGACATCAATTGGATGATATTTTCTTAGCATGATTCACTTTACTTCAATGAAGCTTACCAATAGCATTTACTAGTCTTGCAAAAATTTGCCTTTGGGGTAAGAAAACTCATCGAGGAGAAGTCGGAACTTGATTTTCTGCCGATGCTACTTTCTTTAATTCCAGATTAAATAGGTTGCAAGAAAATTGAATGATGTAGCACAAATCAAGAATCTCCATCAAGGATGGCTCTAAACTACCCCTAAGACTCATGACAATGAAGAAAATACCCACCCAAGCCATATGTGATACGAGAGAAGGGAAAAGATGAAAACTCGATGGAGAACTCAACACCTAAAGAAGAAAGACCTATTGACTCAACTTGACAAATAGTGACTTCAGTTTACTTTCCCCTTTATAAAACTTGTATATGCTGAAAAGTGGGGCAACAAACCTCAAAGTAGCTCAACAAAGGCACCCATGAGAGGCCTTGTTGGTGTGCTTTAGATTGGAGGAATTCGGTGTGCTCTCCCAAAAAACAACTATGGAATCCCTTGATAAAAATGCAACATGAAATTATATGATCCTAAAACTAAATGAGTGGAGAAACCTTCAAGAAATGGATATAAGTGAGCCAATCCTCAAAGGATTCTAGGATGTGAGATGGAAAATGAAAAGAACCAAACTAACAATGATAATCTAACATGAGATACAAGCATAAGTGCAAGAAATCTAACATCTACAAAAGATTAGTAGCAAATACAACTCTAGAAATCACTAAAAGCTCTAATAACAAACTAGCATGATAACAATGCAAATGAGAGACATGGAAAATGCTTGACATAATGACTCCATTTATAGGCTTGAGAGAGGCTTTGGTGAGGTGGCATCTATGTGGCATCCACATAGGTGTCACAAGGGAGACATGTAGACAAGTCTTGCAAATGGTCGGAATTAAAATTTTGCTCACACATGTGTGAGAAAACTTGAAGGAGTGGGGGACAACGGTGTAAGAGGTGTGGAAGGCATGAGAGGTTTGAGATGTGTGAGGGTTTATCACACATGTGTGAGCACACACTTATGAATTAAAAGGGGTTTAGCAAGGTTTTTAGGATAAATAAGTGGGATTAAGAGGTGGATAGGCTTAGAAGGATGAAAGTGATGGGTGTAGACTAGGTTTTAGGATAGGTTTAAGACTAGATTAAATAGGATTTAATTTAATCATAGGTTTAGAGAATTTAATGGAATGGAGGGAATTAAATAAATAAGATTTATTTAAAAGGGGATTTATGGATAATCATGCATTAAATAAATTTAACACATTAGGGATGGAAGTATTTAAATTAAATTTAAATATATTAGGAAAGTGAACCTATTTAATTAAATAAATTTAATTAAGTAGAAGAATATGACAAATATAATTAATTAATAAATAATCAATTATAATGTCAAGGAAATATTAAATAAATTAATATAGTGTTTGGGATGATTTTAAGTGTCTATAATACCAAATACCAAATACCAAATACTAAGAGTTCTCAATGACTCAGTATATACCAGATACTCCCCCATACAAGAAGCATCAGCATTTAGTCTAGTCTAACCATAGTGCTCTGTACCATTGGACTGATGCACTCCTTGCATCATCTACTCATAGGTGGGCAAGGGAATAACCCCAAGCATACCTCTTAGGTACTCAAAAGTATCTTTAGGAAAAGGCTTTGTAAAGATATCTGCAATATGATCTTTAGTACTTACATACTCCAATCTTATCTCATTTCCTACTACCTACTCTCTTAATACATGCTACTTGATTGATATATACTTTGTCTAAGAATGCAATACAATATTCTTAGACATAGACATTGTACTTATGTTATCACAGTAAATGATAATAGGTTATGTAAACTCAATTCCAATATCCTTCAACATTTGCTTCATGCACATAAATTGATTACGATTATTTGCTACTGCAACATACTCTACCTTAGTTGTACTCTATGAAATACAATCCTATTTGTTGCTCAACTAAGAAACAAATCTACCTCCAAGAAAGGATGCTCCATTATAGGTGCTCTTTTTGTCATCCATACTAGCTGCCATATCTGCATTAGTATATATGCACAAAAAGAAATCACTTGATCTGTCATACCAAATCCCATAATCAGATGTTCCTTTCAAATATCTAAATATCCTCTTCACTAATACATAATGATACTCTTTAGATTCAGCTTGGAATCTAGCTATAACACAAACTACATTTACTATATCTAGTATGGTATGAGTCAGATATTGAAATCCTCCAATCATGGATCTATACTTCTTCTACTCAACTATAGGTGTCTCATTTTTGCTAGATAATTTATGACTAGTTATCATGGGTGTACCAACATGTTTGAAACTCTCTAAATTAAATATTTTTAACAATTCTCTTAGATATTTGGCTTGTGAAATGAATACCCCATCTTTGCTTTGTGCAATTTGCAATCCTAGGAAGAACTTTATTTCTCCAATCATGCTCATTTCAAACTCGTTTTTCATCTCTTCAAAAAACTTATCACTTTCTTTATCATTTCCTCCAAATATTATGTTATCCACAAATATTACAATGATAAAAAAATAATCAACAACTTTTCTTAACCATCTATTGTACCTTTAATAAATCCAAACTTAGTCAAATACCTGTCCAACCTTGCATACCAGGTTCTAGGTGCTTGCTTCAAACCATACAATGCTTTCTTTAGTCTGTATACCATCTCCTTTTCTTCTTTTAGAGGGAATACATCACACTACTTAATGTAGACTTCTTCCTCAAGCTCACCACTCATAAAAGCTGACTTGACATCTATCTGATAGACCTTGAAATTCTTTCTTGCTACATAAGCCAAGAAAATCCTTATTGCTTCCATTTTGGCTAAAGGTGCATAAATTTTCTCATAATCTATGCCTTCTTTCCATGAGTAACCTTTGCAAAAAAGTTCGGCCTTGTTTCTCACAACTTCTCCTTGCTCATTTATCTTAATCCTAAATACCCACTTGGTTCCTATCACATTTTTATCTTTAGGTCTAGGAATTAATTCCCATGTTTCATTCTTTTCAATCCGATCCAATTCTTCTTTCACTACTCGAATCCAATGATCATCCTTACAAGCCTCATCTATTCTTTTAGGTTCCACTTGAGAAATTAGATGCAATTCCTCATTCACCCTATTCCTTTTTGTCACACCTTTATCCATGTTTCCAATTATCTTCTTTGGAGGGTTATTCTTTGTTATATTTCTGCTGGAGGTAGGAGTTGATATCTCAACTCTTATCTCTTCTCTAGGTTTAGATCTCTACTCTTCTCTATGATCAATAGATAGAACATCATTTTGCAAGTAATTGTTATTCTCAAAGAAAACCTTAGCTTTCTGTCTAATAATTCTAGGATTATCCTCTTCTTCATTAGAATTATAATCTACTATATTTTCTTTAGTACCAAACTTTTCATCAATTCTTACATATGCCCACTCAAGTATTGTCTTAGTTCTATAGTTGAAACATTTCTATGCCTTTTTCTTTAATGAGTAGCCAAGAATCATACCTTCATCACTTCTAGGATCAAGCTTACCAATGTCATCATCTCTCTTAATGTAACATTTTCTCCCAAATATTCTAAAATATTTGACTGATGGTGAATGACCAAACCATAACTCATAAGGTGTCTTTCTCATGCATTTTTTGATCTACACTCTATTCAAAGTGTACATTACTATGTTAACTGCTTGTCTCCAAAATGTCTTTGAGACATCATTCTCAAATAACATCACTCTAACTACTTCTACAACTGATTTATTCTCCTCTCAGCAATCCCATTTTTCTTAGGTGTTCTAGGTGTAAACAACAGTCTTTAGATTCCATTTTCTTCACAAAAGATGTTAAACTCTCTAGAAGTAAATTATCCTCCTCTATTTAATCTCAAACACTTTAGCTTAACACTAGATTCATTCTCAACTCTATTCTTAAATATCTTAAACTTCTCAAAAGCTTCCAATTTCTATTTAAGAAATGTTAACCACATAATTCTAGTAAAATCATCAACAAAAATCATAAAGTACCTTTCATCATAGAATCCTCTTGTTCTTGAAGGACCACTCAGATTTGTATGAACTATCTCCAACTTCTCTATGGTAGTAAACTTCTTGCTAGGAAAAGACACTTTCTTCTGCTTAGCCAAAATACATTCTTTGCACACAACATTAATAGGATTTGTTATCTTAGGAAAATTTCTAACAGAAAAGGTGCTACTGAACTTTACAATATTGTCAAAGTTTATATGACAGAATCTCTTATGCCATAACCAACTATTACCAACTTTTTCAACCAAACATCTCATTTCAATAGGATTCAACTAAAATACATTACTTCTGGATCTAGTTCAAGTTTCAATCATCTTTCCATCCTTGTCTTTTATAATGCAGCCCTTCGCCATGAAATTCAATTGATATCACTTGTCCACAAAGTATTCAACACTCAACAGATTATGTTTCAAACCATCAACAAAATAAATATTGTTAGTGTTAGTCCTTCCATCTAAAGTGATGGATTCAATCCATGTAATGTGACAAGCTTCATTGTTACCAACCCTAACACTACCTCCATCATAATTTTTGAATTTAAAAAATTTATTCATATCATCAATCATGTGATGTGAAAAATCATTGTCAATTATCCAATCTGATATCTTTTCAACTTGGGAAACTAAAGCTCTTTCTTCTCTAATTTTTCTATCCAAATCATCTTCCTTGATAGCCACAAATCCTAATTCATCATCACTTTTACTCTGACTTCTTTTATTAGATTCTTCATCCTCATTAGCATACAAACAATTTCTATCAAGCTATCTCTTTTAGGCCTAAGATTTTCCTTATACATTTTCTCCCTTTTAGGACACTTAGATGTATAATGACCAAATTCATTACAAGTCCAACACTTAAAAATTTTCTTACCATCTTTCTCTCTTGTTACAAGAAGGGCTATTCCTTCCTTGATCTTTTTATCCTCCACAGATATGCTACTACCAACAAAATCTCATCTTGTGCTTGTACTTCTTGACAAATTAGGTCAAATTCTTAGAGAACTGAAGGCTATATCAACTTTGACTAGTTCTCTAAACTATCTTAGTTCTACTTTTGTAGACTCTAATCTTCCAAGCAATATTTTCTTTATGAAATCTTTGGTGCACAAAATTACTAGATGAATCATCTAAGCTATTTTCTTGAATGGTGGTGTCAAACTTTACAAGATCTTACATATAACCTCATCATCTTCTTTAGTTCCACCAAGAGACAATATTTCTATAGCAACTTCTAATATTCTACTTACATAACTTCTTATAGTTTCATCTTCCATCATCTTAGCATCTTGAAATCCACAAATCAAAATTTTCAATCTCATTGTTTTTGCATGCTCATCGCCTTCAAAAGTACTTCTAATGCTTTCCAAATTTCATGAGAAGTTTGAAGTGATTTTACCTAATTGTATTTATTCTTTGGAAGAGATGACTATAGGGATTCTTTGGCTCTCATGTTACACATGAAAAGATCTCTTTCTCCCTCATTGCATTCTCTAGTTTTCCTTCATCAACAATTGCCTTCTTATATTTTGTCAAAATCCAATATCTTGTACCCATGCACAACATAAGAGTCTTCATCTTTTCTCTCCAAGTATCATAGTTGGCCCCATCAAATATTGGACTATCCTTCCTAAACATATTCGCCATCAATCTCCCAAAGCTATTAATATTTTTCTTTGAGGACTTGATGCTATGATACAATTGTTAGAAAATATAGTCCACTGATATAAATTTAACCATATGAGTAATATAAAGTAATATAAAGTAAAAGCACAAAATGATACTCATACACAATTAACAACATATATGTTAACTAAGGAAACCCTTAATTGGAGGGAAAACCCTAGTGGGGATGGTACCCTAAAGATGATGTACTAATATAAATATTCCTTATTAGAGGATAGACCCTATTAAGAGTCTATTACAATATTTAGTACATATGAGCCCTTGTTAGGAGACTTTGAATCCATGTTAGGAGATTCCAACCCTACTAGGAGTTGTGCCAACCCTTTTAGGGGTTGTGGAAGATAGTTGGACCCACTGCCCAAATAGCTTTAAGGTTAGGACCAATGACCCCACTATCCAAATGATCTATGTATTATTCTTTGCAAAATAATAGAACTAAAATATGCTTCTTACTCTTTCTCTATTCTATCAACCAAACCTCTACTCCTTTAGATCTTGTAACCAAATCTCATACGATGTATCCAATAATCCCTTGGATCCTTTACTCACATTTAATTCTACTCCTTTTAACACTTTGCAACTTTACTTCGCATACCATTTGATCCTCTAATCTAAGATACCTTATAAATAAGAAAAATAAGTTTCCTTTATACAATATCTTCATAATAATCCCTTGCATCAGCCTTGAGGCTTTTCCAATTGATTACAATAAATTAATTAATTAAATTACAATTATAACAACATTATTGGTTCATAGTCTATACAAAACTTCACACGTGTGATACCAAGGCTTGAGCACTTACTGATTTCACCACACAACTATCCTCTATCATTGTGTGACTATGCACTTATTCTTTACATCTCAGATAAAAGATATCAATCAATCATTACAACACTATTTTCCAATACTCTATTTTTGCATTGCTCATAGTAAATTAGGTGCAACATCCATACGCCAGTGACTTAGACTATGTGTACTTAACCACATCATTAGGACATAGTCTAGAGCATGTCCTTAATTTCACATCACCAGACAATTAACTGTTGTCCATACCAATAAGATCTATGATTGTTGTTCTCCTAGTCTTCATAAAAATAATTCTATGTTGACATCAATGAAAAACAAAGTCATGGATGCAACATGTCAATTCTCTCTAATGCTTAGAATACTCCCCCAAAGTAGTATCTTCAAAATTCATGTTGACAAATATAACCCAATCCAACAATATCACTATTAGGTCTTGCTGATTGCATCAGTTTCTCAAAGTATTTTAGGCTTCACTAGGCTTGTTAAGAATTTCTTTCTCTAGTTTCAATTCATTTTTTAGTAGATCATTTTGTGATTTCAAAGTTATGATCTCAATTCTTTTCCTATTTAGTTCTTGATTTGCAACCATCAATTGATTCATTGTATCTAGTTGCATGTTTGCAAGCTTTTACACATACGATGTCTTCTCTTCTAGTCTATTTTTTAGTAGTCTTTTATCTTCTTCGAGCATGACTTTGTCTTCTTATGCTTTCTTTTTTAGTTTGGTCATCTCACATAGCATTACTGATTATGTTTATTATTCCCTTTTCAGATTCCCAACTTCTTTATTTAGGGCTCCATCCTTTTCCATAACATTTGCAATTGTTGCATCAAACTCTTCTATTTTTTTTTCTCCAAACAATCCACTAGTGTCAATTTCTTCATATTGAGTGCCATTTTGTTGTATAGCTATCTCTTTTCTTCTCTTCAAGGATTGTTGTAGTACATCTCTTACTTTATTCAATTGATGTAGGACAAGCTCTATTTCAATCTTTTGATTCTAAATAGTATTTCCTAGTTTGTAGACTTTGATCTTCAAGATCTTACCTCTCAAGTTGTCACACTTTTCTTTCAAGAGAACTCAGCTCTAATACCAATTTTTTATAATGGGAAATTAAGTTCTAAGGTGGGAGGGGGGGCAAGGGTATGGTGGTGGTGAATCAACACTTAAAACTTTAACCTTAAAAACAATTCACCATACATCCATCTCATAACTTAACATGTAAACTAAAATAAGTAATTATACATCACATCTGTAGCATAAATTAAATTCAACACATAACACAAAAGATTTTGGTTACCCAGAAACCCTCCAATGAGAAGGTTAAATTGGGGTGGGGATGATACCTACAAATCCTCACTATTCCAGCTATAAAGTGTGGCCTATTATGGCTACAAATTTTTGATCATAAACTATGATCTACCCTGTGAAAGGTCTACCCTATTAAAGGCTTACAAGACTATTAGTTCTCACCTTGATTAAAGTATTTCAAACACACAATTAAGTAAGCACTCTATTAGGAGATTTACAAGAGACTGTTAGGACTACTCTATTAAGAGATTTACTCTATATCACCTATTACAATGATCCAACACCTGATCCTTCAATTAGCACATTATTGCTTAATGTTAGATCTCCTCTTTATAGTTAAAAACCTTGATCCTCTTGATCAGATATGTCTTTTTTATCCTTTCACTACTTATCTTAGTTCTCCTCAAACTTATTCTACAATGTATAACTCTGTTATAGCAATCTATGCCACCATGAATTCTCTCTGAGCTCTTAGAATTTGTCTCCTTGTACATGGTTATCTCCCTTATGGTTTACCTCCTTACATGGTTGATCCTTATTTCCTCCTAAAAGCTTCTCTTTTCTGATTGGTTGCATGCATTATATTGAGAGGGCAAGTATCTTAGCTTTGATGGGACGGGTTAGTTAGGAGGCTAAGTGAGGTTAGTATGGATGAATGGGTTGGCTAATGGGTTAGGATAATATATTAAACAATTTATTTAATAAAATGGGGGATGTGGGATTAAATTAAATAGGTTTGAAATTTTAATTTAATAAAGGAATAGGGTTTTAATTGATAATTTGATTTTGGGTTATCATTTGATTCTATCAATTGGACTATAGTTAATTTAATTAATTAATTAACTAGGGGATGATGATTAATTAATTAAATAATAAATATTTAATCAATAATTTCCTAGGAGATAATTAAATATGATTACCTATTTGTGTAATCAGATTTAGGTGTCTACAACTCTTACTTGACACCTTTTATTGGCTCAACACCTGAGTTACTTGGCACACATTGACTACTCAACACACACTAGTGCTCTGCACTAACTGTCATATTACTTGGCACATACTGTCTGGATCCTTATGATCGACATACACTATGCACTTGACTTGCACTATGTCTCTGCTAGATAATGACTAAGTGTTTTATCACTACCTTGTCAAAATCAAAATGAGATCAACAATTTCTTCCTACAAATGGGGGAGGATTCATTGATACACCTTTGGTTTTTTTTCTTTCTAAAGGGAGGAATATCATTCTACACTCATGGCATAATTTCTACATTGAACCTGGAGCATCTACCATGGGTGTAATTCTGCATTGGGGTGGGGGGGGGGCAAAGGGTAGGCTTCTTTCTTTCTCTTCCTCTTCTTCTCTCTTATGGGGGGGGGGGGGGGGGGGGGGATCTTTTCCTCACATTAGGTCTTCCCTCTCATTTTCTATTATTGTACTTATCTCTCTTTTTGGAGGGGTGTTTTTCTCATGTGGTTTTTCTTCTTTCTCCACTTTATGAGAGATTGCATTTCACCTTTTTTGTATTTGAAATTTGTACATGGATACCTAACATGGCCTAGTAGTTGGGACCCATCTTGCATTATTATGTAGCTTTTGTGACCTTAAGTACATGCCTCTAAGTTACACTTATGGGGGGGTGTTAGTGTAAATAAGTATTTACTATTTACACTTTACTTAGGTTAATATATTTGCATATTAGTTGTCATGTAGACACCTAGGAGTTTGTATTTCCATATGAATTATCATATGGATAACACAATAGTTTGCATTTTATTTGAGAACAGGTTGTCTCACACCTCTCTTTATGAGATGCACCTTTGTATTCTTATCCTCTCATTATTGCACATACATTCATGCATACTATAGGATTTAATCCACTCTTGGTGAACATGTTCTTAGTTGTTATACTTATCTCTTGCATGACTCCTGGTCATCTTAATTTCTTTTATATACAAGGTACTTATATGATGTATTCATCCAATTATTTTATTAATACATTCTCATTTGATCATATCTTGTCTCTCTTGTGCTATTTCTTGAGCTTCTAGATCTTGGCATTTCATTCTTTATTTAGGAAAATTCTTACACAGTATGAAAGCTTGAGGCAGATTCTACACAAAGAATATATTCTTTGATCAATGCATCTAAGTCAATATAGTTGTGTCATATTTTATTGCTTTTATTCATTGGATTTTTCTATTTTTGGATTATGTCTTTGTTTCCCTCTAAATTTGATAATTAATAATAAAATCTCATACTTTTTAAAAGTATTTGCATGTTTAGGAAATATATTAAAAATAAGTTTTTTAGACAATGAATATGAAATTATCACACCAAGTTTCGTTGTTTCTTTGAACTTAGATGGCTCTCCTCAAATACCAATTGATAAATGTGAAAATTTGGTACTACAATGTTGTTACCAAATGAGTTGGCATTTTAAAACTGCAACATTATCAATAGATTATGTTTTTGATAATGATATTTTGTGAATGCAAATTGTCGTGGATAAGGTAAAGGAGATGTGCAATCAAGTTTCTAAATTTATAGAATATATGGAAGAAGTCCATCGTGATCATAATGAAAATGAATGCTGAAACACTATTCTAATTGGTGATTATTTCACTAGGTTACTGCATCATAACAATTAGTCTGTGTTGTTAGTATTTTTTTGACTTTTTGATAGTTTTATATAAAGCTGGTATACAGACTTAATAGAAATGGATACTATATTGAAGTACATATATAATAATTGAAGTTTATGTGTAGTATTCTATGTTGGATTATCGTATGACTTCAATTCGAATCATGAATGGGTAAAAGCACAAACCTATGTCACCCTTTTGTAAAGGAAAAGGCTAACAAAAGTATAATTATTCATCTTCAAGGACATAAAAGTGGTATTATTATTCAAAATTTGAAAATGAAGTGAACTAATGAAATGTGTAGAAATGGGTGAAGTTTAAGATTATAATTTTTAATAATTATTTGGAATAAGAAATGATATATTTTTCTAATTTTTATAGCTAATTTTTTAGTTGTTAAAAAATGTAAGAAATTATGAGTTTAATTCCCACCACAAAACTATATGGAAATAATTTTTTTCCCATTTGAACTTAGACTATGTTAAAGATAACACATATAGCTAGAACAATCAAAAATAAAAATTGACTTTAGACCTATATTTACTCTTTTATAGTGATTCAAATTTCAACTCACCTGAAATCGATAGTTTTCATCTCCCACCACAATTTTCAAAAAAATCTATTCTAATCAGATGAAAAATTATATATTCTGAAAGAGGACTCTCCTCTAGAACATCATATAATTTATAAATTTTTTTGATACTATTTAATATTTTTTATTTCTTAAAATTGGCATCTCTTTGAGTGTTAAAATATGTGCTTGTAGAATTTTTTTATTACAATATACTATATCTAATTAAAATACTATAAACTCTATATGAAAATATTCTTGACTTTGAGCTCTATAAAATGGTGTCTATATTTTACTTTAAAAAATTATCATAAAAAATAGTAAAATTTATTGAAACACCATTTTTCTGAAATAATTTTATTGCTTTAGTAATGAGATACAAACTAGTATAAAATATGCATTTAATAGACATTTCCAATTGGAAAAGTGTGAGACCATATATAACTTAGCTAGAATGAATTTATCTAGAACATATGTTTGAGAAAAAAATGATTTTTGGATGGAAGTACTCCAATTCAGTGATTCTAACAAGTCATCCTAAAAGGTGACACAACTTTGTACTTTTACCCATATGTGGCTTATTATACATCAAAATCACTATTTTTTTTGAGTTGATATATATATATATATATATATATATATATATATATATATATATATATATATATATATCATCTTTAGAATTCAATTTTGACTATGCAATAATAATAAAAATAAACAAGTGATAAGTGTGTTTTTTTTTCCATTGTAATTGTTAGTGATAAATCTATTGAAAAAGTAATTTTTTTTTGCTTTGTATTTACTAAATTGGAAATGAATTGTTAAAATATTTTATGCGATTGTAAATAATTTTAATCAAATAATACTTATCTTATTTTATTGTCATTTAATCTTGAAAACTTTGGTTGTGTTAGCATACCAATATAAAAAATTAGAAATAAAATTTAATTAATATTTTTTTTAAATGTCCTCTTTGAATATATATAGGTGTTTTATATAATATAGATGTAATTGCATACTTTTTAAATTATTATTTCGGCTTCAAATTTTATCATAAACATAAACAACAGCCAACATTAAAATAAATAAAATGACAATGTTATAGTTTATTTTGTAACACTCACCCTACTTCTATAATATCCATTGTTAAGTTACAATTATTTGGGTAGCAACTATATAGATCCTATTATATATCACATAAAATCCATTTAGTAGGGACCGTTATATAATTAAACTAATATTTAAGTGAAATGTATATTATATTAAATTACACAAAAGTCACAACCACATTGATTATTAAATGAAGCTTATAGAAAATATCAATCAAGTAAATAAAAAAACTCTTTTTTGAAATATAGTTCTCTCGTAACAATTATATCACACATAATCCTTGACCTTATTGTATGAGAACTTAAATATTATCTATTTTATTGGTAGAACATTAACCCTAAGTATAAATATTGACTAAGAATTAGCCTATAATGTAATATACTCTTTCAATTTTTTGAATTTTTTAAATTTAATTATAAACTTTAAGACCTCGAATTTCGAAGTCTTTACAACCTACTACTAAAGATTGGCATTTTCTGACTTATAATTTTATCATAAACATAAACGAAAACCAACAATTAAATATATAAAATGATGATGCTATATTTATTTCAATGTTCACCCCTCTTCTATAATATCCATTGCTAAGTTATAATTATTTTGGTAGCAACAATATAGATCCTATTATATAGCATATAAAATCTGTTGAGTATGGAGTGTTATATAATTAAAGAAATAAAAGTGAAATTTATATTATATTAAATTACACAACAATCACAACCACATTGATTATTGAAGGAATCTTATAATAACTATCAATCAAGTAAATTTAAAACTCTTTTTTACAAACAGTATAGTTCTCTCCTAACAATTATATCAAACATAATCCTTGACCTTATTGTAGGAGAACTTAAACAGTATCTCTTTTATTGGTAGAATCCTAACCCTAAGTATAAATATTGACTAAGAATTAGCCTATAATTTAATACTCTTTCCTTTTTAAAAGTTTTTTAATTTAATTATAAACTTTAAGACCTTGAACTTCAAAGCCTTTACAACCTACTACTAAAGATTGGGGTCGGTCGACTTATAATTTTATCATAAACATTTAAACAAAAACCAACAGTAAAATATATAAAATGATGATGCTATACTTATTTCAACACTCATCCCTCTTCTATAATATCCATTGCTAAGTTATAATTATTTTGGTAGCAACTATATAGATCCTATTATATATCATATAAAATCTACTTGAGTATGGAGCATTATATAATTAAATAAATATAAGTGAAATGTATATTATACTAAATTATACAATAGTCATAACCACATTTATTATTGAAGGAATCTTATAAAAATTATCAATCAAGTAAATTTAAAACTCTTTTTTTAACAAAAAATATAGTTCTCTCCTAAAAATTATATCATACATAATCCTTGACCTTATTGTAGGAGAACTTAAATAGTATCTCTTTTATTGGAAAAATCTTAAACCTACATATACATATTAACTAAGAATTAGCCTATAATGTAATATACTCTTTCGAATATTTAATTTTTTATTCAGTTATAAAATTGAAAGCCTCCAACCTCAAACTCTTTACAACCTACTAGTAAAGATTGGGGTCATCACCACTCTTTTACATTACTAATTTACAAGATTATATTACATTATAAAATATAATTTCTAAGCATACTCCCATTTATATTATTGATAGATTCTTAGCCCTAATTATAAATATTGACTCAAAATTTAGTGCAAGTGTATAATCTCATTTAAACATGAATGAAATTATACCTATACATATATCATATAGGAATTCATACCCTCCACTATTTTCTAATTTTAATTTTAATTATATTTACCCATTAAAGATAATTGAACTATATTATTATTAGTAGATAAACAAAAATGTCAAAATAAATTTTAGACACATCATAGCATAACATCAAATCAAGTGATTTCATAAAATAAAATAAATAAATGTCTCATTTTTTCTAATTATATATAAAATAAAACTCAACACTAATTGAAGATATTTGTTAATCAAGAGGAAGACATAGTTAGAAGGGGGGAGAAAAAGATTAGGTATAGAGAAAAGAGGGAGGAGGAGAGATACGATGTAACTAGAACATGAAATAATATCCATTAAAAAAATTGAACAATAAACCTAAGTTCAAGCACCGATTGAATAATAAACTAACTTGAACACTAACCTAACCATATTTAAATATTATTATACCACATAGAACCTTAGTCCATATATTAAAAATCTAATTTAATCAAAAACACTAAGTTTGATCCTATGCACAATCCTATAAAAAAAAATTCTAAATATACTCTAGATATGAATACAAAGCTAAAATGAAATTTTCTTTTGAGGACTTTCCCCTCCCAATGCTACTAGCTATATATCTATTATATATTATATAATATATATAAATAAAGTATATTGAGGCTTTAATTTACTTTTAGAAAAAATATTTTAAAATTGAAGCTTTGATATCTCTTGGCTTTCTTTATATATATAATATAATAGACATAGATATATAGCTAGTATAAAGAAACATTTAAATAGAGTGTTATAGTCCATCAAAATTTTAATTAAATATTACATATCATTTACCTTAATTCTTTAAATTTTTATTTTAATTCTATAAATTTCATGAAATGTTCACTAATTAATTCTATTTCTTTCTTTTTCTTAATTATCAAATAAAACTTTGTTATTATCTTAACATTTTTTTCAATGTAATTTACTGATTGATCAAATATAAACCTATGCATCATGTTTAATAAGAAGAAGAAATTGATTGTATAAGATTTTGACAATATACAGTA
Organism: Cupressus sempervirens; assembly: GCA_028749045.1. Taxonomy (NCBI): domain Eukaryota; kingdom Viridiplantae; phylum Streptophyta; class Pinopsida; order Cupressales; family Cupressaceae; genus Cupressus; species Cupressus sempervirens. The sequence continues at coordinate 82,945,100 of CM053789.1, forward strand.
CTTATAAGTGGAAAGCATGCTGAAGTCCACTGTGTGGGGGACTAGGGGCCATTCATGTCATTGGATTCCATATGGCTTTAATTTACTCAGAATTTTTGTTGTTGATAGAGATATGGTTCTTTGCATTTCTTTCCCATAATATTTTGTGTTGATTGAGATTGAGGTTCTTTGTATTTCTTTCCCTTGTGGCAAGAAATGTCAATCTTTGTTGTGTGTTGGGTCCCTTCAGTCAAATTTTACAAAGTTACACACTACCATCTCACAAGGTGAATGTGTTAAAAAGTAAAGTCCAACAAGACAATTGAGAGTGAAGGGGGGGGGGGGGGGGGGGGGGGGGTGCTTGGTGAATTGGTTGTGCAATTAAAATAACTCTCAATATTAATTCTAAAATATTTAAACAATAGATGCAACAATAATATAAAGAAAACCATGTATGATAATACTATATATGTTAACTATGGAAAACTTTGATAAGAGGGAAAACCTCTGTAGATGATGTACTAACATGAAAGTTCCTTATGAAAGGATAGACCCTATTAGGAATCAATGAAATATAATTTCAATACATAGAATCCTTGTTAGGAGACTTTTAATCCCTATTAGGAGATTTCAACCTTGTTAGGAGTTGAAAGGAGAACATTTGAACTCATTGTCCAAATAGTCTCAAAGAGGGAAACTAAACATACTGTTGAAATAGCCCAATTAATTGTCTTCACTAGACAATCATATCCAAGATCTTTGAATGGACCAAAGAGAAACTCATTTCCTAATGCAGTTCCTTTCAAGCTCATAGTACATTAATCCACATCAATCTCTTCTTTTACTCAATAGATATTCAAATTCAAGCCCACACATCCACAATAGATACCACAATCACAAAATCCCATACCAAAATGATTTCATTGATCAATGGCACACTTTAACATAAGAAATTGGCATTTCCTTTATACCAATAGAAGCTATTGAATTGGCCTTGAGGCTTTCCCAATTTACAATAATAATATAGGAAATCATTAAGATATTACATTACACATTACATCATAATTAAAATCTTTTCCAAGATTACTAGCAAATTGTCAACTCACAGTCTTCAAAAATTTGCATACATTGATTGTATGATTATGCCCTCTTAACCAAGGTATCTTTGACATGTCTTCAACCTCTGTCCAAGTCCTCTTAAGACAATTTCATTGCTATGAGAGATAGAACCCAAACATTAGAATCCACTTTCTAGAAATGTTGTTTGAAAGCTCCCTTCAGTAAAATCTTCATAGCTTCATACATTCTTCATATTTCTGTATGCACTCACAACCATTACATCTAGACATACTATAGAACATAATCTCAAGTGTGCATAAATTTTATCTTTAATCCTCGAACCATGCCAAAATATTCTTCCTATGTAACTTTGTTAATCTTCATAAAATAACAAGTATGTTGAGATCAATAACAAACACTATCATGAATGTGACGCATAACCATTGAATCTAGTCTCCAACAATGCTAAGATACTCCTCCATAGGGATATCATCAGAATTCATACTAACAATATCCTCCTTTAGCATTTATGGTAACATAAATGAAAAAGACCTATGTTCCAACAATACTGAATATACATATTCCTCATATGCCTTTTTTGCCCCATTCATGTTGCCCATGAATGTATACATACAATAACTAGTATGCACAAGGAAGGTGTTAATCTCCCCATACATCAATGAATTACTCCCTCCCATAAGGAATACTCTCTCAAATCTTCTTTCCCATTGACATTAATCAATCTTTTTGTGTACTATTCTGTCATGTCCCCTTTTCAAATAATTAAAAAATAATAATCTTTGCTAAGGCAGGCAGGCCCAAGAAAGTGAAGTTTCGGAAAAAGGGGGTTAATCTTTGGAAACCGTTGGACTAATAAATGAAAATTATTATTAAAATATGTTTCATTAACCTCTCTTGGACGTGAGTTACAGTTATGCCCTCTTTTAAGGGGTTTTGGAGGCATTTTGGGCTCATTCCAGAACTTTATTTTTGCTCATTCTTTGTTATTCTTCAGAGGCTGCCAAACCTGTGGAGAAGGAGACCCAAGAACGGGAGTTTGCAGGTTTCCAGGGAGACCCAAGAACGGGAGTTTGCAGGTTTCCAGGAAGGCTAAGGACGGGAGTTTGAAGCCATTCCATGTGCATGCTCATACAGAGTTTGCCTTTGTGCTGAACAGTGCAGATTTAAAAGGGACATTTTAGTGGTATCAGAGCCATGATCTTGCCAGCCTGAGGGTTTGTAGAAGTTGCAGGTCAGTTTTGACAACTACCCAGATCTTGCATGTCAGTTTTGACAACTACCCAGATTTTGCATGTCATAATTTATGGTTGCATGTTTCTTCTAATCAGATGCATGTTAAAATTTATGGTTACATTCTACTTCTAATCATTTTCATGTTAGTTCTTGGTGAATTTGGTGGTTGCATGTTGCTTCTAATCAGCTGCATGTCAAAATTTATGGTTGCATGCAACTAAGTGAAAGAGAAAAAAGATATTTGCAGCGAGAAAAGAATAAAGAAATTTTGATCAAACCTCCAGTTGAAAGTAAAAGTACAAAATCCAAGGAAGGGAAAATTATGGCTGATCCAGATGAGATGGCAAAGAAATTCTTCCAAGACATCCAAAACACTCAGAAGAAAACAGTGGATAGTTTGGCAGAAACTAGAGAGGCTTTGCGAATATTGACAGAAAAACTACAAGGAGTTGCATCTATTAATGAGAAAGGGAGCACTTTAGAGGAGCCAAGAAATCTTAAATCCACACCATCTAAATCAACCAAAACTATTTTCTTTCCTGCAGATGAGCCACCAGTACCAAATCCAACCATTAATCCTATGGAAGAGGTTACAGGTAACTTGATTACATTAAGAGCTACTTATAATGGCTTAGATGATGACTTTCGTAGTTCAGTTCCTTTTAGAGAATATGTGGATATGATGAACACTTTGATGCCCAAGAAAGAATACAGAAGGGAGCATGACATAAGTGGAAGAGAGCTCAAAACTAAAATAAGCAAGTTTATAGCACCTACTTTTGATGGAACAAATAAAATTTCAGCTAGAGCATGGCTACAAAAATTACAGACCTTCTTCACACTTAACCCCATGAAGGAGAGTGATTTTGTTCAAATTGCAAGTCTACACTTGGAAGATGCAGCCTATGATTGGTGGTATCATGGAATGACTACTCAAGGTCATGATCAGGTAACTACATTTGATGATTTTAGTCAAAGAGTGATAGATAGATTTGACCTCAAGGATGATGATTATGAGGGTGTTGTTGTGCATGATGGTGAGATACCTGGTGTAGATGAGCAGACATTGAGCATTCATGACTTTTCTGAGAGAGAGTACCAGGCACAGTTAGATGCTTCGTCACATGAGGTTGAGGCTAGTAGTACTTCACATGATTTATCCTGCCAGCTGAAGGTGTGTGAAGACAGTATTGTCACTACATTATCTCATCATGACAGGTATGTGGAGTTAGTTGGTATTGGTCATATTACTCAAGTCAGGATTTTGCTTGAGTTACCAGCTAATTCTAGTTTATAGATATGGACTCGAGATTCTTATATTGGCATTTGGGGTTCAGTTGACTATAAATCATTAACACTTTTTGGTAGCAGTGATTGTTTGGGTGCTACCATGGATTTGATTAGCAGATTGCACGGTGTTGTCTTTTCTTATGCCAGGAGCTTATCTGATGTTTGTATTAGTTTTTATACACCGATGTTGGGCTTTGTTCATATATCTAGTCGACCATACTTGCTGGAATGTGTTGATGATATTTCATATTTGGCAGTGTGTACAGATGAGTCCCAGGATCATATTGGCATTGATGACATCCAGGAGGATGTAGTGGGCAGTTTTGAAGACTTAGTTTCCTTGGGTACAGAGGAGTTGGACAACAGTGCTAATGTTTTTGATACTTCGTATGTTGATATGAGCTTTAGATTTAATTCACAGGGTATGGATTGTAATACTCTAGAGACTAGTGACTTTGAGGATACTCCTTTAGACAGTGCATCAGAGGAGGATTGTAGGAGACAGTCAAGCCAGTGCCATCATGTGCCTAATCAGTTAAGAGTTAGTGACCGAGACATTGTTATCGCTCGCCAGCATTTTGATGCTGCTCGTCAGTTGTTAGCAGTTTATGGATGGGGTTCTCCTACTAGTGATGAGCAAGAAGGTAGTTATCTTTCCTTGATAGAGATCCACTCTTTATGGGAGGCTATCCAGATTCTGAGACAGGATTATATGCAGTTGGTAGCTGACAGAGATTATCTTATGAAGTGGGGCAGTACAGCATATGATGCATTGTTGGCCAAGGAAGATGAGGTGAGTGAGCTTACTGAGCAGCTTGTGGTGACTTCTGAGATTCTTGAGAGTACTCAGTTGGCTTTCAAGGAGTCACAATTTCATTTGGCTAAGGTGACCATGGAGTTAGAGCGACTACAGTCTTCACCTGATTCTATACAGTCACAAGCAGTGGTGTTTGGTGATCCGAGGATGTCCATGGCCGAGATTGTCAAAGACAGTGGAGATGGGGATGCATCCATTCTTGATACTAACATTGGAATATCAGGTTCATTCCCACTAGAGTTAGGTTTAGTTGAGTTGGGTATTGTAGTAGATTGTTGTATGCCTGACATGGTGGTGGCATCTAGTATTGATGGCACAGAGACTAGAGATGTATCAAAGATCATGTGTGATGTTGGTGAGTCGACAGTTGGCATGGTTCTTGCTAGTAATACTACTTCCTTGGTGATATCTTTGGACGTAGTAGTCAGTTCCAACATGGTTAATGATCAATTGCAGTTAGTTTCATCTGGATTACAGTCTAAGCCACTGACTGAGATTGGCGCATTCTATCAGCATTACACTATGAGGTATGCTCATCAATTTACCTTTGATGACCATGTTGATGAGATAATGATACAAAGATGTACTTTGGTTCCTAGTACTTATCATCAGTTATGGGACAATTTGATGCCTCAAGATGAGAGTTGTGATGGGCATGACATGGCAATAGGTTCTACAGTTGAAAGCTTGATAATACATGACTTAGAGCAGGAGTTTCAGAGTGATGCTTCAGCAGGTGTTGTTATTGATTCTACTCCTTTGGCTATGACATCTCCTGACTTAGCCGGTGATCAGTCACAGTGGGTTATATCACTTGTTCATGGTGAGTTATTGACTAAGGTTGGTTTTTTTTTATCAACATTATATTGCAAGGTATGTACATCAGTTAGCATTTGATCCTTGTGTTGAGGAGTTGATGGCAGGAAGATTTGGTCTGGGTTCCAATTCTTGCTATTTATCTTGTGATGGCTTTTCACCATCAGGGGTGCATGGTAGTTATGGTTATGAGATAGTGGCTAGTGATTTGCAAAGTTGTGTTGACTACAGGAGTTGTACAGTGTGTGGATTCTCCATACTTGGTATAGTTTCATTCGAGAGCATTCACCATTGTTGCAGAGTTGGATTGTGCATTCCGTATAGGCCAGTGGGATGCGTTGATGGTATTTACTGTGTTGGTAGTTTGATTTGTCCACTTTGCTTGGGTTCTGATGTTCTAAGAGTTTGTGCCTCATGGGTTTTTGACTGTGGTAGTGGTGATTTTGGATTTTGGTTGAGCTATAATTGTCAGTTTGATTATGGATTCATCTTGCTCATATTGCAGAGGATAATTGGTAGTAGTATAGTTCATGACTACATTTGGGATCCAGGTGGATTGATTGGATTATTGTTTATCCATTGCTTGAGGACAAGCAATGTTTGGGAGGGGAGGACTTGTCATGTCCCCTTTTCAAATAATTAAAAAATAATAATCTTTGCTAAGGCAGGCAGGCCCAAGAAAGTGAAGTTTCGGAAAAAGGGGGTTAATCTTTGGAAACCGTTGGACTAATAAATGAAAATTATTATTAAAATATGTTTCATTAACCTCTCTTGGACGTGAGTTACAGTTATGCCCTCTTTTAAGGGGTTTTGGAGGCATTTTGGGCTCATTCCAGAACTTTATTTTTGCTCATTCTTTGTTATTCTTCAGAGGCTGCCAAACCTGTGGAGAAGGAGACCCAAGAACGGGAGTTTGCAGGTTTCCAGGGAGACCCAAGAACGGGAGTTTGCAGGTTTCTAGGAAGGCTAAGGACGGGAGTTTGAAGCCATTCCATGTGCATGCTCATACAGAGTTTGCCTTTGTGCTGAACAGTGCAGATTTAAAAGGGACATTTCATATTCTCTCTCATAAAGAATGTTTTCATATAATACTCTCTCTCTCCTCTATTGACATCGATGAAAAAGGTATCATTATGTCAATTCTCTAAGTTCAATCATGTTCAAAAAAATATATTCAAGTGTCCAAATAATATCAATGCAAGAGTCCTTAATGAGTCACCTCTACCATAGATACTCCCCCATAGGAGAAGCATCAAGCATCAATTCCAAAAAAATGAAATAGTGTAGTGCTACCAACTAGATTGACACAATCTCTACATCACCTACTCTAAAGTAGGTTAAGGCATAACCCCTATTAGAAATATAAGAGGAGAAACTGAGAGGGGAGGGGTGAATCAGTTACCACTAAAATAAATCCCAGAACCCTTAGATGCCAATACAAAGAAAAAATTTAAAATAGAAAACTTGCTAATGCTCGACAAACAAAGAAATGTTGTACTCGGTAAGGATTGCTTGGTAAAGTTCAACATGAAAAACATTAGAGATTAACTGTGATTACCATTACTTTAACATATAAATAAAATAACATGAGCACATTTGACACCAAGATTTAATAAGGAAACCAAATTTGGGAAAAATCACCAATTGCAACAAGTTACTATTTTCACTCTTCTAAAGTGATCCCTATTAGGAGTCAACCCTATTAAAAGTTACAAAACACACTGTTAGGTGTGACCCTATTAGGAGTGGCCTTGGTAGAGGTCTTGAAATAATTCAATAGAACTATCACCTTGTTAGAGGATTTACAGATAGCTATTAAGCCAACTCTGTTAAGAGATTTAGATCACTGCTACAATGGTTAGAGAGTAATAACGAGATGACCCGATTTGAATGTAACTAATTTACTAATTGCAAATATCTTTTTAGGCTTGTACTTGATCCTTCCAAATCAAATATGACTTTTCTTCTCCACAAGGATATTATGCTTATCCTTCAAATTTGCTTCCTCTTCTCATTACTTGGTTCTTCAATTATATCATCACGAAAATTACACACTTTGAAAAAACAACTTGACTTTATACTTATATTATCCACTTTGTCAAGTCAGCTCAAATACAACTTAGAATAATCAACATTTATCACCTTAGTTAGCTAGAATATAAGTTTACACAAAATCACAAAGTTGGCCAAAGTGTAGCCACTTGGGTTTTAAATATCGGCTTGGTGAGGTTTTGATACTTGATTCATACTACATAGCTCAGTCAATAGTGACTTAGAAATGATTTCCTTTGTTAGCCAATGGAAGCTTGGTTAATACTGCAAACTCACAAAAATCCTTCAGCAGCCGAGTGAGCTCGGTTAGCATTGATTCTATCCAATTTTTCTTCATTAACTAAGTGATATCAATTAACACTCATCTTCAATAGACTTTCCTTGATAGCCGAGTGAACTCAACAGACATTGCCTTCTAATCTTGGTAAATATAGGAATGCTTGGTAGACAGAAAAAATGATCTTCACTACTTGAGTGAGCTCAGCATACACTAACTAAAACTGATATGACATTTGTGTAACATCAAAGAAAACACACAATCAATCAATTGTATCCAACAATCTCCCTCTTTCAAAACTAAGAAACATATCCTTAGTTTTATTTTGATTCTTATCCATGAGAATTCCCACTATTAATACGAACTCTTTCCTATCTATGGATTTCTCCCTTTGTTCGAAAACTACTGTAAACTTCTCCCCCTTATTGTAAACTTCTCCCTCTTAGAGAAATTTCTTATGAGATATGACAGTATAATTTCTCCCTCTTTGACAACATATGCCAAAGACAACAATTCTATTATTATCAATGTACCTTAGGTACTAATTCATTTTCAATATGCCCTTGTTAATTTTGCATCAACTGATTGATCTTCAATATGCTCTAGTTGATGCATCACTAAACTTTAACATACATAACATTAGAGATTAACAGTGATTAAAATTACTTTAACATATAAATAAAATAGCATAAACATATTTGACACCAAGATTTAACGTGGAAACCCAATTTGGGAAAAACCAGCAATTGCAACTAGTTACTATTTTCACTCTTCTAAACTAGGCCCTTTTAGGAGCCAACCCTATTAAAGGTTACAAAACATACTGTTAGGTGTGATAATGTTAGAGGATTTAATCACCCTATTAGGAGTGGCCTTGTTAAAGGTCTTGAAACAATTCAATTAAAATCCCACCTTGTTAGAGGATTTACAAATAGTTATTAAGCTAACTCTATTAAGAGATTTAGATCACTGCTACAATGGTTAAAGAGTAACAATGAGATGACCTAATTCGAATGCAACTACTTTGTTAATTGTGGATCTCTATTCAGGCTTGTACTTGATCCTTCTTGATTGACTATGACTTTGCTTCTCCACAAGGATATTATGCTTATCCTTCAAATTCACTTCCTCTTCTCATTACTTAGTTCTTCAATTATACCATCATGAAAATTACACACTTTGAAAACTCAACTTGAATTTATACTTATATTATTCACTTTGTCAAGTAGGCTCAAATACAACTTAGAATAATCAACATTTATCACCCTAGTCAGCTAGAATACAAGTTTACACAAAATCACAAAGTCAGCCAAAGTGTAGACACTCAGGTTCTGAAGACTAGCTCAGTGAGGTTTTGATACTTGATTCATACTACATAGCTTGGTCAATACTAACTTAGAAAAAATTTCCTTTGTTAACCAACAGAAGCTTGGTTAACACTGTAAACTCATGAAAATCCTTTGGCAACCGAGTGAGCTTAGTTAGCACTGACTCCATCCAATTTTTCTTCATTAATTGAGTGATCTCGGTTAACACTCATCTTCATCAGACTTTCCTTGATGCTCAAGTGAACTTGGTAGACACTACCTTTTGATCTTGACAAACATAGGATCACTTGGTAGACATAGAAAATTGTCTTCACTACTCCAGTGAGCTCAACATACACTGATTAAAATTGATATCACATTTGTGTAACATCAAAGACACCACACAATTAATCAATTGTATGCATCAAACTCCAAGCATACAACTCAAGTACTCAAATGTGTCCTTAGCCAAAGGTTTTAAATATGTATGCTATTTTCTCCATTGTACTAACATATTTCAATATGATCTCTTTATCTACTATGTTTTCTCTTAAAAAGTGATATTTAATTGAAATGTGCTTTTTCTTTGAATGTAAAATTGGATTCTTTCAGATACTCATACTTGTATTATCACAATGTATGATAATAAAGGCAATAAACTCAATTCTAATGTCTTTCAACATTTGCGTCATCTAAATAATTTGATTACATTTATTTGTTGCTACCACATACTCTACTTCCAATGTACTCTATTAAATACAATCCCATTTCTTTCTTAGCCAAGAAACCAATCTTCCTCCCAAGAAGAATGCTCCACCACTAGTACTCTTTTTGTCATCTACACTTCCTACCTAATCAACACCAATGTATGCACACAATGTAAAATCTTGTGATCAATCATACCATAAATCATAATTGTGTTCTTTTCAAATATTTAAAAATTATTTTTAGTACCACATAGTGTGTCCCTTTGGGATCTACCTGAAATCCTACCACAATTCCAACTACATTAGCTATATTGACTCTAGTATGTGCCAAATACTATGATCCACCAATCATGGATCTATACTTCTTCTATTCAGCACTAGGGGATTCATCTTTGTCAGATAACTTACATCTAGTTACCATAGGTGCTCCAATAGGTTTAGAACTTTCCAATCCAAATATTTATAACAAATATTTGAGATACTTATCTTGTGATATGAAAATATTATCTTTTTTATGCACAATCTACAATCCCAAGAAATATTTTATCTCTCCAATCATACTCATCTCAAATTCTTCCTCTATCTATTTTGTAAATGTCTTGCTAGCTTCATCATTACCTCCAAAAATAATGTCATCTAAAAATACTATAATAATCAATAATCCATCTTCATTCTTCCTTAGATATAAAATAACTATCAACATTACCTTTTACAAATCCCACTTATGTCAAGTGCTTATCCAATCTTGCATCATAATTATAATCTTTTCCAAGATTACTAGCAAATTGTCAACTCACTGTCTTCATAAAATTTCATATGTTGATCATCTAATTATGCCTTCCTAACCAAGGTATCTTTGACATGTCTTCAACCTCTGTCCAAGTCCTACTAAGCCAGTTTCATCATTATGAGAAGATATAAATCAAACACCATCATCCACTTTCCAAAAATATTTTCTGAAAGCTCCCTTTAGTAAAATCTTCATAACTTTGTACAAACTTCATATTTCTATATGCACTCATAACCATAACATCTAGAAATACTCTAGAACACAATCTTAGGTGTGCATAGATTTGATCTTCAATCCTTGAACCATGTCAAGATCTTCTTACTCTATAACTCTACCAGTCTTCATAAAATAACAAATGTATTGACATCAATGACAAACACTTTCATAAATGCAACACATAACCATTTAATCTAGTCTCTAGCAATGCTAACATACTCCTCCATAGAATATCATCAAAATTCATGCTAACAATCTTCCCCTTTTACATTGATGGTAACATAGATGGAAAAGACCTAAGTTCCAAGAATATTAAATATATTTATTCCTCATATGCCTTTTCTCCCCCATTCATGTTTCCCATGAATGTAAACATACAATAACCAATATGAAAAAGGAAGATCTTAATCTCCCCCATACATCGATGAATTTATTTCTACCATAAGGATTACTCTGTCAAATATTCTTTCCCATTGACATTAATCAATGTTTTCATGTACTATTCTCTCTCATAAATAATTTTTTCATATAATACCCTCTATACTCCATTGACATCAATGAAAAATTTATCATTATGTCAATTCTCTAAGTTCAATCATCTCCAAAACAATCTATTTTAGTATCCAAAGATACTATCAAAATACCAATGCAAGAGGCCTTAATGAATCACCTCTACCATAGATACTCTCCCATAGGAGAAGCATCAAGCATCCAATCCAAAAAAATTAAATAGTTTTGTGCTACCAACTGGATGTTGATCTCATTTTTGTTTTGACAAGGTAGTGACAAAACACTTAGTCATTATCTAGCAAAGATATAGTGCAATCTGATTACATAGTGTATGCCAAGCATAAGCCTCCAGACAATGCATCTAGAGTAATATGATAGTTAGTGTCAAGCACTAGTAGGTGCTGAGAAATTAGTGTGTGTTGAGTCATTTAGGTGTCAAGCCAATAGAAGGAGCCAAGTAAATAGTATGTGCTAATTGATTCAACTATCAAGCAACAATATGTGCCAAGATATTCAAGAGCTAGGTAACAACATAAAGAGCATAGTGAAGGTTGAGCATCAGAGTCTTTGGATGCTGAGTGAATAGTCAAAGACATAGTTGTTTGTAATGGAAAAAACTTCTATGTAACCAATTTTTAGTTGACATAATCATGATTTTTTGATTATAGAAGATAAGTATTGATTCATATTATGAATCCCTATGTAATGCACGCAACCAATAAAAAAAGGGAAGCAATTAGGCAGTAATATGGATCAGCCACAACTATTGATTCTAACCTAATCCATCTCCACCATTATTTATTTAAGGAGAAAAATCCTAAAAGAGTTTGAGAGAATGATACATGCATAAGGAGACTAATGCTAAGAGCAAAGATGGCATTCATGGTGGCATAGATGGCTAAGATAGAGTTATACATTCTAGAATCAATTTAAGGAGAATAAAGTGAAGCAGTGAAAGGATAGAGAAGACATATTTGATCAAGAAGATCAAGGTTTAAACAATAAAGAGGAGACCTAATATTAAGGAGCAAGGTGCTAGCTAAAGGATTAGGTGTTGGATCATTATAATAGTTGATACAAAGTAAATCTCTTAACTAAGTAGTCCTAATAGGATATTATAAATCTCTTAATCAAATGCTTACTTAATTGTGAGTTTTAAATCCTATAGCAAGGTGAGATCTAACAATATTTTTAAGACTTTGATAAGGAAGACCTTTCATAAGGTATATCATAGCTTATGATCAAAATATTAAATAATGGGCCATGCATTACAGCTGTAGTAGTGAATATTTGTGAGGGTCATCCCCACCTCAGTTTTACCTTCTCCTTGGAGGGTTTCTGGGCTACCAAAATCTCTTGTGTTATGTGTTGAATTGCTTTATGCTATGAATGTGATGTATGGTTACCTATTTCAGTTTGTATGCTAAGTTATGAGATGGATGTTTGGTGAATTATTTTTAAGGTTAAAGTTTTAAGTGTTGATTCACCGTCCCTTTTTAGAACTTACTTTTCCATTATTAATTCCAATAGTTGGTATTAGAGATAAGTTCTCTTGAAGGAAAGCTTGAAAATTTGAGAGATAAGATCTTGAAGGTGGAAGTCTATGAACTAGAAAATAATATTGAGAACTAGAAGATTGAAATCAAATTGGTCCTACATCAGTTGAATGAAGCAAGAGATTTGCTACAGTAGTCACTAAAGAGAAGGAAATAAATAATTATGCAGCAAATGACACACAATATGAAGAAATATACACTACTGGATTATTTGCAGGTGAAATCTTAGAAGATTTTGATGCAGTAATTACAAACCTAAGGAAAACTAATGGTGTCCTATATGAAGAAGTCAAGAATCTGAAAAGGGAACAAGAAGTTGAATCAATATTATTGTGTGAGACAACTAAAATGGGAGAGAAATTTGAGGAAGAAAAAGTCATGATTGAAGAAGATAAGATATTACTGATAAAAAAACTTGAAGAGAAGACATCAGATTTACAAAAGCTTGCAAACATGCAATTGGATACAATGAACTAGTTGATGCTATCAAACCATGAATTGAATTGGAAAGACATTGAGATCACAAATTTGAAGTCACAAAATGATCTACTAAAAAATGAGTTAAGGGGAGAAAAAGATAAGCTCAACAAGCCAAGTGAAGCCATACAATACCTAAAAGTGATACTGCTAGATTGGGATACATTAATATTGAAGGAGAATCATCTATAAGTGGTGAGAAAAGGAATAAAAAAGGTAAGAATAGTAAATCCACTTATCATAATTGTGTAAAATTAGGTCATACAAAAATTTTGTAGGAGCAAAACTGACAATCAAAACCCTAAGTAGAAATACATAGAATATTGCTACAATAACAACAAGCAAGGACATCACACACATGAATGCAGGTTCAAGATCATAAGCACTCAAATATTTGAAGGATAATGTTACATTTGTTAGAAGTATGGACACAAATAATATGAATGAATATCCAAGCCTAAGTGGACATCAAACAAGAAAACAAAAGTACACCATAATGGGAATTATTACAATTGCGATGATAATACAAGATATAGTTGTCACAATTGTTAAGAATATGCTCATGTTGCTGAAAATTACAGAAGGACACATTTCAAAAGAAATTATAAAATATGGTTGAGTGAGATTACATGTTTTAATTGTTTGAAGGTTGGTCATGTTAGCAGAAACTACCCAACTCGGTCACCTACATCAAAAATGATTCTAATAAGGGGAAAGGAAAGGTTGATGTTGAAAAGGTGAAGATGCAAATGAACGAGACATGGAAAAAGAAGGAAGATTGCAACACATTAAGTCAAGATGAGGTCACTTTATCCAATGCATTAGATGATCACATCACCCCCAACTAGGCAATAAAAGGTATCTGTGGAACTAATATTAGAAATTTTATATTATGCATGAGTTCCAAATATCTAAGATATGAAAAGATCATATATGCATGAATTGAATAGAAGTAAGAGATATTCTATCATTATGTTGTTTTCTATTTTGTTGCCGAGCATCTAGAAATTATAGTTATAGCCAAGTTATGGAGACATGGTAGTATGAGTCAAGCTTTCTATGTTAGTCAAGCATGTTGAAAATCCTATATTAGCTAAGCTTACAACTATGTAAGCACTGAGCAATTAATGCAAAATTTGAAGGGTTATATAGTCAATTTTCAATTCATTTGCACCTACCAAAGATTGAAGAGCACCAAAGAGAATTGTAAAAGGAGATTCAAGCATTTGTGAACTAGATTCTACTACAACTTGACATCATTTATTAGATTTGAGAGGTATTTAGCTTGTGCCTAGTTAAATTGTTTCATATTTCACAAGACCTAGAGAGTCATTATGGTAGCTAGCTCTTTAGCTAGACCTAGGAAAGAGGGGAAGGATGTTTTCAATGTGCAATTAATAAGTAATGATGTTAGAGAAACCCCATTCAGTGTAATTCCTAAGATTATGTATAAGGTAGACCCATCTGGTGTGTTATTCATGATACCACCAAAGGTTTTAATGATTCAGGATGTGCGATGTTGCTATACTTGTAAATTAGGAGAAGTAGGTGATATGGAAATAAGAGAAATCTACTAGAAGTTATGTAACAATAGAGTGTTGAAGGAGGAGAAAAAAATCATTGAGCAAAAAGGGTTGACACGTGCCCTATACTTTCCTTAGGTTTTCAAAATTGAGTGGATTAAGATCATTTTGAGTCAGATACATGATAATCAATTGTGGCTAGAGAATGGGCCAATTAGGATTTCAAAGAGGATTATACACCGAGAAATAGGGTATCCTACCCTTGACAAGGAGAAAATAATGAGAAGAAATGCAAAGGAAGCTATAGAAAAGAACATTGGAGCCATGTGGAACAAGAGAGGGATGTCAATTGACACAACCATAGATCCTAGTGTTGCCTTTGTAGTTCATGTCACAACACACAAATTATTTTAGTCAAGCTGACTAAATAGTGTCTCATGCATGGTAGTTGACCTAGGTTACAAAATTTTAAAGAGGGATCACTTTTATGACCTAGCTAAGCTACAACTACAAAAGTTGTTAGAAAATTTGGAAGCTATCAAGAAGGTTAAGAGTGCCTCACGTAAGTTTGGTTCCTTGATTGTTTGCATATATTTCTATGTGCAAAATACTTTACCTAAATTTGGAAAAGTTGTTTGGAAGACCAATAGGTTAGTGACATAAGAGATTGCAAAGTTCATTGAACAACTTGGAGAAAACTTTGAATCAATTATGACTAGTTATTTTGAGGACTTCAAGAAATCCATGAAGCAAAGGTTGACAATTTATCAGTAGTAGAACAATACTACAATGATATAAGTTTCCTAGTTGATGTTGATTACCCATATGTGTAGGAAAAAATACCTAGGGTAAGATGGTTAAGTCCATTACCTTATAAAATAAATGTGGATGAAACCTCAACAACAATCACAGCTTTACCGACATAGGAGATTGAAAGGATGCTACATCCTTTAGAAATTATGATGAGGCCAAATCTAGAATAAATAAAAAATTTAAAAATTACCTCATTGATCAAAAAGAAGAAAAGGATGGTTAAGAAAATGAAAGATAAATTTGGTGAAGAAGATTAGGAAGAAGAAGAAGAAGAATCAGAAGACCAAGCACCACTTGAACTTACACAAGGCTTAGGTAAAGATAAATATGATGATGCTAAAGGTACCAAGGAAGAAAAAGCTAAGGAAGCACCCAAGTAAATTGAAAAGAAGAGAAAAGAAAAGAAACAAGTAGTGGAGAAACCAAAGAAGACTATGAAGAAGTCACAATGAAAGCCAGTTGTACTTTTAACAAGGTCAAGTACTAGGGCAGCCACAACATAGGCAAAAGAAGTTACAAAGGCCAAAGGAAAAAGAGGAAGTGCTACAATAGAGCCAAGCCATCCTAATAAGAAGCCAAGGAGGAAATACACACCTCAAGATAATTCAAATGAGAAAAAGATAGAGTCTGATGACTTGAGTCAATTCAAAGAGGTAAGCCACAATCCTTCATTTGACATTGACAATTTGTGTGAAAATATTAAGACCAATGGAGATTTGTTAGGTTTCACTAATGTTGATTTTGATAAGTTAGGGAGTGTGTAGATAAATAATATAGAAGAGGCCATATATGATATGATGGCAACTTTTAAGACCACTCCACTAGAAATTGCCAACTCAATATGAAAAAGTTGATATGATAGAGTTGATCAGAAGTGGCTATTTATTTTAACCACTAAAAGAAAAATTATAGAGGCTACATTAGCTCCCAAGTTATGCCTTCTTTGGATAATCAAATGATTGCTAAGGAAATGGATAAATACAAAGGGATATTTTCTCCCAAGTATCGAGCATGTCATATTTTAAAGAAACAAGTAGAGGAGGTGGTAACACAAAGCACATTGCTTTGGAAAGTTATTTATGGGTTATCCACAAAGGCCATAGAGAAGAAAGGATAGAAAGAAGAGAAAGGCACTAAAAGAGATGTGGAAAATAAAGGAGATAGAGAAAAGGAGAATACAAAGAAGGATATAGACCAACAAAGGAAACTATTGCAAAATAGGGGTAGGAAAATATTGTAGAAGAAGAGCAACAAGATGTACAAGAAGTACAACTACCAAGTGCTAGTCCCCCACATGGAGAGAAAGAGAGTCAAAAGGACTTAGTGATCATCAAGGATGTTCTTGACTCTACATCTCAGAATTTAAATCCTTTGACTGAGGAGGATTTGAAGAAAATACTACAAGACTCTACCAATGCAACCATTCTATGCACAAACCCAATATTAGTGAGACTAGATGAAATTTAGAAAGAAAAAATTGCATCTGCAGGGGTCACAAAACAAGCTACACCAAATGTGCCCCCATTAGTTATAGAGGGAAAATAGAAAGAATCATAGGATCTACAAAGAGATAAAAGTGTAAACCTTGAACAAAAAGTTGCAACTACATAGACACTATCTAAAATGCCTACAGTTTTCATTCAAATGAAAGAGGCAGAAGCACAACCAACAGTTACATCATTGTCAAGCATAAATAGTTCAGGTTTATTAGCTATAGTTATCATTGATAAGGACAAAACTAAAGAGAACAAGGATCAGGAATCAAGTCTTTTTATGGATTTCACGATCACAAGTTGAAGTACATAAAGAGGAAGAAAAGATTGAAGAGCACATGTTGACTACTGCACCTGAGGAGAAAATTGCCATACACATGTTCGTTAGTTGTCCAGTCTCTACATCTTCTCTCAAGAGTCAAACACTTCAGAGGCCAAGCACTCAAGCCACACCACTATAAATGTAAAGGCCAAGTCCCAGAACACCTTAGAGTGATGATGCTACATCATTTAAGGATGTAAGCTTAGATGAGGTGATTGCACTACCAAAGTTTGATTTGAATACAACCACAATTGAAGAAATGGGCATTCTTCAAAATGCTTTACAAAGGAAGGAAAGGAAATGAATCTTAGGAGGGAGGATAAGAAAAAGAAAGTATTGCATGAAATCAAAGATATATTTACTAATGCTTTTATTCTCCTAGATATAAGTAAAGATAAGCCTATTATGGAGCAACTTTTCAACATAGTGAACATGATTAGGGATGTAGACACATAAACTAAGTAAAACTATTAGAATGGTTTGAAAGGAAATTTCAAACAAAAGTTTTGGAAAAGATATCAAGTGCTATTGCACTTAGATAGATTGATCTAGAAACAAAAATGGAAAATATAAATAAGATGTTAGAGAAATTTTTTCTCTCTATACACTAAGTTATGCAACATTGATATATTCACGAAGGAGACACAATAGTCTATTGACTAGTTGCAAGGAGATTTGCAACTCATAGGTACTACATTGAAACAATCTCCTGGTAATAGTCAATTACATTTTTAGTGGTTAATCACAACTCAAAGTAGGCTTACTAACTTGCAAGCACAAGATTTCAACATTAGATCTACTTTGATTAGTATCCAATCCATATTGACACCTCACATGGAAGTATTGCATAAGGAACTAGCCTATGTAGAAACATTGATGAAGAAAGATTCCCATTTTTCTACACATGAAGGCTTAGTTGACCTGGCCTAAAGTTTCAATTTTTTTTGTGAAAATTTTGGATGAAGTTTGTCAAGGAAGATATATACTCAATAGGAGTACCATAAGAAGAAATAGAAATTAAGTATTTACTCAAGGGGAGTAACAAGATATGGAGAATAGACAACATTTTTGATGTAGATGATGCAAATTTTGAAAATTTGAAAATTTTGTATAAAAGTTGAGCTAAAAACATACATTGTCTAATGCATTCATAGAATAAGAATGTATATGCCATGAAAATTTATTTTTTCCACTCATATAAAAGTGGGGGATTGTTGATCTCATTTTGGTTTTGACAAGGTAGTGACAAAACACTTAGTCATTATCTAGTAGAGATATAGGACAAGTTGAGTACATAGTGTATTCCAAGCATAACCCTCTACGAAATACATGTCGAGTAATATGATTGTTTTTTTCACGCACTAGTAGGTGCTAAGTAGTCAATCCATATCATGTCATTCAGGTACCGAGCCAATAGAAGGAGCCAAATAAATAGTATGTGTTGAGCTATTTAGGAGCTGAGTAAAAAAATAAAGAGCACAATGAAGGTCGAGCATCTGAGTCTTTGGATGCTAAGTGAACAGTCAAAGACATAGTTGTTTTTAATGGCACAAACTTCTATGCAACCAATTTTTGGACAACATAATCATGATTTTTGGATTATAGAAGATAAGTATTAAATCATATTACAAATCCCAAAATAATGTATGAAACCAATCATAAAAGGGAAGAAATTAGGTGGAAATATGGATCAACCACAACCATTGATTCTAACCTAATTGATCTCCACCATTGTTTATTTAAGGAACAAAACCCTAAAATGGTTTGAGACAATGATACATGTGTGAGGAGACAAATGCTAAGAGAAGAGATGGCATTCATGGTGGCATTAATGGCTAAGATAGAATTATACATTGCAGAATTAGTTTAAGGAGAACAAAGTCAAGCAGTGAAAGGATAGAGAAGACATATCTAATCAGAAGGATCAAGGTTTAAATAATAAAGATGAGATATTAAATTAAGCAACAAGGTGCTAACTGAAGGATCAGGTGCTGGATCATTCTAATAGATGATACAAAGTAAATCTCTTAATAGAGTAGTCCTAACAAGATGTTGTAAATATATTAATTGAGTTCTTACTTAATTGTGAACTTTAAATCCTTTAACAAGGTGAGAATTAATAGTCTTTGTAAGCCTTCTATAGGGCATACCTTTTAGAAGGTAGATCATAGGTTATGATCAAAACATTATAGCCATAATAGGCCACACTTTACAATTGTAGTAGTGAAGATTTGTGGATATCATCCCCACCTATATTTTACCTTCTCCTTGGAGGGTTTCTAGGTAACCAAAATCTATTGTGTTATGTGTTGAATTTACTTTATGCTATGGATGTGATGTATGGTTATTTATTTCAGTTTACATGCTAAGTTGTGAGATAGATGTTTGGTGAAATTTTTTTTAAGTTAAATTTTTAAGTGTTGATTCATCCCACCTCTTAGAACTTACTTTTCCTTTGTTAATTCCAACACTGGACTAATGTAGTCTCTACATCACCTACTCTGAAGTAGGTTATGGTAGAACCCCAAGTATACAGCTCAAGTACTCAAATGTATCCTTAGCCAAAGGTTTTGTAAATATGTCTACTATTTGCCCCATTGTCCTAAAATATTTCAATATGATCTCTTTATCTACAACCTTTTATCTTAAAAGTGACATTTAATTGAAATGTGCTTTTTCTTTGAATGTAAAATTTGGATTCTTTTACATGCTCTTTAAACTTATATTATCACAATGTGTGATAATAGTGATAGTAAACTCAATTCTAATGTTTTTTAGCATTTTATTCATCTAAATAATTTGATTAAATTTATCCATTGTTGCTACATACTCTACTTTTGATGCATTCTATGAATACAATCCCATTTCTTTCTTAGGCAAGAAACCAATATTTCTCCCAAGAAGAATGCTCCACCAGTAGTACTCTTTTTGTCATCTACACTTCCTACCTAATCAACATTAATGTATGCACACAATGTAAAATCATGTGATTAGTCATACAATAAACCATAATCATGTGTTCTTTTCAAATATTTGAAAATTCTTTTTCCTACTGCATAGTGTGTCTCTTTAGGATCTACCTAAAATCTTGCCACAATTACAATTGTATTAGCTATATAGAGTCTAGTATGTGTCAAATAATGCAATCCACCAATCATGGATCTATACTTCTTATGTTTAGCACTAGGGGACTCATTTTTGTTAGATAACTTACATCTAGTCACCATAGGTGTTCCAATAGGTTTACAACTTTCCAATAAAAATATTTATCACAAATATCTTAGGTACTTAGCTAGTGATATGAAAATATTATCTTGGTTTTGCACAATCTACAATCCCAAGAAATATTTTTGTTGGTAATATGAGAGGAGTAACTGAGAGGGGAGGGGTGAATCAGTTACCACTAAAATAAATCCTAGATCCCTTGGATGTTAGATCAAAAAAAAATTCTGATAACTAAATATTGTTGATGCTTGGTAAACAAAGAAAAATGTTGCAACTTAGTAAGCATCTATGATTGCTCGATAAACATTAACATGGAGATCATTAGATGTTACTTATCTTAATTGTAAGCATAAAAATAAATAGCATGAACACAATAACACCAAGATTTAACGTGGAAACCCAATTTGGGAAAAATCACCAATTGTAACTAGTTACTGTTTTCACTATTATGAAGTGAGCCCTAATAAGAGCCAACCTTGTTAAAGGTTACAAAGCACACTGTTTGGTGTGGCCTTGTTAGAGGATTTAACCACCCTACTAAGAGTAGCCTTGTGAGAGGTCTTGAAAATAATTCAATAGAATTTTCACCTTGTTAGAGGATCTACAAATAGCCTTTAAGCCAACTCTGTTAAGAGATTTTGATCACTGCTACAATGGTTAGAAAGTAAGAATGAGATGACCTGAATTGAATGCAACTAAATCGCTGATTACAGATCTTTGTTCTAGCTTGTACTTGATCCTTCCTGATCCAATATATCTTTGCTACTCATTGAGGATATTCTACTTATCCTTTTCTTCCTCTGCTCATAATTAGATCTTCAATTTTGCTCATTCAATATCACACTCTTACACACAACTTTTCTTCATTCACACTTTGAACCCACAACTTAATCTTTTACTTATATCATCCATATTGTCAAGTTAGCTCAAATAAAACTTAGAATAAACAATATTCATCATCTTAGTCAACTAGAACCAACAGATAAAATGATTAAGCTTAATATGCCAAAATAAGAAAATCATTCATTAGCTAACCCTACTTGGTAGACACTAACTCAGAAATAGTTTCCTGTGTTAACTAACAGGAGCTTGATTAACACAAAAAACACATAAAAATCCTTTGGCACCCAAGTGAACTCAGTAGACACTAGTTTTATCCAACTTCCCTTCATTAACTGAGTGAGCTCGATTAACACTCATCTTCATCATACTTTCTTCGATGCCTGAGTGAACTCAGTAGACTCTGCCTTCTAAACTTGACAAGCATAGGAACTCTCGATAGACATAGAAAACTATCTTCACTATTTGAGTGAGATACAACATTCACTGACTGAAACTGATATAACATTTGTGTAACATCAAAGGAAACATATAATTAATTTATTGTACCCAAAAATCTCCAACAATCTCCCTCTTTGGCATTAATGACAACACAACATGTCATAGCACAATGAAATTTCAAAGCAAGAATAAAATAAGGAACATATCCTTACTTTTATTTTGATTCTCATCCATGAGAACTCCCCTTGTCAGTGAGAGCTCTTTCCTATCTACAAAATTCACCTACTATAACAAAACTTCTAAACACTTCTCCCTCTAACTGCAAACTTCTCCCTCTTCGAGAAATTTTAAACTTCTCCATCTTTAACAACACATGCCAAAGACAACAATTCTCTTTTCAATATCAATGTACCTCAAGTACTGATCCATTTACAATATGCCCTTGTGAACTCTACATCAACTGGTGATCTTCAACATGCTCTGGTCAATGCATCACTAATATTTAAGTAGTGAGCTTCAGATAGGGGAATGACCCCTAGCTTACCTCTTAGATAAAAAAATGCATCCTTAGGTAATAGCTTGGTGAATATGTCTGCAATCTATTCTTTTGTATTAACATATTCCAATTTGACTTCTTTCTCTTGAACCAATTCCCTTAGGAAGTGATATTTTATAGCAATGTGCTTTGTTTTGGAATGCACCACTGGGTTTTTTGATATATTGATTGCACTGGTATTATCACAATATATGACAACTAGATCCTTGATTTCTATCTTCATACCTACCAACAGTTTCTTCAATCAAACAATGCTTGAGCAATTAACTTCTGTAGCCACATATTTTTCCTCTACTGTGGATTGAGATGTACAATTTTGCTTCTTGCTTGTCCCAGACACAAGTCTTTTACCAAGAAATAAAGCTCCACCACTAGTGCTCTTTCTATCATCAATAATACCTACCCAATCAACATTAATAAATACATTTAAGTCTAGATTGCCTCCAAGTTTGTACCATAAGTCATAATCTTTAGTACCCTTCAAATATCTCATGATTCTCTTGATTTCCATCACATGATTTTCTCAAGGATTTGTTGAGAATCTTGCCACCATACCAAATGCTAGTGCAATATTAGGCCTTGTATGCACTACATATTGTAGTTTTCCAATCATTGATCTATATGTGGTCTGATCTACTACCTTAGAATCATTATTTTTGGAAAGCTTATTTCTAGTAGACATAGGGGTCTCAATAGGATTTGAATCTTCCATTCTAAATTTTTTCAGTATCTCCTTGATATAATGTGATTGAGTGATGTAGATACCACTTTTGTTCTATTGTATCTGCAATCCAACAAAGAATTTAATGTCTCCAAACATAGACATTTCAAATTCTTTACTCATTTCTTTCGAGAATACTATGCACAAGTGATCATTTCTTTTGAATAAGGTGTCATCTACAAATATATCTACCAATACAATCTTCTTGTCTGATCCTTTGATATACAAGCTACTATTATCATTTGATCTTTGAAAACCAATCTATACCAAATAATTATGTAACCTTTCATACCAAGCTCTGGGATCTTGGTTCGGATGATACAAAGCTTTGTATAATTTACAAACCATGTCTCTTTTGCTAGGATCTATAAAACCTTCTGGTTGTTCAATGTAGACTTTCTAATCAAGAATTCCCTTTAAGAATGCAGATTTAACATCCATTTGATATACTTTAAATCCTCTATGTGTTGCATATGCAAGTAAAGTTCTAACACCTTCCAATATTGCAACAAGGGAAAAAATTTCACCATAATCAATACCTTCTTGAGAATAGCCTTTACATACCAACCTTGCTTTGTTTTTGGAAACTTCTCCATCTTCATTCAGCTTATTTCTAAATACCCATTTTGTGCCAATTACATTTTTATCCTTGGGTCTAGGAATAAGAGACCAATTTTTTTTCTTCTCGATCTATTCTATCTCTTCATTTATTGCCTTAACCCAACTTTCATTGTCCAATGCATCTTTAACATTTCTAGGTTTAAAATTGGCAAATAAACATGTACCTTTTAATTTACTTCTTGTCATTGTACCATCAAATTTGTCTCCAATAATCTAGTCAGGTGTATGATGCCTCCTAACATATCTTGCCAACATAGGTGCCTTAGATAATGACTAACTTTTACTGTCTACGACTCAGGTCCATAAGACTTAGTTTGAACTAACTTGATAGCCTCTTATTGCAACTCGAGTCCTTCAAACTGTGACTCAAGTTGCATTGGATGCAACTCAATAGCTGATGGAGATTTTAGGGACTTGGGAGGTGAAGCCTCATTTCCTTTAGACGTGATTGGTAATATATCAGTTTCATAATAAACAAATCTTCTATAATCTTTAGGTTCTTTATTGCTTTCTTCTTCACTCTTTTCTGCAAACTCATCAATATTCACATGTGCACTTTCTATGATTTTATGAGTAGATAGATTCAAACATCTATATGCCTTGCTTCTATAGGAGTATCCTAAAAACATGGCTTCATCACCTTTTACATTAAATTTTTCTTTTCTAGATTCTTTCAAGATATAACATTTGCTACCAAATACCTTCAAGTCACTTACATTTGGTTTGTAGCCATACCATAGTTCATAAGGAGTTTGATGCAAGTATTTTTTCAACTGTACTCTATTCAAGGTATGAACTGCAGTGCTAATAACTTCTTTCCAGTATTTGAGAGCAACATTCTTTTCAATCATCAATATTCTAGCACAATCCATGATAGATCTATTCCTTCTGTTAGCTATACTATTATGTACGAGGGGCTGATACCTATCTTTTGATTCCTCTTTCAATGAATAAATTATTGAATTCATTTGAGATAAATTCACCACCTCTGTCTGATCTCAAACATTTCAAAAAATTTCTAGGTTTTTTGCCAGATACCACTTGAACTTTTGAAAGGCTTTTGAGTTTTATTTTAAGTACATTACAGTCATCATTCTAGAATAATCATCAGCAAAAAGAATGAAAAAAAATTCTCCACTATAACTTTCTATTCCAATAGGACCACATAAGTCAATATGAAAAATATCCAAAATTTCTTCAGACTAATAGTTTTTGCTTTCGAAACTAGTATTTCCCATCTTTACCAATTTGGCAATTTTTGCATAAATCCATGTAAGGTTTTTCAAACTACGAAGACCTCTTACTCTCTTGTGTTTGCTAATCTTGATTAGATTATCAAAGTTTACATGACATAGTCTTTTGTTCCATAACCAACTTTCTTCTACTTGAGCAATAAAACATGAATTTTCACCAAGATCTAGATAAAATAGATTAACTTTTGTTTTCTTGTGAGAAACAAATAGATTTCCTTTAACATCTAGTAGTTTGGCCTTGCCTCTTATGAATTCTACCTTGAATCCAATGTTTTTCAACTATGCCACACTCAGTAGATTATGCTTAAATCCTTTAACCCGATAAGCATTATCACATACAAGTTCATTGGTCAATGAGATATGCCCTTTATCTTTTATGCAACAAGGTTCATTGTTTCCAAATCTCACACTACCTCCATCATATGGTTCCATATTTTCAGATTTTGTTTTATCTCTAGTCATATGATGTGAATAGTGACTATCAATAATCCATGTATCATTTTTGCTAACATGAGAGATAAGTGCCATCTTATTCCCTTCATCATCATATTCATCCTTTACAGCAATATATACCATTTCATCTTCACTGTTATCAGAATCTTTTACCATAAAACAAGATTTCTTACCTTTGTCCTTGTGGATCTTGTAGTTCTTGAAATCCTTCTTGCCTTTGAACTTGTGACTTTTCTTTTCATCTTTGTGTTCTTTATTTGGACATCTAACAACAATGTGACCATCTTCTTCACAAGAAAACCAGATCAAAGAAACTTTTCCATTGTACTTTCCTCTACCCTTTGAATATTTCCTTGTAAGTAGGGCTTCAACAACTTCAAGATCACTATCTAAACTTTCTTTTGATGTATCATCTTCTTCATTGCCTGATTGACTGGATTTTGACTTTATATTCTTTTTCTTAAGTGAGAGTTTGGCTTCAAATGCAGACTCAATATTTTTTGAAGCAGGAACATAGTTATCAAAATTATCTAATTCAAAAAATGTCAATCTTCCAATTAGAGAATCTAATGATATTTTACAATTTGGATCACACCTCATCTCTTGAATAGCAGATACTCTAATTGCATAAATAGGAAGAAGAGTTCTAAACACATACAATAGTTGTGATATGAATATCAGGATTTAACTGTGTGATTTTGAGTCAATCTCGATGACCCATGTTTCATGAGTAGTGATTCAACATGAATCCATCTCTCATGAGAATAAATGGAACACTTAGCACTCATTGGATCTAGGTGATGCTCATAGGGGTGAAGCACCGGGACTTCCCAGGAGGTCACCCATCCCAGTACTACTCCAGCCTGAGCGCGCTTAACTACAGAGTTTCCTCCATAGTTAAACCCAAAGCTTGCAACCCCATTTGCAAAACCTTCACCAAGTGTTGTGCCTTATGAACCATTCATTAGAAAGCCCCTTAAGCTCATCTATTGATAAGTAGGAGATAATTTCCATAGCTAGTCAAATTGTGATATGAATATCAGGATTTAACTGTGTGATTTTGAGTCAAACTCGATGACCCATGTTTCATGAGTAGTGATTCAACATGAATCCATCTCTCATGAGAATAAATGGAACACTTAGCACTCATTGGATCTAGGTGATGCTCACAAGGGTGAAGCACCGGGACTTCCCGGGAGGTCACCCATCCCAGTACTACTCCAGCCTGAGCGCGCTTAACTATAGAGTTTCCTCCATAGTTAAACCCAAAGCTTGCAACCCCATTTGCAAAACCTTCACCAAGTGTTGTGCCTCATGAACCATTCATTAGAAAGCCCCTTAAGCTCATCTATTGATAAGTAGGAAATAATTTCCACAGCTAGTCAAATTGTGATATGAATATCAGGAT
Source organism: Cupressus sempervirens (assembly GCA_028749045.1). NCBI lineage: Eukaryota > Viridiplantae > Streptophyta > Pinopsida > Cupressales > Cupressaceae > Cupressus > Cupressus sempervirens. The sequence continues at coordinate 82,971,876 of CM053789.1, forward strand.
TTAACTGTGTGATTTTGAGTCAAACTCGATGACCCATGTTTCATGAGTAGTGATTCAACATGAATCCATCTCTCATGAGAATAAATGGAACACTTAGCACTCATTGGATCTAGGTGATGCTCATAGGGGTGAAGCACCGGGACTTCCCGGGAGGTCACCCATCCCAGTACTACTCCAGCCTGAGCGCGCTTAACTACAGAGTTTCCTCCATAGTTAAACCCAAAGCTTGCAACCCCATTTGCAAAACCTTCACCAAGTGTTGTGCCTTATGAACCATTCATTAGAAAGCCCCTTAAGCTCATCTATTGATAAGTAGGAGATAATTTCCACAGCTAGTCAAATTGTGATATGAATATCAGGATTTAACTGTGTGATTTTGAGTCAAACTCGATGACCCATGTTTCATGAGTAGTGATTCAACATGAATCCATCTCTCATGAGAATAAATGGAACACTTAGCACTCATTGGATCTAGGTGATGCTCACAGGGGTGAAGCACCGGGACTTCCCGGGAGGTCACCCATCCCAGTACTACTCCAGCCTGAGCGCGCTTAACTACAGAGTTTCCTCCATAGTTAAACCCAAAGCTTGCAACTCCATTTGCAAAACCTTCACCAAGTGTTGTGCCTTATGAACCATTCATTAGAAAGCCCCTTAAGCTCATCTATTGATAAGTAGGAGATAATTTCAACAGCTAGTCAAATTGTGATATGAATATCAGGATTTAACTGTGTGATTTTGAGTCAAACTCGATGACCCATGTTTCATGAGTAGTGATTCAACATGAATCCATCTCTCATGAGAATAAATGGAACACTTAGCACTCATTGGATCTAGGTGATGCTCACAGGGGTGAAGCACCAGGACTTCTCGGGAGGTCACCCATCCCAGTACTACTCCAATAGTGTCATCCTTGATGTCTCCTCTAGATGCTTTTATTCCACTTACACTGGCCTTGAATCTTTCCACATATTTTGCAATGTTTTCATCTTCTCTCATTCTCATCTGATCAAATTATCCTCTAAGGCTTTCTTCTTTGGCTCTTTTTACATTAGGTCAGTGCAAGAAGTTGGGTCTCACTTTTGGCCAAAATGTGGAAGTGTTTTTCTTGTTTTTGAAATATATTGTCAATTGATGCCCAAATTTGATCCATTTAGAGATTAAATATAAAAAAACTTCAAAAATAAAAATTGTAGTGCCTAGAATATTCTTTTTGAATATGTAATTTATGTTGGAGTTGAGGAAAGCCAACTCCGAAGATGCCAAGATCACCTGCATGCGAAACCTGTCAAAGAGAAGCCAAGAAGGGGAAGAGCATGGAGCAAGGGCAAAAACCCTAAACGGACATGAGAGAAACCATGAATGCAAACACAAAAAGAAATGTATTTACAATAAGAAATGATGTGATGTTGTTGTTATACAATAAGAGAGAGCCCGAATATAAAGAGCTCATGGAAGCTTGTAGAACAAGCTGGAAGGTGGTAGATGATAAGTGTGACAACTAGAAGGGAACAAACTCCCGTGTTGTCACCAACTATCCACAACACGCATTAAATATAAAATATTAAATAAATGCATGACCTAAGTAAGCTTAAGCAATAGAATAAATAATTAATAATTAATTATTTACTCTAACACCCCCCCTTAAGTGCAACTTAGGGAAATGCCTTAAGCTCACAAAACAAAGATGAATGCATAATGGTTCCTGGCAACGAGGCCATGTTAGGTACCCAAGTACAATGCAAGAAAATGCAACCTCTATAAGTAGGAAAAGAGAGAAAACCACGTGGGAAAAACCCTCCCCCAAAAAGAGGTAAGAACCTAGTGAAGAACTGAAGAAGTCTCCAACTAGGGAAAATGTCCCCTAAAACAGGAACAAGGAATGATCATGAAGAAGCAGCATCACTGAAGCATGAAGAAGCCACAAATCTGCCAAACTACTGATCTAAAGAACCTCCATGGAAGAAGAAGGCACGAGCCGAGCATGTCTATATGGTAGATGATCCATCTCACCGAAATGCATAGGTAGCCAGCCACTACAATCGCCTTGTATATAGGATCAACCACTAAATACATAGTTCACACTATCAAACCATCAAACCATGGATGCATTAAAACACAGCATAACCCCCCCTTAATGCAGATGGGGTGTGATGACAGGCAACTGAGAAGGTGAGCCAAATCTCCTGCAAACAAACTAAGAATGAGGAGAGAGGAAAAGAGGTACAGACACTGATAAAGACACGATCTAACTGACTCTGCATGGGCTAATGTCGTGGAAGGGACACTCACTTGACAAAGGGAGAATGCCTAAAACAACAAACAAATAATCCCCCCCATGGTGCTTTATGAAATAGTGCAAGTACAACTGACTCAAAACAACATTCATGACTCTCAGAATGCAAAAGTGACACTTTATCTCAGCGCAAAAATGAAAAATTCTTCAAAATGATAGCTACAATGATCAGAACTGAAAAAGAGCTGAACCAAAAGAAAGTACAGCCAAAAAGAAAGCAAACCATGCCAGGAAAATGATCCTCGGGCCTAAAACACTCAAAATATCCACCATAGAGCAATAATGCCAAAACTATGATAGAAAGAGCAAAGGCCAAAAACAAAGAAAAATGACTACTTTTTTGAAGAGTACACAGAATCAGCTTTCCAGAAATATAAAGTTTTCAAAAAACTGACATGGGACGCAAAAGATATGCATGCCGGAGTCAAAAATAGGACTTCAGACTTCAACAGAAAAAATGAGCCATAAAAATGCATCAAAACCAAAAAATACATATACCAAAATCTCCGTCTCGGAACCAGCTTTCCGGTGCTTCTTTCGGATCGGAAAAATACCTTCGTATGCAAAAGTTATGGCCAAAAAACCACAAGTAGGTCCAAAAGTGAATCAAGAGAGGTGCATGCAAGGATGGATGATGCATGCTGATGTCAGCATTTGACGGGAAAAAATTTGACAGCCCGTCACCCGTTACTGCAAAAAAGAGTGCCACGTGGCAAAACTGACGTGGCAGGGGTGACGTGGCAGGTCCACGTGGCAAGGTGCCACGTGGCGCCCATGCCACGTGTCACCCCCACAGTGGCTGAAAAAGTGTTGATGCGGCTGCAGAGTGGTCTGCACAGCTGGCGGGCGGAGGCAGCCGTAGGGGCGGCGGAACCAGGAGGAGGTGGCCGCAGGGCGGCGAACACGAAGGAGCCGCCGGCAGAGGGCGGCGGTCGGGTCGCGGCAGAGCGCGGCCGGCGCTGCCTGCTGCGGCCGCTGCGGGCTGCGCGCAGGTGGCGTGGCGGCGGCCCCGCGGTGGCGCTACAAAATAATTTTTTTTTTGTTTTTCTCAAGCCCTGCGTTCGTACAATCTGTACGGCAGCAACACTGGAGGCCTCAAAAAATCGCCAAAATTGCCCTGTCTCCAAAAACGACAAGTTTTATATGAATCCTGACTGCAAACGGCCTTCTGGATCCAATGGTGATGTTCGTTTGGGCCCAAAGTGCTCCGAATTTATGTTGATCCCCTGATTTGAAGAAAAATTGCACAAACAAACTAGGGTTTGTGACTCCAAATCATGACTTCAAAATTTCTTCAACGAAGCTGCAGCAGGAAGTCTCTGATACCATGTAGGATTTGAGAAAATAAGCCAATCAAATCCACAAAGCCTTCGAATCCCTGCATGCAAAAACCTCTCACAGAAGAAAAAGACAAGAAGAGGCAAGGGTTTGCTAAAAAATGGAGATAGAAGAAAAGTTGCTCTGAAGTGAGAAATGCATAAGAGATAATGAAGAAAGTACAATGCTCATCCTTATAAAGGTGAGATAGAAACCCTAAACTAAAAAGCTAGGTTGCACATTATTAATTAATAATTAATTAATAATGCACCTACAAGATAGCTTAAGCAAAATAGAGTAATAGGCAACTTAATTAATTAAATCAAAGTGATTTAATTAATAAGTGCAAACAAATAATTACTCTAACAATGTGTACCCATATGATGGATTATTTTTTTGGTATGGATCTTCAAAAAACACTTTTTTAAAATACCTATTTTAGGACCATACCACACTTGTGTACGAACACCATAATTTGACACAAATGAATGAATTTTTGCAAATCCCTTTAAATGGAATTACTTGACAACCAAAGATTGATGAGAATATTTTTCTCGAATTTGTTAATGAATATATTTTTTTATTAATTTTAATTGGCTATAAAGGAAAATTTTAAAACCTCTCATGTACAGACACCATAATTTGATCAAAATTTCACTTTTTTTCTAAAAAAAAATTCAAAAGAATTGAATGTAGATTGATGACATATAAATTAATTTAAGAAAAATTATAAAATAAAAAAGTTATTAAAGTTTTAGTGAACGTTGCTATTTTACATTTAGGTACCACCTTTGATTAAAAAATAATACAAAAATAGTAAATAAAATCATAACACTATGAAATTTATATTTATGAAATCAGAATAGTGAGAGCTCTAATGGGTTTTTGTTTTGTAAAAAATTTGATTGGGAAGACCCTCTAAAAATTATGGCAAGGCATGAATTTGTTAGTTCAATGCCTTAGCCAAATCTTGATAGGCCAAGGCATAGGCTTAGTCTCACCATGCCTATCCCAAACCAAAATACGAGGCAAAAAAATAAAATCCTGCCTCATGTTGTAAGAAACAGACACCCGTTATTTGAATTTCAAAAAATGAGTACCTGTTTTGAAAAGCTAAAAGTGACATGTAAAATCTGCCGAAAACTTTAAAAAATTAATTTTTAAGAAATAGGTATGCATTTTTTACTTTTAAAAAATGGGTACCTGATTTTTTAAAAATGGCTAGCTGTTTCTTAAAAATTCAAATTTTTAATTTTTTTAGAAATAGGTACCCATTTTTTGAAAATAAAAAATGGGTACCCGATTTTTAAAAATAACAAGGGCCAATTTTTTAAATTTAGGGTTAGGCACCCAAGCTTAAGATGGGTGCCCATTTCTAAGAGGTTGCATTCCGCGAATTTGACTTTTGTGGAATTATGACCAATGTTTGTACATTCACCCCATTATCATCTCCTCCATAGATTTCTTGTAGTTTGTTCCACATTTCAAAAGTAGTTATGCAATCTACAAAGAGAGCAAAAGTAGTTGTGCCAACTCTGTTAAGAGATTTTTATCACTGCTACAATGGTTAGAGAGTAACAATGAGATGACCTAAATTTAATGCAACTAAATTGCTAATTACATATCTCTATTCAGGCTTGTACTTGATCCTTCTTGAGAAAATATATCTTTGCTACTCCTTAAGGATATTCTACTTATCCTTTACTTCCTCTGCTCATAGTCAAATCTTCAATTTTGCTTATGAAATATCACACTCTTACACACAACTTTTATGCATTCACACTTTGAACCCACAACTTAACCTTTTACTTATATCATCCATATTGTCAACTCGGCTCAAATATATCAAAGAATAAACAACATTCATCATGTCAATTGGCTAGAACCAATAGATAAAATAATTAAGCTTAATATGCCAAAATAAGAAAATCCTTCATTAGCTAACCTTGCTCAGTAGACACTAAGTCAGAAATGATTTCCTATATTAACCAATAGGTTCTCGGTTAACACAGCAAACACACAAAAATCCTTTGGCACCCAAGTGAACTTTTTAGACACTGGCTCTATCAAACTTTCCTTCATTCACTGAGTGATCTTGATTAACACTTATCTTCAACATACTTCCTTTGATGCCCAAGTAAACTCGATAAACTCTACTTTCTAAACTTAGCAAGCATAGGAACACTTGGTAGACACAAAAAACTATCTTCACTAATCAAGTGAGCTACAACATTCACTGACTAAAACATTTGTGTAACATCAAAGACAACACACAATTAATTTATTTTATCCAACAATCTCCAAGAATTTTATCTCTCCAATCATACTCATCTCATATTCTTCCTCTATCTATTCTATAAATGTCTTGCTAGCTTCATAATTACCTCCAAAAATAACATCATCTAGAAATACTATAATAATCAATAATCCATCTTCATTCTTCCTTGGATACAAATCACTATCAGTAGTACCTTTTATGAATCCCACTTTTGTCAAGTGTTTATCCAATCTTTCATACCAGGCTCTAGGTGCTTATTTCAACACATATAATGCCTTGCTCAATCTATATACCATATCCTTCTCATCTTTTAGGGGAAACTTGTTAGGTTGTTCAATGTATACCTCCTCTTCAAGATCTCCATTCAAAAAGGCTGAGCTAATGTCCATTTGATAAACCTTTAAGTTCTTATTAGCTATACATACCAAAAAAATTCTCACTCCTTCTAGTCTGGCAATAGGTGCAAACATTTTTTCAAAGAAAAATCCTTCTTGCTATAAATATCCTCTACAAACCAACCTTTCTTTGTTCATCATGATTTCTCCTTTTTCATTCATCTTGTTTCTAAATACCCATTTAGTTCCAATGACATTTTTATCCTTAGGTCTAGGAATGAACTCCCAAGTCCCATTCTTTTCAATATGTTCCAATTCATCTTTCATAGATTCAATACAATGATCATCTTTACAAGCTTCATCAACATTCTTAGGTTCAATTCAAGAAATTAAACACAATTATTCATGTACCTCATTTCTTTTAGAGTAAAAGGTTCTTTACTCCCTTCTTAAGATCTCACTTTATGCACCTCGAATTTCTATTCAATAATTAATTAGTAATTATTAAATGTCATTTACCTTTTAGGGTTTTGATCTCCTTTGTAAGGATTAATTGATTGTACATTCATTCATTCTATTTTGCACAAGCAAATAATATTTTCTTGTTTATTGAGAAAACCCTTCTCTCTCTTCTTTTCTTTCTTCCTTGTAATAGGTCATTTGAATGCAAGATATCCAAAATCTTTGGATTTTTTCATCATCATATCTTACATGGTATTAGAGCCTTTCCTTTGGTTGCATGTTCCTATTTGAAACAAAAGAAGAATGAGGGTTTAATAGAACAAATCTAACTTTTCTTCGAGCTTTTTTGTGTGAAAATAAGGGCATTTCTAATTTTCAAGGCATCTTGAGGCCAAAAATACCTCATGGTTGGATTCATAAGGCATCAAAACTCCTATTTCTATATAAAATACATCTATTTTGGCTAACATTACATTCTGAGGCAAAACAAAGTTTTTCTACCAGCATCATACTATTGAAATTCCTTAACATTACAAAGAGAGAGATTGATATAAATATTTCAATCATTGTTTTGTCACTGATGTCAAACCTACTAAACTTGCTATTTTCTGGTAAGACAATTGCTTATAAGATTCAATTACTATCACTTAGTTGATTGATGAAGAGGATTTGATCAATAAGAGGTAACAACAACACCTAGAGGAAAGGTTAAGTTATGCTTATGTAATGAAGGACAAGGATCATTTAGGACAGTGGTAGCATAATGCATTTATTATCTACTTAAGGTTACAAATGTTGGCTACACTAAGAAAGAATAGAAGAACATGTAATATGTAATTTGTCTGTTAAGCTTGACGAAATGGATAGTAGGTGCCAAGAAAAGTTAGTGCAAGGTGAGAAAAACATTAGTTGGAGCCAACTAAATGTAAATTCTAGTAGATTCTGAGAAAGTTAGTTGATGTTGAACAAATTTTAGTTGGTGCTAAGCACTAGTAAACTTTAGTTGATGCCAAGTGATTTCACAAAGGATGTCGAGTAACGCAGTATGTGTTGAGCATTAGAAATAAGATAGTGTCGAGTTGCTGCATTATTTTAAAGATTGTAGATTCGATGAATCTGAGCTGATAATTTTTTTCTTGGATTTTTTGAACTAGGTGAAAGATAAGGATGATGAGCTAGTGGCACAAAATTCTATGTAAACCATTTTTAGGTGAATCCAAAGAGGATCAAAGGAGAACTTTCTAGAATAGCTATGGAGTATTGGGTAGATACATTGTATCTTACCTAACCCTAAAATGGATGATGGAGAATGAGTAGTAAAAGATTTTAATTTCCTATAAATAGGATGGCTGGTCATGAAGCAAAGGTTTTCATATGCGAGAACCTAAGGGAGAAGGAGAGATAAGGGTTTTTCTTCATCAAGTGACCTAAGACAAGAGTCTGCAATGGCATACTAAGAAAGAAGGCTTAAAGAGATGAATGCTTAAAGAGTGAACAAGCTATTAGAGCTATAATGAGTATAAGCCAAGAAGAATGGAGGACTGACACTAAGATCTAAAATTTACAAGTATAGTTGTAAGTTTGTATCAGATCAATCCTTATTGTTACTCTTTAGCAATTGTAATCAGTTTAGGTAAAATCCTTTGGATTAAGGTTGACCTAAAAGTCATTTGTAAATCCTTTAACTAGGTGACACTCCAAGTGAGTGATCAGAAGTCCTTTAATAAGGATCACTCCTAACAGGGTGATTAAAATCCTTTAACCAGGTCACATTTAACAATTATTATTTAATATTAAAATAATTTATTTTAAAAATTTAAAAAAAAAATTTAAAAAGAAAAATTTAAATAAATAATTTAAAAATAAAAAAATTTATTTTTTAATATGGCCGGTTCAAAAAAAGTTGCATCACCTCCTAGCCACTATCATGCCAGCATTGTTGGAGTCTTCTACTCAAGCACCATCACACCCATACATAGCATGTGCTATGCTTGTGCATCACCCACACATCACTATAGTCAGTTGCCCCACTCGAGTAACACTCTTGCTCTACCAACCCTCCTGTAGTAATGTGTGGGGCTGAGGTACTTAAATTTAAGTCCCAAATGATTCTTTTTTGCAAATTAAAGGTACCTATTAGTTTTTCTCTCTAACTTGAGCATACAGAGGTGTTCTTTTTATCCAAAAGAACTGTGCCACATTATCAAGGGAATCTAGGGAGTGGAGCAAAAATGAATTGGGCTTCAAAAAAAAATTTGTTGCTGATTATTCCCCTACAATTCTATGGGGCTCAAAAGTAGAGAAAGAAACAAATAGGATGTAGGTAGCATCCTCATATGTTAGAAATTAATAGTGAGAATAATGGGAGGGTGTTAAGATTAATAGCCTACTATTCTAAAGCCCTATATGAAATTTTGGTCAAATGATAAAGAATAATCATAATCTTATTAATATTGTAGCAGTAAGCTAATTCAAAGATGTAGATGGTGGTGCATGTATGCTTTGGTAGTTTTTTCAATTTGATACCTTTTTTTGAGCTTGAAGTCTAATGATGTCTTCAATCTTCTGGGGGGCATAACTTGTTTGTTATAGCTATATTTTTCGATCCAAAAAAAGTGCCAGAAAGCTCTTCTTGAGCCCTATCTAGATTCTCTTCTATTTTAATTAGTATTTCTCAAAGGTAAATGTCATTATTAAATATAATTATTTCTCTCTTCTTATTTATACATTCCTTCTAGTAGCTCAAGTTCAATTTTTTGTATTATGTGGGGTGTTTTATATTATTGTTTCTATTATTTACATTAGTAAACCATAATTATTTCAAAAAAGAAATCCAATACCTTATAAAAAATGGCTGAGACCTCTTTTTGTCTAGAACTTATGTCCCCTCTTAACTATCACACATGGAAGGCCTTGATGACACAACTTCTCTAGTCAAACGGGTTGTGGTCTTCTTTAGATGTAGTGCAACCAATTTTATAGAGGCATTTTAAGGTCATAAAATATAGGAACAAGATGGATGAGGTAATGGAGTTTATTTCTTTACATGTATCTATCAATCTACAATTTCATTTCAGAGCACTCATTTGGATTCTTTTAAAGGCTAATAGACTTATGCATTGGTAGCTTGACAATCTTCTAGGATGAAGGAGAAGACACTAAAATCTCATTCTATAGAGTTTCAAATTGATTTTAGCCCTCACAATTCATCAGGGCCACCTCTTCCTAAGTGGGGTAAACCAAAACTAGAAAGACCAAAGTTTGATTATTGTAATAAGCCTGATCATGATGAGTCACATTTCTATCAGAAGAAGTTAGATGGCTATTCCAAACAAGTTTTAGATTTGACAACTCTCCTTCAAAAGAGCAACATTCATATTCCTTCTAATTCTCATAGATCTTCTTCATCATCATCATTTTCAATTCAGAATGTAAAGATATAAGATAGGGTCATGCACTATGTACAACTACTACTCCACCCTCTTCTAGATGGTTTCTAGATTCAGGTGCTTCACACCATATGACATCTTCTTAGGATTTGTTCTCTTCTTTTGTGGCTTCTCCTACTCCACATATTTTGATGCAGAACAAAACTATTATGACTCTATGTGAGAAAGGTTGTATTGACATTGATGATGGTAGATTTCATAATTTACTTTGTGCTCCATATATTTACTCTAACCTTCTATCTATTTATCATATTACATAGAGTGGGATAGGGAAGACAGTTGAGTTTACACAAGATTCAACGCAGATTAGAGATAGTGAGATAGGCAATATTCTTGCTACATGGACTATTGATCATGCTTCATACCATATTCCTTCTCATATTTTGGTCCACCATTTGCACTCTTGGAGATTCACTTTGCTTCTTCACAAGAGACTTCTGAGGTGAATTTAGGCCACTTGAACTTATGTTTTGTTCCCAAGACCAATGTCATTACAACATTTAGGGTCAGATTACTATGATAATTTGTGATAGTGGTATAATTTGTGGTGATTTTCATGTTTTTTTGCAATTGTCCCTAATGCCATCAAAATACCAATGATGGTGTCATAATTGCAACACCCACATGAGTATAAAGAAAAAAACTTGACATAAATCACTCCCTATTTATTTTGATTGTGAAGAGCTATGTGCAAAAGAGGTTGGAGAGCTCCAAATGAGGGTGGAGATCTCTGAATGTTGTTGTACCCTTGTGATCAAGGCATTTTGGTGATGTGCCCTTGTGATCTCTACATTCCATGCCATGCCCTTGCTCTTCAATTTTCTTCGAGGGGAGAAGAGGCACCTATGTAAATTTTCTTTTCATTTCCTTCTAAACATGTATCTCTTTATATATATAGTGATCTTTTTTAAGGTGTTCATTACATATTTTCACAATAGAAAAAATTAATCTAGCTATATAAATATTCCACAATCAAAATAATAAAACAATTAAACTTAGTCAACCTTTGCTAAGTGACTTACCTCAAGATTCTACACAAAAATAATATAGACTAGGATAAATGGGTAGAGTTTGCAACAAATTTTACAAAAAACATATCATAGCAGATATTTTAAGAATGAAACAAGCCATAACGTAGTTAAATTGGTCTATTTTCTAATTATTTGGGTTAATTAAAAATTGTTGTAGAAGTATCATTAGATTAGGTACAATAAAATGAACAATCAGTTGTTCCCAACTAGTAGGACCAAATTCAATTTTTCAAGGTGATAAAATTGCATATGCAGATGCATCACTTGCATGCTAGGCATGAAGCACATTCCCCAACTTATAACGAATGGTTGGATATAAAGGCTCTATACACTAGCCCAATAACCATGCATATATTGGATTAGTCTCCCTATGAGGATCCCAAGTATCTATTGATGTTGTTGATTTGGACATCACTATATGATCCATAATGTTATGAAGTACTGAAGCCTGTATTAACTTCTCACATGTCTTTAAAAAACATATCATGGGTTCAAGGTCCCTTGGTTCTAAGGAATTTTTAGTAGCTCTTCTCACTACTAGAAGAATAACTTTAGTGAAGAGTTGAGTGTAAGGAGTTGAAGAAGAAAGTTTTGCTTCTATGTAAATGCCATAATCATGATGCTTATTCCCTTGTAGAAGCCTCTACCACAATGACATTACCTCTAAACCATGAAAAGGATGTTGAAGTGGTTCCCAACCTTGAAAAACTCTTATAAGCAATGGAAAAGTTAATGCAGATGCAATACATGTGACAAATTGCACAACTTGACAGGTTAGTCATAATGGAAGTAGCAATATAGTTGCTATCATATAAAAAGATCCAATAAAGCATAAGAACATGTTTGGGGTGTCTTTTCCTTCTTATATTGGAAATACATGCAAGATCTACCCATTAGTCCTAGCATAGGGGAAGATGAGAAATAATTTTACACTAGGCCTATACAACACTCGCCCCAACATCAATCCACATCATCAAATTCAGAGGCATGTGAAGTCAAGTATACACATATATAGCTAACATTGAAGATCATTCGATTAACATGTTTTTTTAGAATAAGGTAAAGACATGTAAAGATAAGCAGATTTGATAATAAATAGGGTATAATGGATTCTATAGCTATTTAAGGAAGATGGAAGCTACTTCCAAGGTGACCATGACACAACAAAAAAGGATGTAATTCCTGCTATAGATTAGTCAAACATACATGAAGTTTTGGAACAATAATGATTCATATTTAACACCATTCACTTGCACATGGATAAACCAATAGATGGCTAACTTGAAGGAGAAAAGAATTCTGTTGAAGTATGAACTAATCAAAGATGTAGAAGAACCAAATGAGGAATCATGTGAACAACTCCCTAAATGTTCAAGAAATCAAAAAGGCCAAAATAAGAAGAAGAATGGAGGGAGTGAAAAGGAGTTACAAACAAGAGGAATTAAGAGGAAGGGGATAGAGAACAAGGGGCCACCTCAAAAAAAGAAAAGGTCAAAAGGTAAGATGGCTTCACAAGTTGTGACTAAATTAGAGATAATAATAAGTTCAAGTTCAGGGTACACACCCTTATCTCCAAGTAAGCAAGAGACAAATTCCTCCTCTAATGATCAAATAGGGCCTTAAGATGCAAATGTCTTAAAAATATTGAGAGACACTTTTTAGTAGAGATTGAGGTCCTTTCAAATGATGATCAAATAGGGCCCTAAGGCACAAATGTCTTGGACATTAATTTGAGCACTAAAGATCATGATTAATGAATTAAAAGTCATGAGGATTAACTAGGTGAGATCACCTCCCTAACATGGCTATGAAAGAAAATGTGACAGGGAAAAACAATAATATGCCAACCCATTAGGAGTTAGCAAGGTAGATCTAATATTTACCATTGAATTTTCTTTTATTCATGCAATATTATTTCATTTTCAAGGTTGTTTCCTAGATATGGGTTTCATTCCTCCATATTTTCCATATTTTTATGTGCTGGTGTAAATGTTGTAATAGATTCATAAAGGTTAGACTTGCATGATTGTAACTAGTCATTTTATTGGGCAAATTCCCCAGGGAACAAAATGCCTATCCCATTTTATTTCCTAAAATAGAATGTGTAAGGCATTTTTCTACACTTAGAAAAACTTCAAATTTAGTATAAAGGTTAATATTTTCAGCTTTTCATTTATGGTGTTTACAAGTTTTCATTTATTTTTGTTAGTGTGTATTTCACAAAAAATCTTAATTAATTTTATTTGAATCATTTATCTTGCATTATTATTTTAAATTCCCCCAATCCATTTCATCCCTTATCATAAAATTTTTGCACTTAGTGCTGAAGTTTAACTTGAGCTTTTCGGGGCATATTTCTTTTGATCATCAATCAGGGGTGTAAACATCTCTTTCATACGAAATAGATATCCCCATCTATCTTTCTTTAATGCACATTTTCATTCTCGCTAAAATTATTTTAACATTTGCATTCTCACTATAAGAAATGGCAAAGCAAATGCAAATGCAATACATGACAAATTACATAACTTGTATTCCTCTCGATATTTGGCTTGTAAATTCTCAAGGACACTTGAAAGTGATTCCAATGTCATAGTACCTACCATAATACTTTCCTAGATTCTATCCAGTGCTCCTATAATATCCTCTATGTTGTCTAGTTGTCATTTTTGCTATGTAGTCTAATGAGGCCAAATATTGCCTTTATTTCATGATAGTTTTAAACACTTTGTTGATACTCTATTTTATTTCTGTCAAAATATTTGTGGACATATGTTTACCAAACCTATGATAAACCTATGGGTACAAACTATGCCATCTTTTGATAGTATTATATATATTATGCAGTATTTCATATAGTTATCAAAATGTGTGTTCTTATATTTGAATTTAATTTGATAAATTTTTATTTGCAAACATGTCTCTGCATAATAACTAACCTATTAGCAATGAAGCTGAAAGATGATTGGAAGAATTCAAAAGATGAGTGCCAACAACATTCAAGGAGAAGAGAACGCCCTATCTGCTTCTAATGTCTTATCTAAACCAAAATGGCCACTCATTTTCCCACAATGCTTTTCTTTGATAATGTTATCCCTCATTGAAAACCTAGGGATGCATAACTGATGTCATTTAAAAAGTAGGCCATCTTGAATAAGATATTCATAAAAATTAGTGTTTTATCTACCTACTAATGTAGTGCATACCTAATAAATGTTGCCAAAATTAGTGTCATGTCTATAGAGGTCCTTGAGAGCATTTATCCCAATACTTTGGAGTTGTATTTGCTGCACCAAAGCGATCCTCCTACTCAATGCATCAGCCACCTTGTTGGCTTGAACCTTCTTGTGTTTAATGTTGAAAGAATATGCCTGCAATTATTCCATCCATTTGAGATGTCTAACATTCAATTTGTCTTGTGAATTTGGATAGCTCAAGGCATGGTTATTAGTGAAAACTATAAATTCCTTAGGAAAGAGATAATGCCTCTATTTTCTAAGAGCTTAGACCATAGAATAAATCTCTAGGTCATAGGTGGAGTATTTCCTTTTGGCATCATTCAATTTCTTTGAGAAGAATGCAACTGGCTTGCCATCTTGTCCTAGGACTGCACCAATATCTAGGTTGCTAGCATCTATTTCCACTGTAAAAACTTTTTTGAAATTAGGGAGGTTTAGTATAGGATATTGTGCAATTCTAGACTTAAGGTATTCAAAGGCATCATTGGCCTATTTTTTCCATACGAACTTAACTTTCCTTCTACCTTTAATAGTATCTGGTATTGGAGCACACACATGGCTAAAGTTTTTAACAAATTCCCTATAAAACGTGGCTAACCCATGGAAATTTTTTACATCACTTTGGGTTTTAGGAGAAGGCCAATTGACTATTGCTTCAACTTTTTAAGGATCCATCTTCAAAGTGCCTTAAGAGATCACAAATCCCAAGAATGTGAGTTCTTTCTACAAAAAGGTGCACTTTTCAAGATTGATAATCAATTTATATTCTTGCAACCTTTTGAATACCAAGCTTAAGTGTTTGAGATGCTCTTCCAAACTGTAACTAAATATCAGTCTATCATCAAGATAAATAACCAAAAAAAATTCATTACAGTCTTGGAAGATCGCATTCCTTAACATCATGAAGGTTGAAGGTGCATTACTGAATCCAAATGGCATAACAAGCCATTCATACAAACCCTCTATTTTTTTAAATATTGTTTTCCATTCATCACCTAGTTTTATCCTTATTTGATGATAACCTAATTTTAAATCATTTTTTGAGAAATAGGAAGCACCACCTAATTGGTCAAGTAGATCTTCTATTCTTGGAATCGGAAAACTGTATTTAATGGTTATCTTGTTGACTACCCTACTATCAGTACACAACCTCCATTTTCCATCTTTCTTTGGAGCTAATACAACAGGCACTAGACAAGGACTAAGGCTTTTCTAGATTAGACCCTTTCCTAATAGTTCACTAACTTGTTTAGAAATTTTAGCATTTTGTGCAAGTGTCATTTTGTATGGGGCCTTATTGGGAAAAGAAGCACTAGGTATAAAGTCTATTTGATGACTTATATCCCTAATGGGTGGCAAGGAAGAAGGTAAATCAGTTTCTACTATCCCATGATACTCCTCAAGAATTTTCTACACCTCTTTGGGAATTGTCTTGTCCTTTTCAAACTTTACTCCCTCTCTAGGTTTATGTATCAAAACATATCCCTCATTTGTTTCCTTAATTGTTTCTAGCATCTCCTTTTCACTCACAACAACCACCAAAGGTTCATTTTCTTGTTTTTGATCAGGCAAAGGTTTCAAGGTGTAATTTTTCCATCCTTGATTATGGTGTAAGTGTTTTTCCTACAACTATATGTTGCATCCATGTCATACTGCCAGGGTCTACTGTCATGTCCCCTATTCAAATAATTAAAAAAAAAAATAAACTTTGTTAAGGCAGGCAGGCTCCAAAAAGGTGAAATTTCGGAAAAAAGGGTTAATCTTTGGAAACCAATGGACTAATAAATAAAAATTATTATTAAATTATATTTTATTAACCCCTCTTGGACGTGAGTTAGGGTTATGCCCTCTTTAAAAGGGGTTTGGAGGCATTTTGGGCTCATTCTACATCTTGATTCTTGATAATTTTCTTGTTGTTCTTCAGAGGCTGCCAAACCTGTGGAGAAGGAGACCCAAGAACGGGAGTTTGCAGGTTTCCAGGAAGGCTAAGGACAGGAGTTTGAAGCCATTCCATGTGCATGCTCATACAGAGTTTTCCCTTGTGCTGAATAGTGCCGATTTGGGTGTTTTCGGGGTTGTTTTTGGTTTGAATTTGGGTTTTCAATCTTTGTTATATTGGTTGTTTGATTTTAAAGTTCAGATTTGAGGCTGGAAATATCATAAAAAAATCAGTAAAGGGACATTTCAGTGGTATCAGAGCCGTGATCTTGCCAGCCTGAGGGTTTGTAGAAGTTGCATGTCAGTTTTGATAACTACCCAGATCTTGCATGTCATATTTTATGATTGCATGCAACTAAGTGAAAGAGAAAAAAGATATTTACAGCGAGAAAAGAATAAAGAAATTTTGATCAAAGCCCCAGTTGAAAGCAAAAGTACAAAATCCAAGGAAGAAAAAGGTATGGCTGATCCAGATGAGATGGCAAAGAAATTCTTCCAAGACATCCAAAATACTCAGAAGCAAACAGTGGATGGTTTGGCGGAAACTAGAGAGGCTTTGCGAATATTGACAGAAAAATTACAAGGAATTGCATCTATTAATGAGAAAGGGAGCACTTCAGAGGAGCCGAGAAATGGGAGATCCACACCATCTAAATCAACCAAATCCATTTTCTTGCCTGCAGATGAGCCACCAGTACCAAATCCAGCCATTAATCCAGTGGAAGAGGTTACAGGTAATTTGGTTACATTAAGAGCTACTTACAATGGCTTAGATGATGACTTACGTAGTTCAGTTCCTTTTAGAGAATATGTGGATATGATGAACGCTTTGATGCCCAAGAAAGAGAATAGGAGGGAGCATGACACAAGTGGAAGAGAGCTCAAAAATAAAATAAGCAAGTTTACAGCGCCTACTTTTGATGGAACAAATAAAATTTCAGCTAGAGCATGGCTACAAAAATTACAAACTTTCTTCACACTTAACCCCATGAAAGAGAGTGATGCTATTCAATTTGCAAGTCTACACTTGGAAGATGCAGCCTATAATTGGTGGTATCATGGAATGACTACTCAAGGTCATGATCAGGTAACTACATTTGAAGATTTCAGTCAAAGGGTGATAGATAGATTTGACCTCAAGGATGATGAAGAGTACTTTAAAGAATTGTCAAAGTTGAAGCAAACCAAATCAGTTAATGAGTATATAGAAGAATTTCAAAAAGTGGCTGTTATGGTACCTGATATGAGTGAAAAGAGGATCATTTATCTTTTCCTTGATGGTTTAGAAGATTCTGTTAAGGGTTTGGTTAAAGCTTTCTCACCCTCAACCTTACAGGAAGCTATCAAAAGAAGCTTGCAACTTGAAACTTGCATGCCTATGAAATCAGTCACTAATCAAAAACCCCCAAATCTTTTGCAACATAAGGGAAATTTTCAGAAAAAGATTTTCCCAACACTACCACCAAAAGATGTGACAAATGTGGCAAAAAAGAAGGTAGATGAAGAGACTAGGAGTGAATTACGAAGGAAAAAGCTTTGTTTTACTTGTAGAGAACCATGGGTTCCAGGACACAGATGTTTGGGGAAAGGTCAAGTGCACTATATTGAAGTTGCTTCAGAATCTGATTCAGATGAGCATGAGGAATTTCATGATACTAAGGAGGAGGTAGAAGAAGAGAAAGTAAAAGAAATCAGCAAGGATGGCACTTTAGCAGCATTATCAGGAGTCCCAAGATACCATCCCTTCCGAATTCGAGGGGTACTAGCAGGGCAAAGGTTGACTGTTCTTCTTGATAGTGGGGCAACTCACAATTTTATTGATGAGGGATTTGTCATGAAAAGAGGGCTTAAAGCAGAAGATTTTGAGGGATTCAATGTTACTGTAGCTGATGGATTCACTATGCCTTGCACACGGGTGGTGAAACAACTCAAGATGACCTTAGGAGATTATGAGTTATGTGATGACTTCTATGTGGTTGGTATTGGGGAGACAGATCTTGTATTGGGTGTTCAATGGTTGCACTCTATCGGAGGCTATTACATGAACCATCAAACTATGGAGTTTAAATTTCATTCCAATGGGAAAGAAGTCATATTGAGAGGGTTATCGAATGGAGCACCTAAGGCGGTCTCTGCAAAGAGGATGGAGAGGACTTTTCGAAGAGGACAAGTAACATGGGCAGCAGGAGTCATAATCCAACCAACAAGCTCTCCCAAGAATCAAGGTAATTTCCATTTTGAAATTCAAAATATTCTTGATAAGCATAGTATAGTTTTCAATGACTTGCCTCCAGGATTACCACCAGATAGAGGTTTTGAGCATGTTATAGAGTTAGAACAGGGTGCCAAACCAGTTATAACAACCCCATACCGCCATCCAAGAGGTTATAAGGAAGAAATTGAAAAAACTATTAAAGAACTCCTAGACATGGGATTCATAAGGCCTAGCTCTAGTCCATTTGCATCATCTGTGGTACTTGTCAAGAAAAAGGATGGTACAATGAGAATGTGTATAGACTACAGGGCTCTAAACAAGAAGACCATAAAAAATAGGTATCCCATACCACGCATAGATGAACTCATTGATGAGTTACATGGTGCTGTATACTTCTCAAAAATTGACTTAAGATCAGGCTACCATCAAATCCGAATGAGGAGTGAAGATGTGGAAAAGACTGCTTTCAGATGTCACTATGGGCACTTTGAATTTCTTGTTATGCCATTTGGACTCACTAATGCACCAGCAACATTCCAATCTTGTATGAATAAGGTATTCAGTCAGCATCTTCGAAAATTTGTTTTGGTATTTTTTGATGATATCTTGATATACAGTAAAACATGGGAAGAGCATCTAAAGCACATAGACACTGTTTTGGGAATCTTGGAGCAGCAATCCTTCTATGCTAAGCTATCTAAATGTGAGTTTGGTTTGACAGAGATCCTATATTTGGGACATATTATAAGCTCTAAAGGAGTACAGGTTGATCAACAAAAAATCCAGGCAATTTTGGATTGGCCTCCACCCACTAATCTTACACAGTTGAGAGGTTTCTTCAGGTTGTGTAGCTACTATAGGAGATTTGCCAAGGGATTTTCTCAGCTTTCTGCCCCCTTGACTGATTTGACAAAGAAAGGAGCTTTTGTTTGGACAGAAGAGGCACAAAAAACATTTGATAAGCTTAAGGAGGTAATGAGTTCATGCCCTGTGCTTGCAATTCCAGATTTCTCTTTACCTTTTGTTGTTGAATGTGATGCTTCGGGAGAAGGTATAGGGGCTGTCCTAACTCAAAGGGGACATCCAATAGCATTTGAGAGTCGAAAATTAAATCAATTAGAGAAAGGGTACTCCATCTATGATAAGGAAATGTTGGCAATCATGCATGCACTTCATAAGTTTAGACAATATTTGGTATGTGGGAGATTCATTGTAAAGACAGACCATAATAGCCTCAGGTTCTTCTTGAACCAAAGGGATTTGAATGATCGTCAACAAAAATGGGTAAGAAAATTGCAAGCTTATGATTTTGATATTGAATACATGAAAGGAAAGAATAATGTGGTTGCTGATGCTCTCTCAAGAAAGCCCACTTTGTGTTCCTTATCATCTATCTCTGCTGATTGGAAAGTCTCCATAATTTTAGAGTATGCTAAAGATTCATTTGCCACCAAGATTTTGGATAAGTTAGTGGATGATAACAGGTACAAGGTTGTTGATGAATTGATTTATTACAAGAACAGGATCTTCTTAGTGCCAGGGTCAAAAACTAAGGAGAGGATATTGAGGGCCTTTCATGACACACCTTTGGCTGGTCACCAGGGATACTTCAAGACATACAGGCAAATTCGAGAGCGGTTTTCATGGAAGGGTATGAAGGAGGATGTCCTTAAACACATTAAGGAATGTATGGTATGCCAACAAAGCAAGAGTGAGCAAAATTTTCCTGCAGGGTTGTTGCAGCCACTTCCTATTCCTGAACAAAAATGGGAAAGTATTTCCATGGATTTCATCACTGGGTTGCCCAAAGTTCAAGGTAAGGATTGCATATATGTGGTGGTAGATAGACTAACTAAGTATGCACATTTCTTTCCTATCACATCTGATTTCAAGGCATCACAAGTGGCCGAATTGTTCTTCAAGGAAATTTTTAGATTACATGGTTTGCCTAGAAACATTGTTAGTGACCGGGACAGTAGATTCCTCAGCTCTTTTTGGAAGGAGCTCTTTCATTTTGCAAGAACTGAACTCACTCCCAGTACTAGCTATCACCCTCAAACAAATGGACAAACAGAGATAGTTAATAAATGGATAGAAGGATATTTGAGGAACTATGTTTCAAATCAACAACATGCTTGGGTGAAATGGTTACACCTAGGGGAGTATTGTTACAATACATCTCATCACATGTCTATTGGTATGCCTCCTTTTCGTGCTCTTTATGGTTATGATGCCCTTTCCTTTGTTGATCTAATACTTTCCGATAGCAGAGTACCCGCAGCAAGTGATTTCATCAAGCAAAGCCAAAACATAATAAGGTCCCTCAAGGATAATCTACAACATGCACAAAACCAACAAAAGATATATGCTGACAGGAAAAGGATTGAAAGATCTTTTGAGGTGGGAGATTTGGTATTTGTGAGGTTGCAGCCATATAAGCAAAGCACCTTGAAGAGAAGTGGGGCAGAGAAACTCAAGCCAAGGTTCTATGGGCCTTATAAAATCATCAAGAAGGTAGGAGAGGTAGCTTATGAATTAGAGCTCCCACCAAACAGCAAAATACATAATATTTTTCATGTATCTTGCTTAAAGAAGGTTCTAGGCCAGCAAACCATAGTATCTACAGAATTACCACCTCTTGATGATGAAGGGAAATTAGTTTTGATACCAGAAGAGATTTTGGATACAAGAGAGAAAAGGTTGAGAAATAGGAGCATCACAGAGCATTTGGTCAAATGGAAAGGATTACCACTAGAGGATGCAACTTGGGAAGGAGAACATATTCTTGAAAATTCCAACCTTCATTGCTTGAGGACAAGCAATATTTGGGAGGGGAGGACTTGTCATGTCCCCTATTCAAATAATTAAAAAAAAAAATAAACTTTGTTAAGGCAGGCAGGCTCCAAAAAGGTGAAATTTCGGAAAAAAGGGTTAATCTTTGGAAACCAATGGACTAATAAATAAAAATTATTATTAAATTATATTTTATTAACCCCTCTTGGACGTGAGTTAGGGTTATGCCCTCTTTAAAAGGGGTTTGGAGGCATTTTGGGCTCATTCTACATCTTGATTCTTGATAATTTTCTTGTTGTTCTTCAGAGGCTGCCAAACCTGTGGAGAAGGAGACCCAAGAACGGGAGTTTGCAGGTTTCCAGGAAGGCTAAGGATGGGAGTTTGAAGCCATTCCATGTGCATGCTCATACAGAGTTTGCCCTTGTGCTGAATAGTGCCGATTTGGGTGTTTTCGGGGTTGTTTTTGGTTTGAATTTGGGTTTTCAATCTTTGTTATATTGGTTGTTTGATTTTAAAGTTCAGATTTGAGGCTGGAAATATCATAAAAAAATCAGTAAAGGGACATTTCATCTACCAAGTAGTAGATGGCATGCATCCATCTCTACTATGTCACACAAGATAGTGTTCTTGAAGTCACCCAAGGAAAATTCTACCATTGTTTTCTCAGTCACAACGGTTTTTTTCCTTTATTAAGCCATGAGACATGATAGGGGAAAGGATGGGGGTCTCAATTAATTCTAACTTTTGCATCATTTCCTTAGAAACTAGATTTTCTATTGAACTAGAATTTATTAACAAGTTACATACTTTCCCTTTATATTTGACCCTTTTTCTACACAAGTTCTTCCTTTATGGAGGTTCTTGAGTATGTGGTACTTTCAAAAATGCTTGCCTCATCATCGATGCTATACCCTCTTCTACTTCAAGGTCTCTTTCCTCATGGACAAGTTGTGCTCTCCTTAGTGTTGGAGTAATGTCATGTTTGGTTGTAGTTATAACATTTTGGAGGCCTATTTGATCTTCCTCTACCCCTACCAAATGGTTTTCTACCTCTTACATATCCCCTTGAACTGGATTCTCCTTGTTCCTTGGTCTATATATCAAGAGACTTGTCTATTTTATCTGATTTCCCTTTGTTCCAAGAATTAGTTCTTACTCTATCATTCCTTCCTCTACCTCTTCCACCTTGTTCACTCCTCCTTTTGAACTTCTCTTCCACCTTGAAAGCCAACATTAAATATTGTTGGGTAGTAGTTATGGTGGCTAGGCTCAATTCATCTTGGATTGATAATTTAAGTCCTTGTAAGTACCTTGCAAGTTTCAAGTTCTCTGGTTCTACAATGCCAGATTTCATCACAAGATTGTGAAATTATTTAGTGTAGGTTGAGACATCCATGTCTTTTTATGTCAATTTTATCCTCCTTTTGTGGAGTTGTACCTCATAATTTGCAGGTACATAGGCTTCTCGGAGAAAGGCCACCATCTTCTTCCATGTGGAGACCTAATTTTTTCCTTTCTTTACCCTATCATCTTAGATAAAGTTCCACCATACCATGTAGATCCTCTTAGCCTTGACATGGATATCTTAACTTTCTAATTTTCAGGGATAGTTTCACAATCAAAGAAACTAGTTAGGGCATTCACCCAATCCACACCAGCATCAGGATCCATCTTCCCATCATAAGTGGGCAAATTAAGCTTAGCATCTAAGGATCTTCTTTCCATGGACTTTAGAGTCTTCAAAAGTAGCCTCTAATCTAGAGGGCATTCTTCTTCTTCTTCCTCCAAAATGGATTCATCATCACTCCCTTATTCACATTCACTAGAGTTCCCACTAGTCTTCCCAAACTCTATTTTAAGTCAGATTATCTCATCCATCATCTACCTTATCTCAATATTTCTAAGATCATCCCTACTTCTTTTCTCAATTTCCTTTTTTTTTTTCTCCTTTAGGTACTTCACAATCTTAGCATTTGTCATCCTTGATGACAATCCATCTCCTTCTTCCTCAGACATGATGGAAACAAATTTAAGCCTTAAAGATCTTAAGGCTCTGATACCACTTGATGCAGAGGTAAGGTTAAACAACAAAAAACCTTAAAGAAGCCTAGGTTGTATTGATCACCAATCTAACTTGACTAGTAACACACCCAAACCTCTGTGCCTTTGAATAAGAATATGACTAAAGGACCATTGCTAATCCATTCAACTCAAGTTTGGAAAAATTTTAACTTTCGCCCTCAAATGGTGTATTCATACACTTTGAATCTATCAACATGCTAGGGGTTGAACACATTCTCAAATATTAAGAAATAACTATTTGGCAAAAGGTTAGACCCAACTCTTCAATATTCTATCCTAAATATGTAGCGAGGCCTGGTAGCCCTCTCAGACCCAAATTGTGCCCTTAATGCAAAAATTTCCAAAGGACCCTAAGAAAAAATCATCGTTTTTAGCATCCTTTATTGAATTGAGTATACTCCCAAGAAGGTAGGTTCTGGTACCATATTTCACCCTCTTAAAAGAGCAATTCATGATAGGCCTAATTACCCCAATTAGGTCTATTTTACAAAGAAAGTGTGAAACATTTAAGGAATAAGACCAAACCAATGCATGGAATAGTTATATTAGGACATGAAAAGAGGGATTCCAAAGTTTCATACACTAGCTCAAACCCCAAGGCATGCATTCTCAAAAATCATAGTAATCAATAGGGTTGTCACATAGAGATGCCAACTCAATTTTTTTTGTAGTGTATGGCAACCAATTGCTCCTGCCCTAAAACCTCTAGAATCTTATAGTACACATGCATATCTCCCATTTCCTTGAAAATTAAATTTTTCCACTAATGGGAATGAGAGATATTATCATTTCAAGCTAAAACCCTAGGTGGCTAGGGTTTGTAAATAGTTTTTTCAAAAATCCATAAATCTTCAATCTCCTATCATTTCAAGAGCTTAGAGTAGGCTCAAATGAAAGATAAATCTTCAAAAATTACCAGCATCTAATCTTCCAATCACCAAAGTTCATACAATCGGTACAAGAAGCAGAGAAACAACACTTTTGTAGGAAAACATTAGGTTTTTATTGATTCAAAAGCAAATATTTCATCCATATGTCTTCCACCCACCTGTAAGGGCTTATGAAGACCTTCCCCCAACTGATCCAACCAAATTTTGAAGGTTGTGACCATTGGAGGGAATTATTACAAACAAAAATTTACTAATATAATGTAAATGTTGCATTATTGTCATAATTTTTGATAAGATAAATAGGTTTTATAGGGACCCTAAAACCCAAAAGTAGCTACATAGTCATGGCTGAAAATAAGCAATAGAAGCCCAACCATATAAAAACAAGTCTAATGGTTGTTAATAAGCACAAGGCCCAACTAGTAGTAGAGGCCAATGAAAAGGCTAGAAAAATAAACTATCTTTTAATAAAACTTAACAAAAGCCATAACCAAAAGCCAAAAAAGATACAGCAAAAAACAAAAAGACAAGACAAGAGGGCTACTCTTCATTCTTCCTCTTGAGATCTTGCATGGCCTTGGATGCCTCATAAATCTTTTGGTTCTCCTTTACCATCTCCTCTTGGGCTTTCTATGTATCCTAGTCCAATCTGGTATAGGTGATATCAATGGCCATATCTTCATCAGATCTAGCTCTACTTCTATCCTTACCTTCCTCACTAGTCAACAGGCCTCTATCTTTAAGCACACTGGTTAAGGAGAGAATTTTTTCATTGATTGAATTGAGGAGAGAAATCATCTAATTAGCCAAGTTATGATTGTAGTTTTCCAAATTCTTTATCCTCCTCTTAGCTAGACTGACTCTTTCCTCCTATTCCTCCTAGTTCTCATTAGCTATATTCTTTGCATTGCCTTTCAACTAACCAACCTTCTCTCCAACCTCTTCTACCTCATGGTAGAGATTCTTGATTGATCTTAAATTATCAATCATGTTGTTATGAGCATTGTTCAAAATATGCATTCCTGTCTCCCTAGCATTATCAGTGGTAGCCAAATTAGCTAGGTCAATGAGCTCTTCAAGCTGGGGTTGTTCCTAGTTAGCCACTAGAATCTGAGGATTCATAGCTTCTCTAAAAATTCCCATCTTCATAGTCCTAACATTAAAATTCCTCCAAGCTTTTCTCCAATCTTTGACAAGCACTTCCCCCTATTTACCACTAAAATTAGCCTTTTCCTTCTCCTCAGAATGGACAGGGGAGGAAGGGAGAATCATAACATCTGGCCCCTAATTTGAAACCCTCTCAAAATTTGTACCATCCCTCTTCCATTTCTTCCCTGCATGTTCTTACATTTCCTTCTCCTTACCCTCATCATTTGAAGCCATGCCCACCTCATGCTCATTATAATCCATCTCATCTTTACCAGATATTTGGTCATGGTCCCTTGGACTCTTTCTTCTTGGGGTAATTACAAAGGGTGACTTCTTAGCTTGACCCTTAATTTTCTTTCCAGAAGAATTGTTTCCCTCCCCCTTCGAGCTTATGCTCTGAATGTCATCAAAATCAGAAGAGTAGATAGAACTACTATTGTCGGCTTCTACTTCCAATGAGGGATTGTTGCTAACCATCTAAGCTTTGAAGTGCTTATGGATAAGCAGTAACAATCCCTCATGCAGGGAAAGGTTGGTAGTAGGTTTCTTCTTAAAACTAGAAATTGACTTACTCATGGAGGTAAATAAATAGTAAGAGAAAGAGATTTTACTATCATGAAAAAAATGATTTAAAAGAACAATGATGGGCTCTTACTTGATCAAACCTAGGATCCAGAGTAATATATTCAATAAGATCATGCAAAACATACCTCTAGAGTTTCTTAATGGATTTTGTTACATAAAAAGTCTCACTTTCAACTAGTTCATTCATTTCATCAGTGCTCTTCACAAAATCCTTTACTACATTGGTAGAGAGTTTTTTATCCCTAAAAAACTTGAAACCCTCCATCAGAATCTTAGTAACTATAGCAACAACCTCCTCTGTGATCATAAATGAAACACCATTCACCTTAACCTTTCTATCCCTCCATGAATTCACCATGATGTTAGTGACCTTTGGATGAAACCCATGAAGTTTTGCAATATAATTTGCAACCCCTCCCTTTTCCAACTTTTTCCAAACTTTTCCCCTATTTTTCCATTTCTCCACTTCCCCCATTAGCTCCTTTCTACAGCGTTCTCCCACCATCTCTTCACTTTTAGCTCCTACAATTCTCATATACTTTGAGCTTTTTAACTCCTTCATAGATGAAATTTTAGCTTTGTTCCTTTGAAGAGTGCCAAAATAATTTCCCTTATCGAAACATAGGTAGTAAATGAAAATTTTGACCCACAAAATGTGTTGAAAAGAAAATGATAACCTTAGCTATTTGTGATATCCAAAAAAGCCTTTATTACTCGTACCCATTCCCAAAATTCCATTAATAGTCATAATTTCTATTAGATCTCCACCACACACACCTAGATTTTTTCTAGTTTGATAAGGTTCTTGGCTTCTACTAGAATATACTCTCCCAATTTCCATGTAATCAACTTAGCAGATCCCACACCTTTGTTGGGAAACCAATCCATAATAGGATTTTCTTCCCTAGATACATGTGTGACGTGGACAGTTTCAAATTTAGCAAGCATATCATGTGTCTCTTCAATTAAATTGGAAATTGATCAAGATGGAAGATTTTTTCCATTTAAACAATTAATGATATTATTAGAGTCCCCCTCTAACCAAAGCTTAGTTATTCCTACTTCCAAATCTAATTTCACCACATGGCATGTTGCTCTAGCTTCAACAAAATTATTGGTTTGGATTTCCAATAGAAGAGAAAAAGCCATGACTCCCTCATCAAAGTTATTTCTTATTATTCCACCACTACTTGAAGGATCTAGATTTCCTTTTGAGGCACTGTTGAAGTTGGCTTTATACCATCCCTCTAGGGGAAGAAGCCATTTGGCTTCCTGTCTTTTTAGTTTCCTATATTTTTCCTTCTCCATCTTTCTACCACCAACTTTGATATCTCCCCCATTCTTCACTTGATAGTTTTCTTTAATATTTTTATAAATCTTTCTCCTAAGAACAAAAGTTGGCTCCTCTCTATCTTTGAAAATTCTGTTGTTCCTTTTCTTCTAGATACTCTAGCAAGCATTATTGTCATAGTTATGCAACTTATTTTGATCCTATGATTCTAACATGACTTCTAAAGACTGTAACACTTCCTCAAACCTTTAGACATGATCTTAGAAGAATACTAGATCCTTGTGACCTCATGAAACAACTAGTTTATACAATTACCAAAGGTTGTTCAAGGATCACACAAATAGGATCAACATACAAAGAAAGAGCCTAATTAAAAAATATGTTAGAATCAAGAGGTGTGAAGGCCTAGGAGACCTTATGATCACTTAGTTTTGGTGGGGTTCTCATGCACTAGTTAGTTTATCAATTCTTGCCACCCTTGACTAGAATTTCTCCATTTCCCTCCTTATAATTGCATCTATTGCTGAGAGTTCTTGAATCTTGGACACTTGCAAGTTGAGTGGGTCAATGACTTAATCAATAAATTCCAAGAACATGGATTTCATTCTCTCGATATCTACAAATTTACCATTAGTGGACACAAATGACTCTATGTACAAGGTCTTCAAATATTGAAACAACCTTTCAATGACCTTTTGTACCAGCTCATGTGCATCCTTAAGCTCATTTGCAGATCTCATGGAGATTTCTATGACAAACTCCAAGGATTGCTTCTAGTAAAATAGTGACTTCTTGCCAGTCTTTAGAATCCCATGAGCAATGGCCACATTTGTCTTCATGTCTATCACTTCCTATACAATGGCCAATAGCTCTATCAACTTGTCTGTTGCCTTCTGTATGGTTGTTTGATGGTTTGAATCCACTTCTCTGAGCTTGTGAGCATCCAACACTAGGCTTCCTAAGTTTTCAACTAGTGGGGGACCTTGAGGCTTCATTTGATCTACCCATTCTTGGCCTACCTAGCCAAATTTCCTCTCTTGTTGCAGCTTCAAGAATAAGTTTTTGTTCTCCTTTGCATTTGGGTCAAATTGACTCAAAGAAGTGCTCCCAAGTGAAAACCTTATGTATTCCAGTAAGTCTCTATTCGAGGCCTTCAATATCTCTTTCTCTGGTCTAAGCTCTTCTAACTTGTCCTCAATTTTCCCATTGGTGGAATTCTACATGTTCACCATGGAATTGTGAACTGGTTGTCAAGATCCACTATCTTGATCTAGAAATCATCCTTTGAGAGCTTATGAAATTTACCCTCTTTCTACAGCTTAGTAATCTCAACTAACATGTCTCTGGTCATTGAATCTATAGCTACAATGATTGTGTTTTATTTCTTTGTCTTCTTAGATGGTGTTCTATTTCTTTGCCTTCTTGGCTTTGAAAGCATATTCAAGACTCTTAGGTCTATAGTTATCAAATTTGGACAACTCAAATGTAGTTAGTCTTCCTACTATACCCTCAAAAGTTAGAGCATTTCCTACACACGTCGTAATTCTTGTATGGTTGAAACTCTAATAGCATAGATGGGGAGCAAGGTCCTTAAGTATTTTCTATTAAAAGTGTCATCTTCTAAATGACCACCCAAACTTCTTATTGCACTTACTATTTCTTTCATTCTAGAGGCATATTGAGCAACATTCTCACCTTCCTCCATTTTCAAGTCATCAAAATTTCTTCTGAGGCTTTCTCTTTTTTCTCTTTGAACATTCTAATCTCCTCCATAGATATCAATCAAGGCTTTTTACATCTTAAATGAAAATTCACATCCCTTAATGTCATCAAATTTGGCATATTTGAGGGCAAAGGCAATCTACAACATTGCTTGATTATGCTCCTTTTTCTTCATATATTCTATAGTGGGTATAGTTGGATCAACATGTTCTACTTCAATTGAAGTATGTGCATTGTCATTTATTGATACCAGGTGTAACTTTCATTAACTTTTTCCATGTAGTGAAGTTATCTCTATTTAGCTTGGGAACTTCTCTCTTGGACATCTTGATCTTCCTACTTCTAGTACCTTTAAACTAAATCAGTAGATGGCTTTGATACCAATTGTTAGAAATTCTTTAGAATAACCAAGGTGGGTCAGGTGGGGGTGTGAATCAGTTATTCAAGTTCCAAATGTACTAATAAAAAAATTTCATCAAGTAAAGTGAGCCCATTAAATTGTTCATGCATCCAAGCTTAAACTTTCCTACTTAGCAAGTTACTATAAAATCAACATGCAAGAATAACACGTCAAGAATCAACACATAACATAGTGATTTATGTGGAAACCTAATTTGGGAAAAACCACCAGTAACATGCTACTCAATTCTCACTCTTCTAAAGTGATACCCTATGAAAGGCCTACCCTATTAAAGGCTACAACACACTGGTAAATATGACCTAGTTAAAGGATTTCAACCACCCTATTAGAAGTAGGCCTTGTTAGAGGACTTTAGAAAATTCACTTGGAATGTCACCATGTTAAAGGATTTATAAATGGTTGTTAAACCAACCTAAGTCCATAGGATTTTACCCTAATTGATACAATTTTTAGAGAGTAACAACAAGGGATTTTGACCTAATAAAACTCACAATTTAACTTGTAGATTTTAGATCTCAATTTAACTTACAACATTTTCTGGCTTTCAATCTTTGCAGCTTTAACAACTTTTCCTCTTCCAAGCTTTGTCTCCTTGAGTCTCCATACTTGATGTACTAGTGAAATCTCCTATATGGCCACTAATCAAAGTAGAGTCTCTATGCTTTATTCCTTCTTAATGCCTTCTCCTTGACACTTTTCAACAATTTCACAACTTGGCACCCTAGCTACTCTTGCTTCTTTGCATTTGACTCCTTAAATAGAAGTTTGGAATACTTTTCCCTCTCAAATCTTCCCGCTATTAATTTTAGATCGAAAGGATTAGGTAGGATTCAATGAATCTACCCCATATCTTGCTTCTTCTAGCAGCATCAATAAGAATCCTCCTAAATTCAACCAAAATCGGTTTACCTAAAATTATGTGCCATCAACTCATTATTCTTATCCTCCATTTGGTTCACAAAATTCAAGGTAACAAACTTGTCAGCTAAGATATGGTGAATCTTTGACTTTTCAAATAATGCAATAGCTTGGCACTATTGAAATACTAGTGCTTGGCACACACTACATTACTCAGCACCAAATATGTTTTATTGATGCTCGACACCTACTATGGATTCACTTGGCATCAACTAAGTTTTTTGATGCTTGGCACCTATTACTTTTCTTGGCACTTGAACATGCTCGACTCCTTCTGTATCGCTTGACATACACTAGATTTTACATTTGCTCGATACTAATTGAAAATATGCTCAACATGAACTTGCTTGCTCAAAACTCACTAATGAACTTAGTCAAGCTTTTTAGGCAGCCTTGTTACAACTTATACTTCTAATGTTTCTCAGTGTGGCCAACCTCTATATCTTCAAGTTTATTTTCAATACATCATTTTACCAATGTCTTAAGTGATCCTTATACTTCATTAAAAAACCATAACTCAACCTTTCTCTTAGGTACTTTTGTTACATCTTTTTGATTAAATCCTCTTCATCAATCAACTAAATTATAGTTCTTAATCTTATAAGCAATTGTCATTCTAGCAAATAGCAAGATTGACATTAGTGACAAAACAATGATTGAAAAAATTCTTTATCAACAATCTCCCTCTTTGTAAACAATCTTCTTTCTTCAATAGTGATATTTTCAATCAGGTTTCCAACAATCTCTCTCTTTGGCATTGATGGCAAACCAAACAAATCAAACAAGTTATCAAAAAGCTAACTAGGCTAAAATAGTAAATTAAATGCCAAAAAGAATTTTTTTTACCATTTCTATTTTCATCAGCTTTCACATCTCCCTCTTTGATCTACTATCCTGATTTCTTTGCTTTTGCTTCTCCCTCTTACTTTTTGTTTCCTTTTTTGCTATTTCTTCTCCTTTTACATGTTTGATCAGTTCTTGTATGACTCCCTCTTTTCTATAGCTTACCACTTTGATCAACCTCTTTTTTGTAGCTTACCACTTTGATCGGCTTTGCTCTTCTTAACTACTATTTCTCCCTCTTACATTTTGTTCGTTTAAATGCACCATGCCATTTCTCCCTCTACATAGTATTTCTTCCTTTGTATGAATTGATTGGTTTTTTCTATTCTGGTATCAGCTACTTCTCCCTTTGTCTATTTGATTTTATAGATTTGATCAGTTTCTGCTATTTCTCCCTCTTTGACAAAAATGCTAAAGACATATTATTTTAGCATCTTATCATGTAGGTGTAACATTTGTAGGAACTCCAATTTTCTCCCTGTGTCACCTTACTTGTGACTAATTTGGAATTTTAGTACTTTGATTACTTCAGGCAAAATCCTAAAGTAAATATCCTCTACACCAATTTGTAACATTTCATCATTCAACTCATTTATGCAAGGCAATATTGCTAGTGATCAAATAGCCTTAGATAGGGGTATTACCCCTCACTTACCTTTCAGATACTCAAATGCATCTTTAGGTAATTCTTTTGTGAAGATGTCAACAATTTGTTCCTTTGAGCTAACATATTCCATCCTCACTTGCTTAACTTCCACCAATTCTCTTACATAGTGATACTTAATTGCAATATGCTTTGTGTTGGCTTGCATCATAGGATTCTTTAATATGTTAATATCACTTGTGTTAACACAATATAGTATCATAGGTTCAGTCATCTCTTCCTTCATACCTTGCAATAGATGTTTTATCCATACAATATTGGTACAATTGATAGCAATAGCAAAAAACTCAACTTCTGTTGTGGACTATGAGGTACAACTTTTCTTTTTGCTAGTTCAAGTGACTAATCTTTTACCTAAGAAAAGTGCTCCTCCACTGGTGCTCTTTCTATCATCAATATTACCTCCCCAGTCTACATTAGTGTAGGATTTTAACTAAAACTTTTCACTCCTCTTGTAGTATGAGCCAAAGTCATATGTTCCTTTTATGTACCTTAATATTCTTTTTACTGTCATCAAATGATTTTCTGTTGGGTTAGCAAAAAATCTTGCCACTATTCCAACAACTAATGCAATGTATGGTCTACTATGCACAAAATACTACAACTTTCCAATCATTGATCTATACATTGTCTGATTTACTTCAGTTGATTCATCATTCTTGGGTAACTTATGTCCTATTACCATTGGTGTATTGACTGGTTTTGAATCTTCTAAGCCAAATTTCCTGAGTCTCTCCTTGATGTATTTTGATTGGGTCACAAATATGCCATGCCTCAGTTGATGTACTTGCAATCCAACAAAGAATTTGATTTCCCCAAACATTGACATCTCAAACTCATGTTTCATTTGATCAGCAAAATCTTTACATAGGGCATCTTTTCCTCCAAATATTATGTCATCAACAAAGATCTTAGATATCATAATATCATTACCTTTTTCTGCCTTGATATATAGGTTGTTGTTGTCATCTATTCTCTCAAATCCAATGTTTACAAGATATTTGTGCAGTCTCTCATACCATGCTCTAGGTGCTTGTTTCAAACCATAAAGTTTTTTATGTAGTTTGCAAAAAATATCCTTGTTGTTTTCATCAAAAAATCCCTCTAGTTGTTCTATGTAGACTTCCTCTTCTAGTATAACATTTAGAAAGGCAGACTTTACATCCATTTGGTATACTTTGAAACCTTTGTAGGTAGCATATGCGAGTAATATTCTCACTCCTTCCATTCTTGCAATAGGGAAAAATGTTTCCCCATAGTCCAGTCCTTATTCTTGTGCATAGCCTTTGCAAACTAGTCTAGCCTTATTTCCTGTCATCTCACCATTCTCATCTAGCTTGTTTCTAAATACCCATTTGGTACCAATCACATTCTTATTAGCTAGTCTTGGAACTAAGGTCTAGGTTTTGTTCTTCTCTATTTGATCTATTTTTTCTTCCATCACT
Organism: Cupressus sempervirens; assembly: GCA_028749045.1. NCBI lineage: Eukaryota > Viridiplantae > Streptophyta > Pinopsida > Cupressales > Cupressaceae > Cupressus > Cupressus sempervirens. Next base: position 83,005,239 of record CM053789.1, read on the forward strand.
TTATGCCAATTATCATCTTGTAGTACATCTTTCACTATTTTGGGCTCAATCTTGCTCAATAGACATGATTCATTCCTTAGTTTGTATCTTGTCATTGGTCTAGCTTCCTTATCACCAATGATTTGTTCTATAGGGTGATATCTTCTCACATACTTGGATAGTCTTGGTTCTGTCCTTCTTTCCACATTTGATCTTTTAGTTTTAGACTCACTATCCACATCTCTTTCAGGTATTTCATCATCTCTCTCATCTATACTGATTTTAGAATTAGAAAGTGTATTTTCTTCATTATGCAACTCAACTTCTAAATGTAGCTTGACATTCACTGGATGTGATTTGACTAACTGATACTAAACTTTGTTTTTGATTCCCAACTTGATTAGCAGCTCCATCTTTAGTGGGCATTCCTTCATAAAAGTATACAAAGGATCTATGCTCTTCTAGTTTCTTAGTTGCATCAACCTGAGCTTCTGCATTCTCATCTAAATTTACATTTGCACTCTCCACAATCTTGTTAGTGTTAGTATTCAAACACTTATATGCTTTACTTCTAGTGGAATATCCAAGGAATATGCCTTCATCACTTTTTGCATCAAACTTGTCATTTCTAGAATCTTTAAGAATATAGCGTTTACAACCAAACACTTTGAAATGTTTTACATGCAATGAGTGACCATACCATAATTCAAAAGGTGTTGCATTTGTACTTTCTTGAATTTTACTTGATTCAAGGTGTATACAGCTATACTTATAGGTTCTCTCTAGCACTTCAAAGAAACATTTTTCTCCATCATTAAGGTTCTAGCATAGTCTATCACTGATATATTCCTTCTCTCTGCAATGCCATTCTATGGGGGAGTTCTAGGTGTTGATGTTTATCTTTTAATTCCTTTTTCATTGTAAAATGTCTCTTATTCTATTGATGTGAACTCTCCTCCTCCATCTGATTTTAGGCACTTCAGACTCTTTCATGTTTCCTTCTCAACCTTGGCCAAATACCACTTAAACATTTGAAATGTATCAAATTTTTATTTTAAGAACATGATAGTCATCATCCTATAGTAGTCATCCACAAATAGCATTATGTATCTATGTCCTTGGTAGCTTTGTAATTCTATTAGACTACATAAGTCTATATGGACTAGTTCTAATACTTCTTTGGAAGTGTAGACTTTGTTTTTGAAACTTGATTTGGTCATCTTTCCTATCTAACATTGTTTGCACATTGTATTTTTAGGCTTTTTTACCTTAGGAAAATCTCTAACTTTCTTCATTTTGTTGATGCTAATCAGATTATCAAAGTCGACATGACATAACCTTTTATGCCATAACCACACATCATCAAATCTAACAAAAAAATAAGATACATCTTCCATATCTAGGTAAAACAAATTACTCCTAGTCTGTTCACCTTTTCCTATTAGATTTCCATCAGTGTCATAGATTTTGGCAGTTTTTTTTTTAAATTCTACTTTACAACCTACATTGCCTAATTGTGACACACTCAACAAATTGTAGTTCAAACCTTATGCATTATCACATGAGATTTTCTCTATAAGTTTAATAGAACATTTTCCTTTGATTAGACATGGAGCATCATACCCAAATCTAACACTATTTCCATCATACTAAGTAAAGGTCACAAACTTACTTTTGTCTCCTGTCATGTGATGTGAACATCCACTATCTATGATCCATCTATCATTTTTATTCACATAGGTTACCAGTTTTGTTGCTTCATCTTCATTTGATTCATCCTTTATGGCTACATAGACTACCTCATCATCATTTTCATTAGAATCCTCCTCTTTAACAATGTAGCACTTTTTTCCTATCTTTGTAATCTCTTTTATCATCTTCTTTTCTATTCTTGTTCTTGTTGCCTTTTCTGTAGTTCTTCTTCTATGTGTATCTTGTAACAATATGTCCTACTTCATTGCAATTAAAACATATGATAGGAATCTTACTTTTGAATTTACCTTTGCCTGTGTGAAATCTTCTGGCCGGTAATGCTTCCAATTGTTCCAAATCTTCTTCATCTGTGTTGCTATCACTGGATGCATATTTTACCTTCTTCTTCTTCTTCTTTGGTTTCACCTTCTCAGTGTCTTTTATTGATAACTTGGCTTTGAAATAAATTCAAGATTCTCAGGTCTATAGTTATCAAAGTTGGACAACTCAAATGCAATGAGTCTTCCTACTATACCTTCAAAAGTTAGTGTGTTTCTTGGCACACATCTTAATTCTTGTATGGCTAAAACTATAAAAGCATAGATGGGGAGCAAGGTTCTTAAGTATTTTCTATTAAGAGTGTCATCTCCAAATGACCACCCAAACTTTTTATTGCGCATACTACCTTTTTCATTCTAGAGGCATATTGAGTAGCATTCTCACCTTCCTCCATTTTCATGTCATCAAACTTTCCTCTAAGGCTTTTTTCTTTTGCTATTTGAACATTTTGATCTTCTCCATAGATTTAGTCAAGGCTTTCCACATATTGAATGTAGAGTCACATCTCTTAATGTCATCAAATTCAACATAGTTGAGGGCAGAGGCAATCTCCAACATTGCTTGATTGTGCTCCTTTTTTCTTCATATCTTTTGCAGTGGATACAGTTGGATCAACATGTTCTACTTCAATTAATGTTTGTGCATGGTCACTTATTGGTCACTTTTTCCATGCAGTGAAGTTATCTCTATTGAGCTTGGGAACTTCTCTCTTGGACATCTTAACCTTTCTGCTTCTAGTACCTTTAAACCAAATCAGCAGATAGCTCTAATACCAATTATTAGAAATGCTTTAGAATAACTAGTGGGGGTAATCAATTATTCAAGGTTCAAATTTCCTAATAAAACTTTGTCATCAAGTAAAGTGATCCCATTAAACTATTCATGCATCCAAGCTTAAACTTTCCTACTTAGCAAGTTATTGTAAAATCAACATGTAAGAATAACACATGAAGAATCAACACATAACATAGTGATTTATGTGGAAACCCAATTTAGGAAAAATTTCCAGTAACATGCTACTTAACTCTCACTCTTCTAAAGTGATTCCTTGTGAAAGGCCTACCTTACTAAATGCTACAACACATTGTTAAGTGTGATGTAATCAAGTTACTATAAAATCAACATGCAAGAATAACACATGAAGAATCAACACATAACATAGTGATTTATGTGGAATCCCAATTTGGGAAAAACCACCAATAAAATGCTACTCAATTCTCACTCTTCTAAAGTGATGCCTATGAAAAGCTTGCCCTGTTAAAGGCTACAACACACTATTAAATGTGACCTAGTTAGAGAATTTCAACCACTTTGTTAGAAGCGGGCCTAGTTAGAGGACTTTAGAATATTCACTTGGAATGTCACCCTATTAAAAGATTTACAAATGGTTGTTAAACCAACCTAATTCCATTGGATTTTACCCTAACTGATACATTTTTTAGAGAGTAACAACAAGGATTTTTTACCTAATACAACTCACAACTTAACTTGAAAATTTTAGATCTTAGTTTAGCTCACAACATTGCGTGGCTTTCAGTCTTTACAACTTTGATAGTTTGTCCTCCTTTCACGCTTTGTCTCCTTGAGCCTCCATGCTCAATGTACTAGTGCAATCTCCTATATGGCCACTTATCAAAGAAAAGTCTATATGCTCTATTCTTTCTTAATGCCTTGTCCTTGACACCTTTCAATAATTTTGCAACTTGGCACCCCAGCTACTCTTGCTTCTTGGCCTGTGACTCCTTAAATAAAAGTTTGGAATCCTTGAATCTTCCCACTATTAATTTTAGATTAAATGGATTAGGTAGGATTCAATGAATCTACCCCATATCATGTTTCTTCTAGAAACATCATGAAGAATCCTCCTAAATTCACCCTAAAATGGTTTACCTAAAATTTTGTGCCACCGGCTCATCATTCTTATCCTCCATCCGGTTCACAAAATTCAAGGTAACAAACTTGTCATCTTAAATCTGGTGAATCTTTGACTATTCAAATAATGTAGTAGCTCGGCACTATTAAAATTCTTGTTCTTGGCACACTATGTTACTTGGTAATAACTATGTTTTACTAATGCTTGACACCTACTATGGATTCACTCAACATCAACTAAGTTTTCAAATGCTCAACACCTGTTACTTTGCTCAACACCTAAACTTGCTTAGCTCCTTTGGTATCACTCAACATGCACTAGATTTTTCCTTTGCAAGGCATTAACTAAAAAATTGCTCAGCATGAACTAGCTTGCTTGGCACTCACTAATGAACTAAGTCAAGCTTTGCAAACAACCTTGTTACAACTTATACTTCTAAAGTTTTTCAATGTGGCCAACCTTTGTATCTTCAATTGTACTATCAATACAATGTTTTACCAATGTCTTAACTGATCCTTATACTTCATTACAAAAGCAAAACTCAACCTTTTCCTTAGGTACTTTTGTTACATCTTGTTGATTAAATCCTCTTCATCAATCAACTAAGTGATAGTACTTGGATCTTATAAGCAATTTTTATTCTAGCAAATAGCAAGTTTGACATCAATGACAAAATAATGATTGAAAACATTATTTATCAACAATCTCCCCCTTTGTAAACAATCTTCTTTCTTCAATAGTGATCTTTTCAATCAAATTTCCAACATCTCCCTCAACCATATTAGCCACATCAAAAATAAATATAAAATAGACACAAATACACCATACACATGTAGGTATGGGTAAGTAAAATAATAAATCCTAAATATAAATAATATCATATTCTAGCATGAACATCTCATTATGATGAAGACATAATAAAGATCTTCCTAAAACATGTCATATGACAACATCTTAAAAGTAATTTCATTAACTAAATAAGAGAAATTAAAGCACCATTACTACAAGTACAAAATTGTTACAACCTGACATAATCAATTACTCAACATATCAAAGTATTGCATTTCAAATATCAAATAAGGGCTAACACATCTATAGAAGTCATATAGAACTATAACAACTAAGTCTACAATGATAGAAAAAGAGGGGTATTACACCTTTTATACATGTACCTTATCACATTTTGCATCAAAATAGATGACTCCTTTCTAGGGTAGAGGTTTTTAGTTGTCAATCTCTATTTCTAGGATTTTGGACTCTAAAGTTTCTTAAAACCAAGGTATCAATTTTATATAGGGTTTGAAGATGTATCATTTCTCTATGAACTAATGTCTCATAACAAGTATATTATTTTTTGTAATAGTGTTTTCATTTTGTCCATGTACCATGTCATTTTTTGCTTCACAATAGATGACTCCTTTCAAGATTAGGCTCTTTTTTAGTTGTTGATTAAGTAAAATAGGTTTTATAGGGGTCCTAAAACTTGATTAAATTTTTTACAACATATCTGAAATAGAAATATTAAGAAAAGTCCAACTACAGAGATTCTTCTTATCAAAAGCCAAACCTAAACAACAAGCTCGTGGCCAAGAAACAAAAAATGGCTACACTAGAAAACTAGCTACACAATGAAAATACAAAATAATAATGTAGAACTAACTATTAGTTCTCTCTATCAAGAACCTATAGGATCTCTAGAGCTTCACTAGTCTTCCTATCATTTGCATCCTCCTAGTCCTAGTTCTGAACATCCACCTGGTCACTAGTTTCATTCATATCATCCTTAGCCTACCCAATGTCCAAGCTAGCCTTCTCCATCTTTTCCCTGCCAAATTCAGCACTCATCAGTGATTCACCTAGACTATTAATTTTCTCATTCAGGGCATTCAAAGTGGCAATCACTTGATTAGCTAGGTTCTGATGGGAGAACGCCATCCTTTGGACTCTTTGTTCAACCTTGGTGATTATGTCCTCCTAGTTAGCATTTTGTTCCTGGACATTGAAGTGCCATTGGCTTCCATCCTAATTTTTATCCTCTTCATTGTGCTCCTAGTCATTGCCAATTTTATGGCTTCCTTCCTAGCTTCTTTTCCCCTTAAGGTCTTCAATTTCATGTAATACCATTTGATAGACCAAAAGTTGTCTATCATGTTGTTCTTAGCATTGTTAAAAAGGTTAAGCCTAATTTCCCTCACATTATCAAAGATAATGACAAAATTAGGGTCAATGAGTTCATCATAGTGGGTTTTTCCATTAATGTCCTCCATCACTTGGATATTCAACGGCTCCCTGACAATCCCCAATTTCATGATATTCAAATTAAAATTCCTCCAAGACCTCCTCCTATTTTTCATTATCACCTCCCCACTCTCTTTCCCCAAAATATCTATCTTCCCCTCAGATAGAGAGGTCGTGGGGCTAATGCTTGGAATCTTAGGAATCTAGTCATTAGTTTCAAAAGCCTCATCTTCTTTCCTTTTCTTGGGATTCCCCAACATGTCATCTAAATCCATCTCCTCATTTTCACTTTCCCTACCCTTCTCCTCCTCCTTCTCATCATCCTCCCCCTTATTCTCTTCCTTCAAGTATATATCCTCATCATCATCATTATCCTCCTCCTCCTCCTGAGGCTCAAGCTTCAGGGGAATGGGGGGTAAGACTCTAGGGCTCTTTCTGTAGGGAATGTGGGCAAAGGGAGTGACCTTCCTTTCTTCGTTGGGGGATTTATCTTTAGAGGAAAAATTGTCTTCTTCTTCTAATTTTATGATATGCACATCCTCAGAATCTAAACTCCTAGTTTCCTCAAATGCACACCCACTATCACCAAGGGATTTTCCCCTAGTTTGAGTTTTCAGATAGTCATAGACTAGGAGGAGTAATCCATTGTGAAGGGTTGGGCTAGCGGTAGGTTTCCTCTTAAAGCCCTTGATACCCTTTCTCATTGAGGTGAAAAGATAAAAAGGAAAAGAGATTTTGATTCCATCCCTAAAGTGATTAAGAAAAAAAAAATGATGTGTTCTGATCCTATCAAATTTTGGGTCTAGGGAAATATATTCAATGATAATCCTTAGGACATACCTCCATAGATTTTTAATTGACTCCATCTCATAATACATCTCCACCTTGATGAGCTTATTCAAATCCTTTTCATCCTTCACAAAAAATTTGATAGTGTTTGTCAACATTTTCTTGTCTCTAAAGAAGTTACTCCCTTCCAAAGGGATCTCTGCAACCTCGGCTATCAAATTTGCATTGACATGGTGGATGACCCTATCCATTTTGACTCTCCCATTTTTCTAGGAATCTGCCATAATCTTAGTGAACACCACATCAAATCCATGGAGCTTCTCCAACAATTTAGTGATTCCAACCTTTTCCAATTTATCTCAAACCTTCAATTTCTTCTTCTAGTTCTTTGCCTCCTCCAATGGCTTCCTCCTACTTCTCTCTCCTACCATGGTTTATGTTACCTATTTTTTCCTCCCACCAAAAATTGGTATTCAAATACTTGAACCCACCCACTAGTCTCTCCCCACTTTTGTATTATTTAAAATACCCTAAAATACAAAAAATAAAACAATTAAAACCTTATAGTATTTCTTTTCTTTCCTATTTTGTTTCTGCTTACCCGCAAATTTTTGCACCGTTAGATCTTTGGCAATCCACAATGGGTGCTTTCCTGTATTCTCAAGATGAACTACCTTTACACAATGTGAGGAAGCATCTTTGCAATGCATGGTAGGTGGGTCCATGTTCTTCTTGTGGGCTGTAGAGGGGAGAGCTACTGGTGAGCTGGTAGTTTGATTGGCACCCACTTTCTTGCATTTTTTCTTTTGTCATACTTTCTAAAAATATGGGCAAGCACCTTGGTCACACATGTCCTAATGATGTCACAAATGATATTTATGTAGGTTTAGAGGGAACGTGTTATGAACATCATCTGATGCAATGAGATTGAGTGTTGGTACTTCCCCACAATATGAAGATGCAAGGATGTTAAGAAATGTGGGCAAGTGCCTCATTGTCATGTGTCCTTGTGGGGTCAAGTTTTTTCATATGCCATAGGGCGATACAAAGGTGGTGCCAAGTCATTGAATTGGATGCTAGGTTGTGCTAAGTGGTTCGTGGGTCCAAAAATTTTAAGGGATAGATGTAGTATAAGGAATGTCTTTCACAATTGATGATCTTTCGAAGATCAACAATCGGTGCTTTCCCACATTTTGAAGATGCAAGGAAATTTAAAAATATAGGAAAGCACCTGAATGACATGTATACTAGTGGGCTCGGCTAAGGCATTTATAGTTAGGTTCGAAATTATGTGACATCACAATTAAGTTGGGGAGGTTGTGTACTTAGTTGAGAGGATGTGGTCAAACTCAGGAAGACCTTCACGAGGTGGTAAAATAAAATGAAACTACTAGCCCACATAGTCATTTTGGTTTCTATTTTCTATTGACTTGCTAAATTTGTTGACTGATGAGCCAAAAACAAGGGGAATCAAGTTTTCTTACACAATTTGATCTTCATGATCAATTCCAACCACTCTTGAGTGAATGCTAAGCCTAGTAAATAGCAAGAGAACACTCCACTATGCTAGTTTACCCATCTACTCAGTTAGAATGGTTTAATGCCATCATTTTCTATCTTCTCAAGGTCTTGCTTCGACAAAATATCAAGTTTCACTATATATGGATTTATACCCAGATTAGATTTTCCTAGAGACTTAATGGCAGTAGTTGTGGAGTAACTTTAGTTAGAAAATATCTCAGTTATGCTTGAGCTATAAAGGCAATTTTTGTAGATTTTGTATTGGTCAACTCTTCTCTAACTTTTTTGATATTGCTCTAGAGTAACTTTATTTAGAAAATATCTCAGTTATACTTGAGCTATAAAGGCAATTTTTGTAGATTTTGTATTGGTCAACTCTTCTCTAACTTTTTTGATATTGCTCTGCAATTTCACTATATGACATTCTACCTTATCTCCTTCAGCCATTGATGTAAAGTGCAAGAAATATTTGCCTCTGATTGGTGTATTGTAGAGGTTTTCAATCTTGCATGATTGTATCTTGTTTGTCCTATGAATGGTATATAAGTGAATCCTCTCTTTCCTTATGTCATTTATTTGGGTTTTCTAATTTGCATGTGATTGTTAGATTAAAGAAAGTCTAGATGTGTATATATTTTGGTGTCATGATGGTTCAATAGTGCATGTATGGTTAGAGATTGGTTTGAACACTCTATTTTGGTGCATCATCCCCTTAGGTTAGAATAGGTAGATTTGCTTCTATGCATTCCTTCTCCCTTTTCCTCTCCAAGAGTAGTTAGGTGCACCCTGATAGTAAAGGAAGTTGGCCTTCTCTAGAGGCTCAACCTCACAGTTCAAGTCCCATAGCTTGGAGGTTGTTTCCATGTTTCACAAGGTTGTCCTTAGGTCAAAGCTTTGGACAAGGGTGCAAACCTTTGTGATAACAATTTTTGGAATGCTCGGTGAGACTTTATTTAGAAAATTTCAAGTCTACTAGTGCCAAAAGGATAATTTCAAGATTAATACTGAGGATATAGTACTGGCTTTGGTGTTCAAGCCTTCAAGGGATTGATTCTCCAAGTACTTGGTGACTCTAAGCTTCAAATACATCTGGTTCCAAACCAAAGTTGCAGTAATTCATGCCCAAAGCTGAAACAAGGGCATCTTCTAGAGGTAAATTTCAATACTAAGAGCTTTCATTTTCAAATCCTAGAAGAAGGAAGACTAGAGTATCTTTATCACCAGTTAGGAGTGCAATAGTAACAAATACACCTACAAGATCCATCTCTACTCCTCCTACTATTAGATCTCAGCATAGATTTCCATCAAAACATATCAATAGATCACTTGTCTATATGACACAGCCTAGAGCTCATGATTTTGCCACCTTTAATGGTGGAAGTCCTCTTTTATTGGCCCAAAGACATGACATACCAATAGCTGCACTCAAAAGTATACCAAAATTTACTGGTGAAACTTCTATCTCTCCATTAGAACACATTCAAGAAGATGCAAATGTCTACAATATCCATGGTATTATAGAAGATGATGTTGTAGTTAGGCTTCTAGCCTCATCCTTGAAATGGAAAGCACTACAATGGTATAGAGGTTTGGCTCATGGTTCTATAGTAGATTGGGATGGGTTAGAAGTAGGACTATGCAAACACTTTGAAGAAAAAAGTGACCATTTGTTACTTTTAGAATAGTTGACTACTATAAAAAGAGCCCCCCATGAATGTATGACTGATTTCAACTATATATTTCAAAAGACATTTGATAGAATACCTACTTCAATAAAACCTACCCCTGGTAATGCCTTCTTGCATTACCTTAGAGCTTTTAACAGTGACATTGCAACTACAATGCAAACTATGGGAGGAGATACCTTGCCTAATGCTTATGACATAGCAATAAAGTCAGAAAACATCCTAATACAAGGAGGTAAGCCAGCTCGAAGGCCTCCTATGCCTTTCTTTCCTAATATTCCAAATCACTTACCAGTAATGGCTCCTCTTCCCACAACTTCCACATCACAATCCCTTGCTCTAGTCCCTCAAGCTTTCACATCTTCAAATGGAATAGATGAAATCAAGGAGATGATGCAATCTATGATGCTAAACATAGAGAACATAGATAAAAGATTGAAGGGCCAAGAAAAAAAAATAGATAAGTTGGAGGACAACTTCTCTATGATGCAGAAAGTGAGCAACAAGGTGGTGACTTTAGAGAGATAGCAAGCTCAAGGTAGTAAGGCTCATCAATTGCAGTATCAAACTCTAAACAATGGTAGGCCTCCAAATCATAATTATGGGAACAATTCTTTTGACCAAAATAGGCAGAATAGCCACGCTTCAACCTCAAATGTAAAATAAAGTAGGGCCATAATCCCTCAAAACAACATGGCCCAAGATCAGGATTTTTGTTCCTCCTGTAATTACTCTTATGCTCGTTGCATGTGTTAGAAGGCTGAATCTTATTTGGCTTTGACCATCCAAGAGCCTATAGTAGAGCAATCATACAAGGATGACCAATTTAAAGATGTCTTGTATATGCAAGGACAAGGTGATTACTCCTTTATGAATCATCAAGTGGAGGAACATTGTAATGTAAACTAGGATTCCATTGCTTACAACACTAGGAGCAAAAGAAGAGCTATTGAAGATGCTACCCCTCCTCCTCCCAATCATGCCTCAACTTCAAATGCAATACCTCATGAACAAGTAGCAAATGATTAATCAAATACCTTTCAGCAGCAAAGGCGAAATAATGGCAGAAAGGATGCAAGTGATCCTCGGGTTGTTCCATCACAACCTCCTATAAATGCAGCTCCCAAGGCTTCTATCAAAGTACCTACTACACCATTCAGTGTGGTAGAACAAATGAAGAAGAAAAATGTGAATATTTCCATGTGGGATGTTATTGCTACTATACCCATGCAAAAGAGGTTGCTACAACAAGAATTGGAAAGCATTGAACTAAAGGATCAGCCACCCAGCATGGAAAGTGCCACAAGCCTAGTACAACCATAAAGGGAGGAAGAAGAAAGTAAAAATATTAGACCCCCTTCATTTTATTTTTCTCTAATTATAGGGGGTAAACTAGTCCACAATTGCATGATTGATTCAACGGCTAGTAGTTCAGTGATGCCTAGGTGTGTTGTTGATGCCTTGGAAATGAAATACAAACCCATTGTTAAGGATGTATTACAGTTAGATGGTAGTACTATCAAGATTTTAGGGATCCTTAGGAATGTGTAAAAGACCCTAAATGCATGCCCTAGTTGTACTATAACTCAAGATATATTTGTTGTTGAAGTCAAGCCACATTTTGCCATCTATTTGTCAAGAAACTTCACTGCCCAAATAGGTGGTTACATATCTTCTAATTGGTCATATATATCTTTTAGAACAAGATATGGAACCAAAGCTTCAATCAAAACAAAGCCTCAAGCCCTGCGTCATATTGAACCCTACACCCTTAATCTCACCAACATGAATTGCACTATCCTAGAAATGGATGAGAATGACATAATGAATGAGCCTACTACTTCCCTTGCAAAGATACCTAATTTTCTCTTATATGAATGGGCTAATGCATATCAATTTGATCCTATATTAGAAACCCTTGAGAGAGGCCTTAATACATATTGCATATTAGAGAAGGATGCTCTAGTTCTCAATCTTGTGTAGACTAAAGAAGATGTGAGTGGGATATGGAGTATGTACTTTGATGGCTCAAGGAATAAGAATGGATCAAGGGCTGGTGTGATGTTGATTTTCCCTACACAAGTAAGGTACTACTTCTCCTTTAGGCTCTAGTTTAGTTGCACTAATAATGTGGCCGAGTATGAGTCCTTGATTCAAGGTCTCCTACTTGCTTAGAAAAGAGGAAATTAAGCTTTAAGTGTATATGGAGATAGTAAGTTGGTGGTTAATCAAGTGAGAAATCATAATATCACCAAGAATAGTTTGCTTAATTCATACAAACATAATGTATGGGATTTTCTTGAGGGTTTTGATGCATTTAATATTCAAAGCATCCTTAGAAAAGAAAATAGATATACTAAAAGACTTGTAGCAATAGATGCATCTCATGATGTGCTAGGGAATCTTGAGGAGAAGCAGACGCAACAAATTAAAATGGTAGTAAGGCCTGCCATCCTTGACAAAAACATACATTTGCAAGTGTTTGAATCTAATGAACAAATTGTAATCTTCTTGCAAAATGAACTAGAATTTTCAGATAGAAACTAGTCGAGACTACAAGATATGTATGGTGATCAAATCATTAATCTTAGTTCCAAAAAATTACTTAAGGGTCACATTACCTTAGAGAGTGTTTTCAATCCTGATGATCAAGTAAGAGGTAGATTCATGAACCTAGCTATTGACAAAGATGATCACACCCCAATCATGGTTGCTAAGGGAAAATCCTTAAACATGGAGAAGGTATGTTCTAAGATTGAGCAAGAATGTTTTATTCATCTATGTCAAGAATTTAATGATGTATTTTCCTAGACATATGATGATTTAAAGGGTTTTGACCCAAGGTTGTTTCAGCATACCATAGATTTAATTGATAATGTCAAACCAGTAAGACAAAAATAGAGGCCAGTGAATCCTAAAATTGAACCCTTAATGAGAAAGGAGCTATCCAAATTGATTGAGGCCAATATAATTTTCCCCATCAAGAACTCATCATAGGTAGCAAACCTTTTCCCTATTAGGAAGAAGAATGGAGAAATTAGATTGTGTGTGGACTTTAGGGACCTTAACCAAGCTTCCCTTAAAGATCACCATCCTCTCCCTTCCATGGAGCTAATTTTGTCCAATGTCAGTGGTTCAAATAGATTTTCATTTCTTGATGGATTTTCTAGCTACAATCAAGTGTTGATCAAAGAGTCTAATAGATACAAGACTACATTTACTACCAAATGGGGTACCTACGCTTATTGTAAGATGCCATTTGGGCTAACCAATGCAAGTGCTACATTTCAGAAGGCAATGGAGATGGCCTTCAAAAATGTGATTGGAAAGTTTGTATTAGTTTACTTGGGTGATATCACAGTATATACAAAGAATTTAGAAGATCATTTTGATCATTTAAGATAGGTGTTCTTAAGGTGTAAAGAGTTTGGGGTATCCCTTAACCCAAATAAGTGTGTCTTTGCTACCAATCAAGGAAAATTATTAGGACACATTGTATTTGATGACGGTTTAACCATTGATCCAAAAAGAACAAAAGCAATACTTTCTCTCCCTCTTCCTAAACATAAGAAAGGGTTGCAAAGTTTCCTTGGTAGGTGTTGGTAAACAAATTTTTCCTCTCTTGTTTGTTGTGAAGATATGACTCTTAATGCTTGAATGATGAACAATATCTATTTACAATAGTTGAAAAGCTATTATCTAATTACTAGCTTCTCTCTGAATTGGTAGGTACTGCTCCCTGTGTGAATGATGTTCAAGGAATTATGTTTTATTCCTAAGACTAATGTGGGGTATGCTCTTAACCTAAGAGAAGAAGAGGCAAACCAAATTAAATCTAACTAGAACTTAATTTAGGCAAGAAATACGTCTAAATACTAAAACAGATTCACGTATCCACACCTCTTATGAATCCATAAATCTATTTGCATAAGACTAGAATAAGTTGAAATTCAAATCTAAACTACGACTGATGAATCGAGAAAAACTAATAGAATCCTTTCGTCAATGAATCATAACAATACTTATTACATTCATTTGTATTCTAAAAAATGGGGGAAATGAAACTCTATTCTTCCTTAGTTCTCCATAATACATAAAGGAAATACTATCTAATCACAATACCTACTAGAATGGAAAATGATTGAAACAAAATACCATTCAATTGTCTTCGCAACAGATAGTACTTCACACCAAAATTTTGCCAACCTCTCATTAACCATTCAACTTCATACATATAGAGTTGAGAGATTATTATTACAATAGGAATTTTAATTGGTTCATCTTCTGAGTATGACAAATGGCAAGATGCCAATTTGTCATATTACAAAATTTACAAAATTTGCAAAATTTACAGCAGAGAACAAAAAGGGAGTTTCAAATGAATTACTTAGACTTATTTCACTTTTTAGTTTTTTCCCTATATGTTTTGGGAACCACTATAATTGGGATCATATCTTCATGACTAGGCACATGTATATTAGTGAATCTTAAGAGCCACTTTGAATGCTCCTGAGCCAACTCCTTTACTACATTTAGTTGATTTGTCAATTCTCTAGCTACCACATGTACATATCCACTAAGTTTTTGCAAATCTACCACTTTGTTTTGACTGCTTGAAGTCATTCTAGAAAGATTACTCAAGTATGTGGAGAAGTTATTTTTCATTACTTCTACCCCAACGAGAGCTTTTCCTTGCCCACTATTTTGTGGGTCAGTGTGTAATCTTTGCATGAGTTCAAATGCTCTATCTTGGATCTTCTTCACCTTTTCCTTTGTTTCTTTGAGTCTTTCTTTAGCCTCTTGAATCATCTCCTGCTTGAATTACATGTTTTGAAGCCATTTGAATAGAGGCTCAATCCCCTTCTTCAAAATATTTTCTTCAATTGCCTCTTTTGCCTTCATTTGGATGACCATATTTAGGAGAGAAATACATTTGTCACACCTTTCCTTTTCTGTGGCCAAAGTGTTGTGATTAGAAGTAATATTATCCTTCTCAATTTCCAACCGAAGGATAACATTTCCAATTTGATCAATCAGAACAGCTCCATCTGCATTGAGTTTCTCAATCCATTATTTTCCGATCTGGCCAAAATTCTTATCCTTTTGAAGTTGTGAGATGAAGGCTTGCACTTCTTCTGTAGTAGGGTTCTCAGTAGCAGGCACACCAGTAATGGTTGCCAATGGAACAACTAATTGCCTGATAAATCTTTTTAGTTCTTCAATCTTGGCTTTCATTCTAATTTTTGACAATTTGAGGTTCTCCAATTGTTCTTCTATCACCTTATTAAGTGATCTCCATAGGCCCACCTTTGTATCATGCCTAGCCTCTTCGAGATCAATCGAATGTAGAGTGAAATCTTCATGTGTCATGTCCTCAATTCTCCTTGCTCTATTTGGCTTTGCTACCTTGATTGTTAAGTATCTTGTTTCTGGATCTTGTCCAAGTATTGATAAAGTCTTCTACTTCTTAGCTTTCACTACTATAGATCTAAGGAAAATTTCTTGAGACACAGTATCCTTTGCAGGGATACTCTCCTCTTTCCTCTTTCTCTTCCTTTCTAGAGTATCTTCTAGCTAGGATTCTATGTTGATTACTTTAGAAGCAGCCCCAAGTGATTCTATACTGAACATCTTCTTCCTCACTAGAGTCACTGGCGCTGAAGTAGCAAAAAATGGATTCTTAGGATCCTAAAATAGAAGCCTAGAAGAACTTGGGACTTTCTTTTGGTCTTGATTTTTCCTTGCGGCTTCATTAGATTTAGTGGATTCACTACTACTACTCTGTTCAGCCTTGATCTCTACTATCTGAATGGGGGAACCAATTGACTTTAAAAGGGGAGTGCTTGTAGATGAATCAAGGCTATGATGAGGAGATGGAGTAGTAGCCACATGAGGAGGTGAAACTAGAGCAGCCACATGAGGAGGCAAAGCTAGAGTGGTTGTTCCATCCTTCGGCTCTTCTGTCCCTTTTTCTTTAGTACCAACCTAGGCTCCAATCACTGGTAGGGAACCTCCATGGCAAGTTGGAGCTATTGGAATATTCTTCTCTAAGGGTTGATCACCTCCTCTTGTAGATTGACTAGGTCCTAGAGCAACTGAAGCTGTAGCACTAGGTGTGGCACTTTGAGAAGAAGTGGGAATAGCAGCGGCTGGTGAAGCTTGAGTAGTCTTGCTCCTACTCCAACTCTTTTTTTCTGTCCACTCGACCCATTTCTCAGTTCTTTTGATAATCTGAGCCATCATAGCATCAAGGTCTTCCTCCACATCGACATATGGCTCAGAACCGATTGGAGTATTTCTCAATTTGGTCAAATATGTATTACTATACATATTTTTTCCATCATCCTCTAGCCCTTCCACTTCTAAGTTAATGTCATATGTCTTTATTTGTTCTATTGTGAGTCTAGCAAAGGCACAGTCTTGGCTCTCTAACTCATCTTTGCAATCAGCCCAATAATCTTCAATAGTAGTTACATGTTTGATGACACTTCCAAATTGAAGAACATCTCTAGCATACCCATTTGGATCAAACATGGGCCTTATCACTTCATACTCCTGCAGTCTGTATTTGTTGTTGAATTTTTTGAGCATGTTCTTTGCATCTGATCGGGACTCACAACTGTATGCTCCAACTTTTATGTGAAATTCATATCCCTTTTTCTTCAAACTGGTGCTCAGCACATTTACTTGAATTGCTTGCCTGGCGACCTCGATGAGCATGATCATATCATCTGGATATCCGGGTAGCTTTAGGGGAAATCCATCAAACGTTGCAAGATGCAAATAAGAAAAAGATGAAATTTGGCCACCATTGCTTTTGGGTTGAACCTCCACTCTAGACACCCTTGAAGTTCCCTATAGATTCTCATAGTAAATGCATCATTAACCTAGATATACTTCGCATATCTATTCTATAATTGCAAGCATGGATAAAACTCATAACTTTTTACATTTTCAAGAAAATTCTCTATTCTGGGGAGTCCCGACCATAGTTGTAGGGAAGCCAACTTATATATCAAGAAAGATGACATATAAAGTGAATTGTAAAACTTAGCTACATTGAGAGCCCTAGCAAGATGTTCACTAACTTCATATCCCCAGTCAACATACTATGTGTTCAAGAAGATAATTTGCACCATAAAGAAGTATTATTCTATAAAATTGAATGCTTCTACCTCACCTTTAAGTTGATGCAAGAGGACCAAAATATCCACAATTTTGGGCTTAAGATTCATGCCAAACAGGGTTTTAGGGACCTTACTCTTTGCCCCTCTGGGCTTTTGGATCCAAGAATTCATGATCTCCTTCTGCCACACCATCTTCTTTAGGGAGAATTTAGACATAGTTGCACTGATTGTTAACTTAGAGAACTCCTCTCTTTCTGGAATTCGTAGGAAATTGACTACTGCTTGCCTATCAATTGAGATTAACACCATTTGATCAGGTAGCAAGATTTGCTTCGTATCTGTGTTATAGTGATTAATACATTCAATAATCAGCTCTGGGGCTTGCACTGCTACGAGAAATCCTGCTGCTTCTACCAGCCTACTTCTTTAGAGTTTCTCCATTATGGGATGAGTTGGTTCTACCCTCAACCTTCTTTGGAAATCTTGCATGTCAAAGAAATGGAGTGAAGTGTTTGTGATATTCTACCATGTGGACTTGATTCCACCCAATCCATCAAATCCAACAAATCTTGTAGCCATTTTGATTGAGATAGAGATAATTGGAGATCTTAAAACATGAAATGAGATAGAGGGTAGAACTTTTTTAACTGTGGGGATTTCAATAATCAATTTAATAGCATAAAAATTCAAATGAGTAAGTAGTAGTTTGAAAATCCATTATGTTCATCTCTATATAGAAACCCCAATCCACCATTAATCTTTAAAATATGTGCCACACAAATGACTTAAATGATAAATCCACTAGATTAGTAAATGTGGAAGTCACAATGGATTCTTTATTGTCTTTTCATTATTTTTGTTGGCCCAATCGTTATTTTCCTCTATTACATCTTACTTTCCCATTTTCCACCAAGCTACAAAAAAACAAGAATGGAGTACTCCTTGGGGAAAAATTCGCTTGGCTAGATTCTACCCAAAACATCCTTACAAATTTCACTAATTTGCTTCCATTTTTTTCCTAACACATATTGTGCTCTATTCAAACACTTACCATGCTTTTAGTAGTGATTTTCCATTAGATGTGAAATATTTGTTTCGAGGGTAGAAAACTCGCAATGGAGAAGACAATTTCTATTTTTCCGCTTAAGCTTTTGCTTTACCTTTTCTTCCTTAAGCACTTTACTATAAGCCTTCAAAAAACATAAATAAGGCTTCACCAGTGAAAAATGGGGTCCACTAATAACTTTAGCCTTCTATTTAGGCCTTTTTGAAAAACTTGCTTCTTGGTTCGAAGCCCGCCAAAGGAGAAGCTATTTCTGAGTTTTTTGCCAATGCTTATCCTGATCATCCTAATAAGTTCTGAGTAATTCCCACTATGAAGACATGATAATATTTGAATGATTCATCTATAATATTTCTTACCTTTCCTTTTTTTAGCCTACAAATAGCATTTATGGATCCCTACGGAGTTCCACCTTCAGGGTGTGAAAACCCGCTATGTAGAAGAAGAAACTTGATTTTCTGCCAATGCCTGTTGTTTTACCTTCTCTGCCCTAATCACTTTAATTTAAGCCTTTAGAAAATATAAAACTGACTTCACAAGTGAAAGGTGGGACCCACTAGTTGGCTCTATTCTTTTATATACACCTTTTTGGAAAACTAACTTCTTGGTTCAAAACCTGCCGAGCAGAAGTTGCTTCATAGTTTTCTGTTGTTGCCCTTTCTAATCATCTTAGTGAGTTTTGAAAGGTTCCCATTGTGAAAACATCGCAACAATTGAATGATCTATCCATAACATAATTTTCCCCTCTTCATTGAAGCTCAAGAATTGCATTTAGGAATCTTGGTAGAGTTTCACCGTTGGGGTGCAAAAACCCGCTAAGGAGAAGAAGAAACTAGATTTTATGCCAATCCAACTTTCTATAAGTTTGAAACAAAATGACTTGTAAGTTCATCTAGAGTAAAATAATTCTAGAATCTCCATCAAGCAAGGTCCTAAACTACCCCAAAGACTCATGACAATAAAGAATACCCACCTGGCTATATAATGTAGGAAAAGATAAAAGATGGAAACCCGATGGAGAAACTTAACACTTTAAGGAAGGAAGAAACAACTAACTCGACCAGCCTAAACACAATACAAGTTAAATCCTCCACTTTACAAAATTGGAAAATGATTAAAAATGTTGAGATAATGCGTGTTGCACACAGTGCATAATATTGTTATTTTATTATTTTATTTTATTATGAAATGTTGTGCCTAGATGGACGTGCAACATGTAAAGATTCCCATGAAATATTCTTGATGAGTTGTATTGTAACATTGTGAAAATATTTCATGTAATTATTTAATATTGAAAAAAAAAGAATTAAATGCCCAATATTAAATCTGGGGTTAGTGGGTTAGGTAGCACATGGTTTATGTAATACCACTTAGTGGTTTTGTGGGACTTGCTACTATATAAGCAACCACAAGGGTAGTTGTTGTAGAGAGAGTGACAAGGTGAAAACAAAAGGCAAGAGTCAAGCGGGACAAGGCTTGACAGATTAGCCAAGGGAGCATTTGTGAAGGTTGAAAGCATGGCATGGGATGTGTGGATTCATGCTTGTTCACATAGTTTTCTCGATTGTGGCTATGGCCATGAAGGCTTCATGGTTGTATGGAAATGGTATTTTTGTTGAATAATACATGGTGATGGATGCTTTTGGAGGCTGGGTTTTTTCCCTCAATGAGGGTTTCCTAGGGTATATCTTCTGTCACAATTTTGTGGGTATGTTGTCTATTCTCTTACATGTGGATTTTAATTTTGTGTTTATTTCAAATCTATTATGGGTTATGTGGAAATGGTTATATTCTTTGTTGCCAAGTTTCCTTACAAGTGGTATCAGAGCTATGGTTTTATTATTGTAACCTTAGATTGAATCCATGGGAATGCATGAGAGGATAAAAGAAAAGGGCAAGATATATGAATGATTTATTGCAAATCTGAGGCTTTTGAGTTTGCTGTTATGATGGGATGTTAAAAGATTTGGGTATGTGAAATTGTTAGAGAAAAATATTTTTTGGATGTTTCATTTAAAATAAGGGTTTTGGGGGGTAGCATGCATAAATGACCTCCTGGGTAAAAAAAAGACCTCACCATTGGATCCAGGTCGACATTTCCATAAAATTTGATATATAATGTGCCCTAGTTTGGCCATGTTCAGAGGAAATGAAAGAGTTTTTTGGTTTCAGCCCATGATGGCCGTCAAATTTAATATCGTCAAAATTTTCGTCACTGAAAAAAATAATAAATGAAAAATCGTACTGAAAATGGTAAAAAGATAGTCTTAGTAAAATAGCCATAACTTTCTCTCAGAATATCAAATTTCAGAGTTCTTACAGGCGTTGGAAAGCTAATTCAGAGCACTACAAGATGGTGTAGGTTTGGTTCTATGATTTTGAAATTTTGTCAAGTTTTAAAAGCCCTAAAGGTAGATGTTATTTATTTTGAGCACAAATTGGGGCATAACTTGGGCATACGGAGTCAGATTTTGGACTTTGAGTAGTCAACGAAAAGCTCTTGGAGAGCTCTACACATTGCTTCAGATTTGGTGCAGGTTTGGCATGATTTATTTATTGATATATTGATCTGAATAGTTTATGGTATATATTTTAACTATGGTAACTTGTGAGTTTATGGCATTGGAGATTTAAGTTTTTGGTTATCAGTGTTTGGTTTGGATATGCATGATGACTTGTTGGGTCTACAAGTTGTGCAGTGTTGTAAGGGGTCTATACTTACAGGTTGCATTTATAGCTTGGTTATGGGTTGTCTTTGCCCATTGATCTTTCATTATTGATGCATATTCAGATTGGTGGCTTGGATTTGGGTTGTCTATGCCCTAAGTCACATGATTTACTATTTTCTTCATGTAGAAGGGATGAGATGTTATTTCCAGGGATAGTCATAGTCGAGGATTGTGGTTGACTATTTTATGCTGACAGGTTGGACACTTTGAGAGATAGATGCTCGATTCATGGATGTGATCATGGTGTCATGGATTTTGGCATGACATGATTGGTTATACAAGTACATCCTTGATGTTCATTAGCTTGGATTTTTTGATTCAGTTATGGCGGTATATCTTATTGGTTGAGGATCATGGTTATTTGGTTTCTTTTGAGGAGCTCATGATGTGCATTTTGAGTTCTTTGATGGTTTGATGCCTTGGTTGATTCTCATGGTTAGAAGATGGATTTTTCATCATTATGTCATGGATAGCTTGGATACACAATTTAGTGGAAGCTTGTGACAGTGATGGGGTGACAGTGCTGGATTAGTTCCTGGTTTGGTTTGGATCTTCAAGTAGGAGATGGATTTTATGATGTCATAGGTGACTTGGTACCATAGTTGAGTGGGATTTGTTGGCATTGATATATTTATTGAGTGTTTGCAGATGTTGGAGGTTTGTCTTAGATAATGTTGCTACAGAAGCATTTTTTGACATTTGCATGGTGCACTTGTTATCTTCATGGTGTGTGAAGATGGTTAGATCTTCACGACTCATGGAGTTCTTGGTTATATTCATGGTATGTGGAGATATTTTTTTCTTCATGGTGTGTGGAGATGGTTGCATCTTGAGGACTCATAGGGTTCTTGGTAAAGGTATGGTTTATGCTTCTATTTGGCATGGTATCCTTGGTATAAGGATGGTTTTATTATTATGTCATGGTATACTCTTGATACACATTTAGAGTTGTGACATGTTATGGTATGTTCATGTGGAGCATGTTATCTCTTTAGTTGAGATGGTAAGATCATGTTGTCGTGTTTATGTTCTTGCGGCCATGGTTGGAACTTTGACATTGATCTTGGTTTAGTTTCTTGGTATTGAGTACACTGATCATAAGCTAGATACTTCATGATATTGCTATTTTGCGTTTGGAGTTGGCATGGATTGATTGGTTACAGGTGCTCATGGATACTTAGAGACGGTGGTGACGCTGATTTCTCTTGGATTAGAGAAGTATTTGTTGGAATGGTTGATAGTTTCAGCAAGAAGTCCGAGGGGCAGTCACCTGATAAGGACTTGAGAGGAGATTGTTCTTAGATGAGTCATGGTTGGAGACTTGGGTATCTTGATGAGCATTCTCATTCCCCACTCTTGGTCTACTCGGCGGTTTGCTACTTGAGAGGTATAGCCCATTATTTTTTTCTCTCAGTTGCATTATATTTATGCTTATCTTTCATGGATATGGATCTTGAGATATGGTACATGAGTTAGTTCTAGAGGGTTCATCTGAGAGATGGTTTAGCATTGGTTATCTCCATGTGCATATGTTTTTATGCTGGTTGAGTTTGGGAGATAGTTTTATATTGGGCATTTTCCTTGGATTAGGAATGGTTATTCCTTGAATTAGGAATGGTTTATGAGTTTGATCTTCTTGTGAGAGGCTTACATCCATGATTAGCTATATGGTATGGTTTGGGTGTTGTTGAGGCTTCTTGTTGGGGTTTTATGGAGGAGATCTAACTTGCACAATTTACATCTAGAGGTTTGTGTAGAAGGACATGATACAGGTTATGATTTGCATAGTTTCTTTGGTCTTGGTTATCTTCCTAGATGTTCAGTTTTGCCTAGATTGGATTTGAGATTGGTTAGAGATTGTGATCACTGGTTTGTGCTCATGTATGTCATGTGAGAGATGACCTGGTTATTCCTTTATCTCTTTCCTCTGTTGGTTGTGGTGAACTTGGGAGAGCATTGGAGACTTGTTATGAGAGTTGTTCTTGCAGGATATTAGTTTATGTATTGTGGATGTCCTTGATACTACATGGATTCACTTCTTTGAGATGTTGTGAGTGGATTGGTTATAGATTTTACATTATCTTTTGTAGTGGGAGCTTCTTGGTATATATGTGGCAAGTATTTCTCTTGAAGCTTCTGATTATAGGTTGCAAATTGGATATGTCAGTGATATAAGATTCACTTGTTATACCTTTGAGGTATGGATAGTTGGATGTGTTTGGCACTTTGCTATGGGTGCTATTTCAGCTATGGATATTTTGACAACTACGAATACATGTGATTACCTTTGGATCAAGTTTTTTTTGTGCTCAAAATTTTAGTTGGTACAGGATTTTATGATTTTCTAATGCGAAAAGTTAGGTGGCTTTCTCTTTGGATGGCTTCTATGTATGTCCAATGAGAGTGGCATAATAGGAGGTGAGATCATTCATGTTCAAGATGCTAGATACTTTGATTTTGTTGCGGGTACCAGGATGGAGCACTTGGTGTATTTTGATCCATGATGGTGGATGTGCTGGGAGGGATTGCTCCCTTATTCATTTATGTGGCTACAGATTCACCCTATGCGATGTATACAACAAGTGGGATATTGTTGAGATAATGGGTGTTGCACACATTGCATAATATTGTTATTTTATTATTTTATTTTATTATGTAATGTTGTGCCTAGATGGATGTGCAACATGTAAAGATTCCCATGGAATATTCTTGATGAGTTGTATTGTACCATTGTGAAAATATTTCATGTAATTATTTAATATTGGGGAAAAAGAATTAAATGCCCAATACTAAATGTGGGGTCAGTGGGTTAGGTAGCACATGGTTTATGTAATACCACTTAGTGGTTTTGTGGGACTTGCTACTATATAAGCAGCCAAAAGGGTAGTTGTTGTAGAGAGAGTGACAAGGTGAAGACAAAAGGCAAGAGTCGAGTGGGACAAGGCTTGACAGGTTAGCCAAGGGAGCATTTGTGAAGGTTGAAAGCATGGCATGGGATGTGTGGATTCATGCTTGTTCACATAGTTTTCTTGGTTGTGGCTATGGCCATGAAGGCTTCCATGGTTGTATGGCAATGGTATTTTTGCTGAATAATACATGGTGATGGATGCTTTTGGAGGCTAGGTTTTTTCCCTCAATGAGGGTTTCCCAGGATATATCTTCTATCACAATTTTGTGGGTATGTTGTATATTCTCTTGCATGTGGATTTTAATTCCGTGTTTATTTTAGATCTATTATGGGTTATGTAGAAATGGTTATATTCTTTGTTGCCAAGTTTCCTTACAAAAAAGTGGGGCAATAGTAGGATAAATTTTGTGAGAAGATTTATCCCTAATCTTGCTACCATGGTAAAACGCCTTACGGCCATGCTCAAGAAAAGTATGGTATTTGCATGGACCAAGGAAGGGAAGAAAAGTTTTGAAGAGATCAAGGTAGCCATAGCCTCAGCCCCTACTCTCATTAATCCAAATTTTGAAAAGGATTTCATCCTTTATACCCTAGGTGGTGAGTCAAGCATTTCTACTATCTTGACTCAAACAAATGATAAAGATGAAGAGTAGCCCATAACCTTCTTTAGTGAAGGGCTTAAAGAGTATGAAGACAAATATAGCTATGTAAAGAAGCAAGCCCTTGCAGTTGTAGAGCTTTAAAGAAATTTAGACACCTCCTATCTCATGATAAGATTCATTTGTTAGTACCACATGTGAGTGTGAAGGATTTCCTTTTGAGCAAAGATATTAGTGAGAAAAGGGCTGGTTGGATTACTAAAGTAATGGAATATGATGTTGACATCTAGATCACCAAGTTGGTAAGAGGGAAGGGGGGTTATGTAAATAGATGATATCATATTAAGAACTAGATGAGGAAGTCGCTATGATACTAACAAAACAACAAGAGATAAGAAATGATGACCCAAGGAATTGGATGGATGATATGAATAATTTCTTATTAGGCAATGAATATCCTCAAGGATTAGATAGAACTAAAAAGAGACAGTATAGATTACAATCAATTTCTTATGTCATAGTTGATGGTATCCTTTTCAAGAAAGATTTTAATGGAGCCCTATTAAGATGCATTGACATAAACCAAGCTAAAAGAATGATCAAAGAGCTTCATGATGGTCCTAATGGTGGTCACTTCTCAGCAAGGAAAATTGTAATAAAGATCATGAGGGCTGGTTACTACTAGCCATCCCTATTCTATGATTGTCATAGGTATGTGAGGAAGTGTAAAAAATGTATCTTCTTTTCTAGTAAGAAATAGCTTGCAGCTCTTCCTACTCATCCCATTCAAGTGGACCAACCTTTTTCTCAATGGGGATTGGATTTCATAGGCCCTATCAACCCTTCTTCTAGTTCTGGTCACAAATGGATTTTAGTTGCTATAGATTACTTCACCATATGGACAGAGGTAGTTGCATTGAAGGATGCCATAGAATCTTTAGTTGTTGAGTTCCTTGATGGAATTGTGACTAGGTTTGGTGCCCCTTTAACCATTATTTCAGATAATGCAAAATCTTTTGTAAGAGCTCAAATTTGTGCATGGGTAGTTGACCATAATATCTACTTGAGCAAACATCCTCAAACTACTATCCTCAAGGCAATGGTTTGGCTGAGTCATCCAACAAAAACTTGATTAGGATTATCAAAAGAACTATAGAGGATAACTACAGGTGATGGCATCAAAAGTTGAGGACTACACTATGGGCTGACAGAATAACACCTAAGAGGTCAACAAGAAATTCACCATTTATGTTGGTATATGGTAGAGAAGCAAGGCTTCCAATTTCATTAGAATTCCCATCCCTAGAACTAGCTCATCTATTGGAGCTAATTGAAGATGATGTCATGATAGTGAGAATAACAAAGCTGATGGAGCTAGAAGAGAAATGAAGTCAGGCCATGCAGACCCTAGAAACACATCAGCAACAAGTGAAAGGGAGCTTTGACAAGAAGACTAGGGTCAGAATCTTCAGAGAGGTTGGTTTGGTTTTGAAATGTTATGTAGACAGGGAAAAACCAGGGAGACACTCAAACTTTGATGCACTATGGAGTGGTCCCTATGTGATTGTCAGTTGCAAGCAGGCCAATGCTTTTCAATTAAGCATGCCTAGTGGTGAAATTTTGCCTATCCTAGTCAATGGGATCTATCTCAAACCATGTTTCTAATAGGGATTAAAGTTTCATGTACATAGGTAGCTTAGTTTTCTTCCTATTGTTTTCTAGCTTTCCAAGAAGTGCATGAGCACATGTGTTTTGTTGAGGTTGCAGAGGAGCGAGGATAGAGTTTTTGGTGTTTTGCTACAGTAGAGGTAGGGTTAAGGTTTCATAATGCACTGATCCAAATCTTTTACAAATCTTTATCCCAATGGATGCATAATGTCACTGGTCATATGCATAGCTAGCTTGCATCCCCTCTGAGTCACCAAAAATGTTACCTTTTTTCGCTTCTTGCCAAAAATTTGGATTCAAATACTTGAACCCACCCAACAGTCTCTCCTCACTTTTATATCATTTAAAATGCCCTGAAATATGAAAAATAAAACAATTAAAACCTTATGGTATCTCTTTTCTTTCCTATTTTTTTTTTTCTTACCCGCAACTTTTTGTGCCATTAGATCTTTGGCAATCCATGGTGGGCACTTTCTCACATTCTCAAGATGAACTACCTTTACACAATGCGGGGAAACCTCTTCACGAAGTGTGGTAGGTGGGTCCATGTTCTTCTTGTGGGCCATAGAGGGGAGAGCTACTGGTGAGCTGGAAGTTTGATTGGCACCCACTTTCCAACATTTTATCTTTTGTTAGACTTTCTGACAATGTGGGCAAGAACCCTGGTGACACATGTCCTAATGATGTCACAAAGGATATTTATAGGGGTTTAGAGGGCACATGTTATGAAAACCATTTGATGGAATGAGATCAAGGGTTGGCACTTCACCATAATATGAAGATGCAAGGATGCTAAGGAATGTGGGCAAACACCTTGCTGCCACGTGTCCTTGTGGGTGTTGGTCTGATTTTTTGCATGATAATTTTCCTTTGCCTAGGTAAAAAATCAGATTCGATCTATTGATAGCACGAAAACCTTTTAAAATTTGGAAATATTCTCCATCCTTTTCAAACTTTTCATGCCCTGAGTCTCCACTTTTCCTTTTTGTTTCTCACCACCTGATCCCTAAAAGATCTATGGCAGTCACTATCTCACTATGAAAAGATGCAAGTGTTTTACCCTTAGTGACATAGCTACTACCACTAAGTTGAAAGTTGGTGCCATCAAATGGATGTGCAATTTTATTGTCATGTCAAAAGCATTAATGAGGGTGATTACTCTCACTTGCCTTTATCTTTATGGCCCCAAGTTTTGATAAGTCCCCAAAAGTCACTATGTCGCTATTAGGAAATTTGTGTTTCTCACCATTAGTGACATAGCACCCAAATGAACAGTAATACTATGGTAACATTTTAGAGAAAGTGAGTCCTAGACAATGCCCTATTAGATATCAGTTATAGAGTTTTGGTACATGATGGCATCTAGTGGGATACACATAGACACCGAGAAAAGTGACGGCGCCAGAGGTCGCTAAATTGCTATTGGGAAACTTGTTCTCGTAGCTAGCAACATAGTGCCTAGCTGGGAAATAAACACATGGTGGGACCCAAGTAGCATGGTAATATGGCCAATTTTTTAAAATATGAATTTATATGCTAGTGGTGTAGGGTTTTCTCACTTCATCAATAACTGGACCCACACCCCATGCATAGAACATGTCAATGATTCTAATCATCAGATCGATCTCGAATCAACAGTCCTCACTATCTCACTATGGAAAGTTGCAAGTTGTTTAGTCTATGCGACATAGTGAGTATGGGACCCACAACTTCTTTAGGATACTTTGTGCAATTTCTCTACCTTTGATTTGGTCTTAGATCGACGACCGTCACTATCTCGCTATGGTGAGTTGCACAAAGCTTACGAATAGTGACATAGTGACGAAGGGCCCACCATATTTATCTTAAGTAACGCATCAAATGTCTCCAACACGATCAATGAAAAATAAACTATGGTTTCTATTTCACTATGGAAAGGTGCTCACTTTTTATGTATAGCGAGATAGCAATTCAGAGACACATGTCCTCAAAATTTTGTGGGTCCAGTTCAAAAGCACCGACAATGAAGGAAAGGTATAGATGGAAGTGTTTTATTTGGTTGACTACTAGCATTTTAAGAAGAAGGTAAGTCAGCTTAGTATTCATTCTACAATTTTTGATCTTTTCTTAATCAATGGTTGGTGCTTACCCACAATTTCAAGATGCAGGAAATTTAAGGAATGCAGGCAAGCGGTAATGAGACACATGGCCCACTCTTAAGGATATAAGGTTTGTTACATTTTGAATTAGAAACACCCGATGTGGTGAAAATCTAAAAATAAAATTTAAAGTTGATTGCAATTTGGAGGTAATGGTTACTGAGAGTTAAATATTGTGTGGAGCTCAAAGCTAGGGCACAGATATTTCATCCAGCGATCAGAAGAGTTGCAAATTTAATGTTGCAGATGAAATTGCAATCAAATTTGGATACATTTTCATCTAATTTAACTTCTTCAGCTATTGTAAGGATGAATCAAATTTTTTTAGAGGTAGCTGAAGCAATTTGTTTTTTCTGGCAACTGCACAAGTTGATCTTCACGGCAAAGCATATATGACAAGTAAAGATCATATTTTTGGAGCCGTGGTGCAAATTGTGATGATTTCTTGATATTCCCTCATGAGATATTTACATATTTTAAGTGGGGATATAGCAAATATTTTGGCAACATTTATGGTTTTCAAAGTGCAGGTAGATGAGGAATTTTAGTTTCAACAACTCCATATTGAAGACTCTTTTAGTGGGACACATGTCAAATTTAGATGAGAGACCTAGAAAGATCTTCTCTCCTATATATCTTCCTCTTCTACTTATTGTAAGGGTCCCAATTCTTTGAAGATTTTAGGAGGGATTGTGAGACTAGTTTGGTTCCAATTTCCTAAGTTTTCTCATAGTTGTGATACCATTTTCTCAGTGTTATTCTATTATGAAAAGTATATTGTATTCCTTTTGAGGAATTTGTTATACTATGTAGTCATTCTTTGTGTATTTTTTCAGTTTTAATATGCAGATGATGTATTGGTTTAAAGGAAATTAATGCAAAGAGTTAACCTTCTTAGTTTCATTTTGATTCTCATCTATTTCTTCTATTACTTGCAATGTTTTGTGCTTAAGAACCAAGGTCTTGAATTTAGTTGCAATCCCTTAAGGTTGTATATCTAAATAGATTTTCTATTGGAACAAAGATCCAAGTAGATGCTTGTTTATACTGATAGGGTTACAGGTTACACCAGAAGGATTTCATCATAAGTACGAGAGTTGTTATGAAGATTGATGTCTATTTGCATGTCAAATAGATATATCATATGTCTAAATATATGAGTATACTTTAGGTATCCATCTGCATGTTAAGGTTTAGTCGATGCCCAATGGATAAGGGACTAGTTAGCTTGAAGGATACATGTTTTTTGTTGTTCCATACCCAGATGATGTTGAGATACAAATCTTAATCAAATATCTTTCCTTTTATGTTTAAGAATTAAAAGAGTTTTCCCTCACTTAGTTTATCAGGTTCATGTGCTCTATTATTAGCTATTTCATCCATGAATTCTTGCATAAACATAGAAGATTAATGGATTTTATCTCTGTTCTAGATTTAGTTGTATGCTTTTACACTGGTGCCATATAAGGAGTCTAAGGTCCACCCACCTAGGTCTAACAGAGCCTGAAGAAGAAGAAAGATTTATCCTTATAGTTGGCCCAAGACTATAGTCAAGTACATCCATTATAGGAATTTGCTAACCTTATATGTATTGGTCTAATTTCTTGGTTATTTCTAAAATTGTTAAATTAGGAGCCAACAATGGGGTCAAATTTGTTCCATATGTCGCAAGGCGATTACAAGGTGGTGCCAAGTCGCTGAGTTGGATGCTAGGTTGTGCTAAGTGGTTCATGGGCCCAAAAATTTTAAGGGATAGATGCAGTATAAGGAATGTCTTTCACTAGCTCTGATATTTCAGAGATGGACAATCGACATTTTCTCCCATTCTAAAGATGCAAGGAAATTAAACAATGTGAGAAAGTCCTTGAAGGATGCGTGTCCCTGTAGGCCCAACTAAGGCATTAATAGTTAAACTTTTGATTATGTGACATTGTGGTTAAGTTGGGGAGGTGGTGCAGTTAGTTGAGAGGATGTGGTCAAACTCAAGAAAACCTTCATGGGGTGGCAAATAAAATGAAACTACTAGCCCATGTAGCCATTTTGGTTGCAATTTTTTGTTGACTTGCTGACTTTGTTGATTAATGAGCT
The DNA here is from genome assembly GCA_028749045.1 of Cupressus sempervirens. NCBI lineage: Eukaryota > Viridiplantae > Streptophyta > Pinopsida > Cupressales > Cupressaceae > Cupressus > Cupressus sempervirens. Next base: position 83,035,675 of record CM053789.1, read on the forward strand.
AGAAACAAGGGGAATCATGTTTTCTTGCACAATCTGATCTTCATGATGGATTCCAACCATTCTCGAGTGAATGTTGAGCCTAGTAAACAACAAGAGAACACTCCACAACCCTAGTTTACCCATCTACTCAGTCAAAATGGTTTAATGGCACCATTTTCTATCTTCTTGAGGTCTTCCTTTGACAAAATGTTAGGTTTCATTGTATCTAGATCCATGCCCAGATCAGATTTTCTTAGACTTAATGGTAGTGGTTGTGGAGTAACTTCAATTAGAAAATATCTCAGTTATGCCTAAGCTATAAAGACAATTTTTGTAGATTTTGTATTGGTCGACTCTTCTCTAACTTCTCTAATATTACTCTACAATTTCACTATAAATTCCCTTTTCCTCTAAACTATATGACGTTCTATTGTATCTCGTTTAGCCATTGATGTAAAGTACAAGAAATATTTGCCTCTCATTGGTGTATTGTAGAGGTCTGCAATCTTGCATGATTGTATCTCTTTTGGCCTATGAATGGTATATAAGTGAATCCTCTCTTTCCTTGTGTTATTCATTTGGGTTTTCTGATCTGCATGTGATTGTTAGATTAAAGCAAGTTTGGATGTGTATATCTTTTAGTGTCATGATGGTTCAATAGTGCATGTATGGGAAAAGATTGGTTTGAACACTCTATTTTGGTGCATCATCCCCTTAGGTTAGAATAGGTAGATTTGCTTCTATGAATTCCTTCTCCTTTTCCCTCTCCAAGAGTAGTTAGGTGCACCCTGATAGCAAAGGAAGCCAGCCTTCTCTGGAGACTCAACCTCACAGTTTAAGTCCCACAACTTGGAGGTTGTTTCCATGTTTCACAAGGCTGTCCTTAGGTAAAAACTTTGGACAAGGGTGCAAACCTTTGTGAAAATAGTTTCCATAGGTTCAATAAGCCCCCACCTACTCATATTTTTCTTACAGACCTTGGCCTCCTTTAAAATGAGAAACTCAAAAATATTTTTAAATTTACCAATTTTAATGGTTGTATTCAAGATAGCCCATAAAGTGTGTCATATGTACATGCTATCATGTTTTCAAAAGAGTTTTGCCTTATTTTCATTAACTCCCACTTTGACGTGCAATCTTGCAAATCTTCTCATTATTGATTTTGGGTTTTTTTAGTACTTCCTTGGATGCGTTCTTGCAGAACTAAATTATTCGCTACTACTAGAAAGTTGTCATCAACATGCCACATCATCACCAAATTTTTGGCAACTGCTTTGTTTGCAAATTAGTCGGCATCTGAATTGGCGTCCCTATATGTGTGGCTGATATAGGTCTTGGTGAACTTACCTAGGTTAGACTTTAACTCCTCAATAACATTCACAATGGTCCAAGAAGGCATAGAGTTACCATTTAGACAATTTATGATATTTAAGGAATCCCCCTCACACTAGAGATTCTCAATCCCAGAAGCTAGGGTCAGTTTAAAAATGTGACTAGTAGCACTAGCTTTTGTAAAATGGTTTGTCTAATGTCCAAGAGGGTAGGAAAAACCTGCAACTCCAACACCATAGCTATTTTTGATGATGCCTCCACTGCCAGTAGGGCCAGGGTTCCCTTTTGTAGCCCCATCAAAATTGGCTTTGTACCAATTTCTATGGGGCAAGAACCATCCAGCCTCCTATCTTTTCTTGTCCCTATCCTTTTTCCTTTGTTTGCTATTCCCACCTTTTTGAATATTTCCTTCCTTTGTAATGGAAAAGTTCTCCTTCATTACTCCTTCAATTTTCTCAGCAATAAAAAACTTAAGGGATTCCCTATCTTTGAAGATTTAGTTATTCTACTCTTTCCAAATTCTTCAATAGAAGCATGGGAGGGACCAGGATAAAATTAATTGGGTGATCAAACCTAAGTGTGAACTCTTCCACTGGTTGAAGAAATCTTCAATATTGATCGAGGGGCTCTAGCTTACCTTAAAGTCCCTACTCAGGAGATTTCATAGTCAAGAGATTTCAAACTATGGAGGAATAGGAGCAATGAATAAATAAGTGATTGATTGTCTCCAAGTCATGCTTGCATAAACTGCACCTGTTGGGAATAATCTGACCTCTCTTAGATAAATTATCCAAAGTAAGGATTTTGTCTTGGAGAAAAATCTAGAAGAATATGTTGATTTTGGGGTAAGGCCAAGAGTTCATACCTTAGCCCAAATGGGTTTCTCCATTCTATCCCACAATGAAAAATACCCAGAGGTGATAGATTATTTCCCATTTGAGTTATCTCCCTAGATGACTTCATCCCTCTTGTTATTAATGAAAATAGCATTCAGGCTAATCATCCAAGATTTAAGGTCCAGAGATATCATAGATAGGTCATGCCATCCATTACCTGTTCTATAATCACTAACATTCAGACCATATCTTCTTATACATGGCTCTGCCCATCTACCATACTTAGGGTGATCAATAAGAGGTCCCTGACTTGTCCAGTCATCCTACCAAAATAAGATATTCTCATCTTTACCAATTCTCCATTTAGCCTTGGATTTAGCTAGGAATTTTTCCTTTAGGATCCCATTCCATATATAAGATCCTTGAGGAATCTTAGTCTCATGAATCAAAAAGTGGAGAGACTACCCTCCTAGGTATTTCTCAAGCATAATTTCCCTCCATTCTCTAACACTCTAAAAAATGTGCCATATCTATTTGGCTAAAAGGACATTATTGAGATGTCTAATTTTTCTAATACCAAGGCCCCCATAACATTTGGGAATGAAAACATGGTCCCAGGTGACAAGATGATGTATTTTGTGCTCTTCAACTCCTATCTAGAGATATTTCCTCTAAATCTTCTCCATTCTGTTAGCTTGCTTAGTTGGAATCCCAAAGAGGCTTAAGGCATAAGTGGGAAGATTTTGGAATATTGATTGTACCAAAGTGCATTTGCTAGCCTAGCTGAGGGTATCACCTTTCCAACCAACTAATTTCTTGTTGAATCTATAAATGATGTTGTTCCAAAAATATTTTGAGGGATGGACCCCAAAGGCATACCAAGATAACTTGCAGGAAGGGTCCCAATACCACTTCCCAAGATACAAGCAATTTTCCTCTATCTCTATAGTGGAGTATTGATGAAGTAAACCGAGCTCTTATACTAGTTAATAGCCTAACTAGAACCCCTAGTATAAGTATTTAGCAAACCCTTAAAAACTATAGCCTCCTAGATCATAGCCTCTCCCCCCAAAATAGTATCATCCACAAATTGCTAGTGGGTGAAAGAAAGATGACCAGATGAAGGCTTGAGACCTTGTAGACTCTAGTCTTGTCCTTTTCTTATAATTAACCTTCCCAAAAACTTACCAAAATGATGAAGAGAACAAGGGATAGGGGATCACCCTATCTTAGCCCTCTTGAAGGGAAAAATAAATTTGATGGGGAACCATTAACCAAAATAGACAAAGAAATGATTCAAAGCAAAAAGCTTGTAGGACTACCATCAAGAAATTCCAATCCACAGTATCATAAGCTTTAGACATATCAAGCTTGAGTAGAAAACCTTCCCTCTTACCAACTTCAAGATAGTGAATCACCTCATGCACCATGATAATAGAGTCTAAAATTTGTCTCCCTAGGACAAAGCCAGTTTGCTATGGGGAGATGATTAGGTGAAGAAATCTAAGGAGCCTATTAGTAAGGACTTTGGTAATGATTTTGTAGAAATATTTGCAAAGACTGATGGGCGTAAACTTATCCATCGAATCTGCCCTTGGGATTTTCACTATGAGAACCAAAAAAGTGGCATTGAGTTCTTTCAAAAGGTTTCTGGCCTCGAAGAATTCTTCCACAACCTTCACAATATCCTAATTGACCACCTCCCAATAGACCTGGAAAAAGAAAGCCGGGAAACAATCTAGGCTAGGGGCCTTATCACCTAGAAGGGAATTAAGAGCTTGAAAATTTTCCTCTAGGGTTGGGATAGCCTTGAAGATAGAGTTGTGGTGGGCTTGCAACAGAGAGGGAATAGCAGAAAAAATATCCTCTTGATTAGACACCGAGAAAGAATGATCCTTAGGGAGAAGAGAAGAGAAAAATTACACTACTTCATTCACTATCTCATTATCTTGAGATAAAAAAGTCTGTCTTTTCTTGATACTAGAAATTTTGTTATTGGCCTGATGCTTTAAAGTAGATAAGTGGAAGAACCTAGTGTTCTAGTCCCCTTCTTTAACCCAATTAACTCTTGATCTTTGTTTCCAAAATGTTCTTCCATGGAGATGATGTTATGCAGGTTAGAGAGAATAGACCTTTCCTCCAGACAATTCTAATCATTATATCCATTTTGTTGGATCTCTTCCTAGATTATGGGGACCTGATCAGTCTTCTCATCCTTATCCTAAAAAATGTGGCCAAAATCTGATTTGTTCCAGATTTTAATGTTTCTTTTCACATTCTTCAATTTTTGGACCACACTAAACATTGTAGTACCTTCCACCTCAATGTTCCACCGTGAAGAAATCTTAGTTTCCAAAGCTGGGTGGGAAATCCACATTTTGTCAAAACAAAAAGGGAAAGACCTTTTGATCGTAAGAGGACAAATAGAGAGAGATATAAGGGAGTGGTCTGATCCCATTCTAGGGAGAAGGGAAAGCCTATAAGAGTGGGTTTACAACCAAACGGGGGAAATAAGGGCTCTATCAAGACAGACTTGGATACAATCCCCCCAACTCTCCTATTAGACCAAGTGAATTTACCCCCCAAGAGATCAACATCCATAAAAGCTAGGTTGTTAATAAAGTTTGAAATGTCTAACTTGCTCTCTTGATTCGGGATAATCCCTCCACTTTTTTCATCATCAGAGAGGGGGAAATTGAAATCCCCCATTATAGTCCCTTTGTTTAAGTTGTTGATGTTAATTACCTCTAGCATCTTAGGCTCTTTTTTAGTTGTCGAGCTCTATTTCTAGGGTTTTAAACTGTAAAGTTTCTTAAAACCAAGATATCAATTTTTTATAGGGTTTAAATCTCCAACATATCTTTGTGAAAAAATATTTTTAATAAATAATATATATTTTTTTGCAAGTTTTCCCCATCTACCATGTCATTTTTTGCAGTAGGATGGATGTTTTTGAGAGTAAGAGTTTTTCGAACTCGAGCTCTATTGGTGGGATTTCAAAATCTAATGTTTCATGAAACCAAGGTATCTATTTTTCCTAGGGCTGAAAGCTCTAACATTTAGATGTGAATGAATTTTTCATGAACAAAATAATGTTATTTGGTTTCATGGTTTCCTTCATGCTTCTATTATGGGTTTTGCCACTATTGAATGCCTATTTTTTCCATTTGTTTTATTATGTAATCTTTTCCTATCTTGCAATTTTTTTGAAAAAAGACCACTACAGGTAATGAAAGCTCTTCAAATGTAATCTCTTCTAATGGATTTCAAGTATTAATGGATGCTTTATGAAGCATTTTTGTCATCTCTCTATCTCCATATTGTTGCATTTTTGGTTGTGAGTTGGTACGGGTGGTGTGGTCTGTCATCAGTGGTATCAAAGTAGGAGATCCTGAGTGTACAAGCAGATCGCCGAAGCGTGATGCAGTTTGTACCAGGACCTTGGTAGGGTGAAGTTTATCAAAGCAGGTTGTTCCTGAGCATGCAGACAGATTGCCGAACAAGAGGCAGTTTGCACTAGGACCTTGAGTTGGGTGAAGTTTGTCAAGAAGTTCATGATTGTGTAGACAGATCGACGACTGTGAGGCAGTTTGCATGAGGTTCTTGTTTTGGACAAGATTTGTCTTCTAAAGACTTGATTATGGAGAAGAGAAAGAAGAAGATGAATTTTGTGATTGGATGGATTCTAAGGATTCACTGACTTGAGAAATTTAGAGCAAGAAATCAACAATCATTGCTAGTTGATTTGTAGAAGCAAGTGAATGAATTAGAAGCTGAGTTGTGGAAACGAAGAGCATGTCACCAGAAAAGAGATGTTGATAATTCCTTGGGTGTGGGAAAGGAAGATGATCTAGTGGAAGAGCAAGTAGATGAAGAGAAAATTATTTGCAAACCTAAAGAAGATGAAAGAGAAGAGGAAGAGCGTGAAGATAACCATATTTGTGTGCTGAAAATAGATCAAGATGATTTGAAGCTTGCAGCAATGGAGGAGAAGTATAGTGCCTTAGTTAGAGAAGTAGTTACATGCATTGTTGACGACATGAAAGAGGCAAGCACCGATGAATATGTCAAAGAGGTAAAATTTTATGAATCATGGGATGTTGTCTTTGATATGAGTTTAAAAGATATTGATGATGGTTTGCATGAGGATCTTGTTAGTCATGTGTGGTATGCTAAGGAAGATTGGTATGGTGTTGTTGGATTTATTATAGGTGTGATTAATTCAACAAGATTGGATGAGGATGAGATTTATACTTGGATAGAGTTCATTGCAAAGGAGAAATTTCAGCATCGAATACTTTTTCCAGCTATGTGTTGGAGGAAGAGGAAAAAAATCTTTCAACAGTGGCTACTTCATTTTGTGAATCCATATTCACAAAATTTTTCCTACCATGGGAGTTGGATGCAGGAGCATCATGTATCAGATTAAAAAAATGTGGAAGATTTGCATGTTGGTTTTCTTGTCCCTATTGAGGTGGAAGCCTTTAGTGGAGATGAAGATGGTTGTATATCTTTCTTTTGGCATCAAAGTGTGGGACACACTTTTCTATCTACCAAGGGAATCTGATGCAGGAGCATCTTGCATGGGAAAATTAAATTATTAGAAAAAAAAAGAAAGAGAAAAAAAAAAAAAATTTGTGGAGGAGAGAGAAAGTGACAAAAATGGAAGGAAAATAATAAAAAATAGAAAAATAGAAAAAAAGGAGAAAAGAGGAATTTCTATTTTCAAGGTGCATGGGTGGCATAAATAGAAAATAATAAAAATAGTTGTCATTCCATTAATTGAGGTGTGTAGGTGGCATCTTAGAAGTTTGTGGAAAGATTATTAAATCATGTATTTAATATTTGTTGGGTGCTTAGTTTTATTTGGGTGGGAATTTAATATTTATTTAAAAGTAGTTGTATTTACCTTTTATCCCACATTGGTTGTGTTTGTAATGTCTTGGGTTAGAAGTGCATATTTAAGAAAGGCTTATTATCATTTGTAATCAAGTTGGAGAAATAGAAGCTCTTCAAGTAGAAGCTCTTTGTATGTAATCTCTTGTAAGGAAGTTTGAGAAATAGAAATTCTTGCGTTGTAAGCTCTTCAAATGTAATCTCTTCTAATGGATTTCAAGTATTAATGGATGCTTTATGAAGCATTTTTTTCATCTCTCAATCTCCATATTGTTGCATTTTTGGTTGTGAGTTGGTACGAGTGGTGTGGTCTGTCATCATTTTGCCCCACATTGCATTGGAGATTACAATCTTTATTTATCTATTGTTGTATAATTGTGTAGCAATAATTGTCAGATTTACTATATTGTCTAATTCTATGGATCAATACATTTTAAGCAGATAAAATACCATATCAAGATCATAATGGACTTTTCTCTATCTCAAGATTTTATCATGGTTTGGTTTACAAACACACCTTGCATGAATGTTCAAGATAGTATTATTGAAGTCATTAGGGAACACCTTCTTCATGTCAAGAGGTGATGCATATATCCATTATAGCATGTGTCTATCTTTCTATCATGGTGCATGAACTTGTTGCAATCTAGTTGTGACCTAAGACAAATTGCAAAGGCTTGGCTTATATTGACAAATATTTCCTACTAGGAAATACTTTAGAGGATGCTATCAAGTCATACAATGTATATAGTGGTATAGAGTAGGAATTGTCACTTATTCAATGATGAAGAAATACAATGACAATCATATTGATAGTATTTATGTGTGATATAGTAGGTAATGAGGAGATAATCAACACTATGTTTGATATACATGGGTCAAGAGCATTGTTCTACTTTCATGATGATTTAGAGAATATCTCAAGTGTTAAAACATTATTGTTGTATAATTCAAGTCTTTCACACTCCTTAGGTGTAGAATGCACATCTATCATATACAAGAGGGAAGATCTATTTATGGTAAGAAATTAGCATGGGCAGTGATGAATATTGGTGCTAGGTGTTTTCTAGAATTGTTCAGTTTTGTAGAATTTATTAGCAACCTTAGTCTGTGTATGAACATGACATTATATGGATTTTTCAGTGTGTTCTTTTGTCTAATGAATTTCTAAATAAACTTCTCTTTAAATCCTTGAACTTTTCGTAGGAAAAATGCCATTGACTTTTTTTTTGAATGTAGATGGTGTAGCTATGTAGCAAACAATCAACACTTCCATCAAATTTTAATTTTATTCCTTACCATGAATTGTTTCATTGTCATTAAAAATGGTTCTAGAAATGCTATGTCCTCATTTCTAGGAAATGTATATTTTTTCCCCTAAAACACTAGTTCCAAAATAGTTTCATTAGAGCATTATATCATAAATCTAAATTTACCTTTAAAATATGGATTTTGCTACAATATTCAACTTGAAAATTATTAAAAATAAAATAAAAAAATAAAAAAGAAATCAAATATTTATTGTGTGTTGCTGGTTTGAGGATTCAATGTGGTGTTGATTCAAGTTCTCTTTTTTGGGGGGTATTTTCCTTTGTTGTACCTACCAATAGATAAGAATGTTGTTGTCTACTATATATTTTGATTGACTATACTAATGAGTATGGTTTATTAATAATATAAATGATTAGTTTATCTTTTATAATTTATTAGTAAATCTCATCTCAATAAGGGTCAGAGGATAACTTCTCATTATTCTTCTCCACCAAATTGCAATGTAATATTCAAAGCAAACTAAACTTTTAGTTTCCATTTATCTTAGTTGAGGTTTGTTATTGTCGATCTCAATACCATGTCATTCCATGGTGCACGTTGATGAGAGTAGCACACTCACCTCCATCCCTATGCCATGTCATTTCTATCCATAGTATTTCAAAGTTGTGGATAACCCTCCTAGGTCTTGTCTAGAGGTGATCCTTGAATGGTGATTACCATCGGAAAAATATTCATGCATATTGTCTAGAAGAAATCCTTGAATCATGATTTTTATTAAAACTCTCTCTCTCTCTCTCTCTCTCTCTCTCTCTCTCTCTCTCTCTCTCTCTCTCTCTCTCTCTCTCTCTGGGGAAGCATACCCTCAAATAAAGAAGTTCAATACCCTATCAAGAATAAAGAGAAAATAGAGTTAGATGGAGATACGTGCCAATAAGAGAAACACTAAAAATTTAATAAATTACATAAGAATTCAAATAAAATGTACCTCCTCATTCAAAATATTTGAACATAGTAAGCACTTGTACAATACAAATCAAGATTACACATGCAAACTTGGACTAAAATGAGATACTTGAAATAGAGAACATGCATTTAGTCCATAAATATAAACAAAGTAGAAATGGGAGATTATATATTGTGATGATATAAGTCTTGTTTTATTTACCATTCATCCACCATACTATAGTTATTCCTCTTAATATAATTTCTTTACCCACTATATGGATAGACTATGGTTCAAATATTGATAAAAATTTGATAACATTCATGAGCTAGTTCATCTTGCATTTAATATCAATATGGCATTGTAGACATATGAAAGTTACAGTGGTTGATTGCTCAAGAGATGAAGATAATATGTCAAGTAGGGATGAGCACAACTAGAACACAAAGAAAGAAAGCTACAACAAACCAATATAAAATTGAGGGTAGGAACTATCACTTCCTAGTGATATGAGTTAAATTGAAACCTACAATAAATCAAAATAGAATTGGCGATAGGAACTATCACTTCCTAGTGACAAGAGCTAAACTAAAACTATTAGAGAAAAACTATTCTAAGAATTTGAAAGCATTATAAAGTATGAAAATTTAATCTTGAATTTAATCTTGCAAGAAATAAATAACAAACCACACATACAAATTTATAATTAAATCTAAGGAAAACATTAATTAAATATAACTATTTATAATTACATGAATTAAAGTATATAAACTAATATAATTTGTATATGTAAACAATCAAATTGAAATAGAAACACCTAGAAAATAAAACATACATATAATCTAAAATAAATCACCAATAACATAACTTAAAATATATAAACTATACACAAAATCTATGTAGGAATAAAATGAAAATAATAGCACACATACAATCTAAGCTAAATCACTAGTCATCCCAAGAAGTGGGTCTTGCCTCCTTAGTATTTTGGGTGATGAAAAATGAACAAATTTTTATTTTTTTGTGATCAAAATAATGATATTTTATAGCTCAATATTATAACAAAAAAATCTAAAAATATGCTTTTTAGTTTTTTCATCTAACAAAATAATTTCATAAATACAACCATGGTTCTTGGCCACATATTACAAACTATAGTGTTATGTAATAGAAAATGAAAATAGCAGATTGTTATATTGTTTATTCCTCTCCACATGGTAAAGGTAGCTCTTCCATGACACCAATGATTTTTTAAAGTATTGGAAGTGGAAACAAATATTTAGTTTGGTAAGGAATGATAATGTAAATAGAGTCCATTTGTAGAGAAATAAAAATGGATTCTACATGGCCAAGCTTTTCACCAATAAATTATTATGTTATAACAAAAAATTAAAATTAAAAACTTTTGGTTCTCTCCTCACATAATATTTATTAAGTAGCTGCCACATATGCCACAAATTTAACAAAAAATAAAAATAAAAACCTTGTGGTTCTCTCCTCACATAATCTTTATTAAGTAGCTGCCACATATGCCACAAATTTCCCAAGCCAAATGTTGAGGAGAAGATCACATGGTAAAGAAAGAATCAAAACCACTTCATTATATCTAGATTATTATTTTAGATCTAGAACATATTCAACATCACTTCTAACTTGGAAAATAATGATAAAAATAATCTTTACTAGCCACAAATTAATAGATAACAATTTCTTACGAGAAAATGACAGGAACTTCCCATGATAGAAAATCTACATGCCATGAGATATATTTATGAATTTTTAAATAAAAATACTCAATAAGTAATTTTCATAATTTAATCTCAAAACTAAAATAAATATTACTTATTAATATTTAATCACTATTGGAAATAATCAAGACTAGCTAGGTTACTGAGAGGGGAGGGGTGAATAAGTTACCTCAAAAATTTTGACAAATGTAACACTTAATAACATAATCCATTCATCAAAAGATCTAATCTACTACATGCATGAGACAATGAAAGCACAAAACACTTGAACACAATATTTGGTGAACCAGAAACATTCCAAATAGAAAGTAAAACTGGGGTGGGGATGATACCCACAAAACTTCAATATTGCAATATAAAGTTGGCTTGTTAAGGCTTATAATGATCAATTCTAATTATCTTCCCTATTAGGAGCAATTAGAACTGCTAGGTCCACCTTTTTAGAGGTTTTACAAACATACAATGAAGTATGCACTCAATAAAGAGATTTAAAGAAAAGACTATTAAGTCTACCTTATTAAAGTATTTGAAGTGTTAGGATGAAATAGTAGATCTGACTTACAATTGAATTGCTGATTTAGATCATTGAAATGCCGATCACCTCTTAGTGATAGATGTAACTTGATTGCTCTTGATTTGACCTTGCTATGTAGTTTGCTTTGCTACTGATTCACATTCACATGCTGAACATCACATCCAGTTTCACTCTTCTCAAAACTTTACTTCACCATGCTTGGGTATGATACAATACATTACATATATACCATCCCAATTCTCATAATTACAAGGTCGACCAAAACACAAGTTAACACCAATATTACTGAGTTGGCCCAAATGTAGAAACTTGGGTTCAAAAAGTTGAGTTGATGAATTTTTGATGCTCAATGTCCACTGCATTACTCAGCATTTTCATGCATTCAGTGGAAGTAGAGGCTTGGTCCATACTAATCACTCAACATAGCTTCAAACTTAGTGAACATTTGAGACTCACTAGATATAGTGTCACTTAGTAGAAACTGAATTCCATGTTTACCTTGCTTGCACTTGATAAACACTATACATCCCATCACTTGGTTAACACTAACTTCACATCACAAGAACTAATGGCTTGATAGACACTGTGAAGCTTGGTAACCATTCAACTACTCAGTCTGAACTACTGGACTTCACATTGCCTGAATACACTTGGTAACCACTAGAATGCTTGGTATGAACTATGAAACTTGGTAACCATACAGAATCTAAATAAGTGTTATCACTAATAAAAAACATGAATTAATGCCAAAAATCTCCCCATTTGGAATTGGTGACAAAAACACTTATTAACCAAAACTTATGTACTATGTCATGCTGATTTTGATTTTTCAAAATTTGTATTTGTAACTCTGTTGTCTTTATATACATGTCTCTCTCCTTATACATATATACATGTCTCTCTCCCTCTTTTTGACAATAATGCCAAAGATTTATATAGACTACTTATATATAGACACCAAAATGTGAGAGAAACTTAGAATGTACCTTAAGAATAAGAGCTAATGTCCTATCCTAGTTTTCTTGCAAAATTTTGTAGGTTTGAATTGCAACTTGGACTTTTGCTGAGAATTCAATCATATGATCTATAATTAAAAAATTATTGTCATGGATCAATGTTTTTGAATAAGCAATATGCTTTTGCATTGTATCCATGATAGGAAGGATCATGTTCCGAATATCTATAAGTGTAGACCAAATCCTTGATTCCTCTCTCAATAACTTTGCTTGCATATCTGATAGGAATCTAACCCTGATGTGATGTGTAGAGCTTGAACTAGGGTCAAGTTGCAACTTTTGAGCACTAGCCTTCAAATCCTCATCAACCTTACTCAATTTTCCCTTTATTTCTTTTGTATACTTAGTAACATCACATAGCTTAGCAAAAAGAGATGTTACATTTGTGAAAGAATTTTCAAGATTTGGCAAAATTGAGGAGAGCTCTACCCGATGTATGGCAATTTGCTAAGCAATGTGCTCAATCACTTTATTGTAAATTTTTTTTGTTTACTTTTTCTATAAGCTTATCCTAGCCACTGGAGTCCTCATTGAATCTATTTATTGTCTCTTCTAATTGTAACAAAATATGTTGAGAAGAATCAACATCAACACCTATGGCCTCTATCAAAATGTTCTTAGCACTCTCAATGATTCTAAATTCTTTGTCTCTTTCTTCTCTAAGCTACTTCTGCTTAGCCTTCTTCTCAAGTACCTAGCTGACCTATCTTATTAGCTCTACAGTAGCATTATGAAAATCGAACTTGGGAATTTCAATTTCCTTTCCTAAATCCATATCTTCCTCAATTTATTTTCCACTAATAAGAAGTTTAAGTTGTTTCTTTGGTTCAACTTTTGAACTTAATGCTTTAGATTTGGAAACAAAAACAATGGTATAAATAGTAGAGCTTGCAGTAAAAACTTGTATAGTGCCTACTAATGGAATGCCTACTAGAGTACTAAGAATCCAAAATTGATGTACTACCCAAAATTGATGTAATTATAGGTGGAATGATGATAGAAGTATTTACAATTGGAGTACTTACTGGAGCATGCAAAATTGAAGTAGAAAAAATTATAGAACTAGATGTTGCACTTACTACTAATGGTCCTGACTCGAAAGATGAAGAGGAGGGCTATGGCTCGATGGATGAAGTGGTAGACACTTCCATTAGAGATACTTGGAGCTAAGAGGGAGCAAAGAGTGATTGGGTAGATGATGTATCTATTGTGGTTATAATCACACTTGTTGAAGCTATCTCCATGGTTGATGATGTTGTTGTTATTACTGGAGGTTGACGAAGGGAGGCTATGACAGTCATTGCTATCCTGATTAGATTTCTTTCTTCTTCTTCCTCTTCCCTAACTTCCTCTTCAACTTCTTCCTCTTTTGCTTCTTCACCATCTTTTATCAACTCTTGATATTCTTTAGCATCAATGGTGACACAAGGAGTATCGTCTTCTTCATTGTCTTCATCCTTGTCACTATCATCATCATCATTTATTTCTACTAGATTCTCACTAGGTTTGTGCATATGATAAACATTTTTCCACATAGATGTAGCATCCTTGACTACATGCTCAATATCTTTTACCAAAATTAAACAAGTATGAAATTTGATGGTCATCTTATCTTCGTTTTTCTTCATTTCTTCCTTTACCTCAGCATTGGTAAGGCTTAGTAACATCTATCTCAAAGATTGTTCATATATGTCCTTGGCTATTTGCATGGCTGATTCCCATCTTGTCTTTAACCTTGTTAATAGCTCATTGGAAATCTAAGGGGTAATTTGATTAGGAGAATATTTCCATTTTCCCATTTTTGTTAGCACTAACTCCTCAATCTGCATCTTTTCTGCATCTATTTGGTTTTCATATTTCAATGCTTTGAAATTTGTAATACCTACACCTTCTTCCAATTGCTTCAATCTTTCGTAGAAGGTGAGAGAAGGCTTACTAAATATAATTTCATTGCCTCCTTTCTTCTTGGATCTTCTGGTGAATACAACTATGGAGGGCTTGGGTGGCTTGGTGATGATTACCTTGCCTTTCTTTCTTATAGGCTCTTGTTCCTTTTCTAATTATTCTTCTTCATTCTCAGATTCTTCATCTTCACCTCTACCCTTGATAATCATAAGAGGGTCACTTGCTATTTTTAGTTTCTTTATCCTCCTCTTACCTTTATTTACCACCTATGGAAGCTTAATCTCAAGTTCTATTTTGGCTTTTGCTTCATCATATGTTCCAAAGATAGGTTTCTTTGGATCTACAGGCTCATTTAATAGGGCTTCAATTATTTCCTTTTCTTCATCAATATTAACCTCATAAGGAAGATGTTTCACCCATACTATTCTAGGCCTTACTTCCTAGATGTATACTCTATCACAATTAACCATGAAATAGACATCATCCTTGTCGTCTTCAACCAAATTTTGGGGAATTTGTAACCTATTGTTATTAGAGTATTTTTCATTTATCCTTATTAATTAAATCATATTGACTTAATTATATAAGTTTCTATTACTCTAGTTACTTAAGCTTAATTTAGGTACATTATTTGATTAATTCTTAAATAATAATGTGCAACCTAGCTTTTTAGTTTAGGGTTTCTATCTCACCTTTATAAGGTTGAGCCTTATACTTTTTTCATTATCTCTTATGCATTTTTCACATTTGAGATCAAATTTTCTTCTATCTTCATTATTTGTCTCTTATGACAGGTTATTGGCTAATAGGTTCTTCTTGGGTTGTGTAGAATTGATATTAGTCAATTCTTTCATGGTATTAGAGCTCAAATATGTGGCTGCTTGTTCTTGATTTGAAGAATTTTCTAGAGCTTCAAGGGTTTGATATTTCAATGCACTTTTGTTGGAGGCCTCTTGAGCCAAAATAGACCTCACCAATGGATTTAGAGGATTGATCTAGAGAATTTTGATATAAAATTTTACCTATTTTGGTTACCAAAACAATCTATAAAAATTTTAGTCATTGGCATGCTTTTCAAGGTAAATCTTTTGAAAGAATGTGCATTCAAAAAATTTGCATAAAAAAATATTAATTTCAATTTTTTGACAAGTTGAAAATTGTATTTTATTACAACTTTTATTTAAAAAGTTGTTCATGCGTTTGAAAAAGTTTTTTAAACTTTAAAATTTTTTTTAAAAATGGATGTTGGTATGGCTGCGTTAGAGGGTACCCCTGCATAGGTAGTACGCATCAGCACAATACCTCTATGCATACATCAATGCAGTACCCCTGCGTCAGTGGTATGCAAGGTATGCATGCCATTTATTTTGGCATTTTTTTTTTTTTTAAAAATTTTGTTTTCCTTCTTCCACCATTTTTGGCAAGTTTATTTGAAATCCACCTTTTTTGGCAAGCTTTTTGGTGAGATCTGCCATTTTTGGTGAGCTTTTTGGAGATCTACCAAATTTGGCAAAATTTTGGGCATGCATTTTGAGGTGCTACGTTAGTACACAGTCATCTAGTGATGTCAGTACCTAGTCAACTGCCACATCAGTGACTAGTCAACCAATGACATCAGCACCTAGTCACTGCCACATTAGTGCACTGTAAGTGATGAGATCATCAAAATGTCATATGACAGTTGTATAGCTATCAAATTTTTTCTCGGGTCTGTAATTTTCTAGAGAGCTCCTTTTTTGGACCTACAGTTGGTTTTTTGGCCATAACTTGAGCATACAGAGGTCTTTTTCTGATCTAAAAGAAGTGCTAGAAAGCTGGTTCAGAGATGGAGACAATGGTGCTAGTCTTGTTTGATTTAAAGTTCAGTTGAGCTTCCAATTTTGGTGTTGAAATAGAGGCTTCTGTTTCCCTCTTCTCTATATCTGAAATCTAGGTTCCTTTCTCTATTTTTATGCTTTCTATAGTTGTTTTCTTTGGTATTTGAGAGATATCATTATTTTTTTGGGGGGAGGGATTTTCTTTTATGTACTTTAATTTAGAAGAAGACCCTTCTACTTCTGTCTTCTTCTCTCAATGGTGGACTCTTATGTCACCTACCTTACACCACACAACTATCATACATGGAAAGGACAGATGACCAGATTGCTTATGGAAAAAGGATTATGGTCATGTCTCGATGTAGCTCACCCAGTTCTATAGAGGCCTTATGAGCTTCTTATGTAGCACAATAAAATGGATGAGGCAATGGGCCTCATTGTAATGAATATTTTAGATGGGTTATTGTTTCACCTAGATGGTTTGAATACACCTAGGGCTATGTGGGACAAGTTTTCAACCTTATTTAACACAATGAATCAGTTCAGGGTTCTATAGATAGATTCTGAGTTTACCTCCTTGATTCTTGAATCATTCACCAGCATTGAAGATTTCTTGATAAAATTCAAGCATCTTCAATCTATGTTATAGGTTGTTGGAAAGAAAAAATCTAATAATAAGTGTATCTTCCTGATACTGTCCAAGCTTCGAGGACCTTATTAGATTTTCACTTCTACCTTCTACTCCGCTATGGATTCTCTAGGTGCACAAGATGTTATGCCCTCTTTTGAGACCTTTTTTGACCAATTGACTCATGAGCAATCAAAGTGCACTCAAATGGATTATCTTACAGGTTCACAGTCACAGGCATTGCTTGCCAAGCCACCTCAAAGTACATAAAAGCTGAAGTAGATATTAGATTCCTCTTCTTAGCACTCTACTGGCCCACCATCTTCTTCTAAGAAGGAGAAACAGAAGACTAAAAGACCTACATTTTCCTATTGTCAAAAGGGAACACGTGATGAGTTACTTTATTATCAGAAGAAGTTTGATGGTTATGAGAAATAGATAGCGGATTTGCAAGTTCTTCTTTAGAAGAGCAATCTTTCCTCTCCATCCTCTTCTAGCTCACAGGGGTCTACTTATCAATCTTCTTCTATCAATCCTATAGTTAGACAAGATCTTTGAAAGGGTCATGCATTATGGGATTCTTTCTCATCCCCTTCATAGGTCCCTTGGATACTAGATTTAGGTGCTTTTCACTATGTGGCATCTTCTTGAGAGATCTTCTCTTCTTTTGAGGCTTCTCCTATTCCCCATATTATCATTGGGAATAACACTATTATGATAGTCTATAGGAAAGGCATTGTATGCATTCAGGATGGCACATTCAATGATGTGTTGTATGTTCCATCTTTGTCTACAAACCTTCTCTTAGTTTATCATATTTCTCATAGTGAATATGGGAAGACAGTTGAGTTCGCTCCAGATTCAGTTTTCATCTAGGATAGTATGACAAGAGGTATTATTGCTATAGAGACAGTTGATCTTTCCACCTGTCTCTACTCCTGTTCACACTTTGGTCCACCTTTTCTAGAGCGCGACTCTCCTCCTTTTAGGGAGCATCATGTGGTACAGTCAGGTTGCTTGAACCTTTGTGTGGTTCCTGAGACTACTGTTCTGAATACCTTGCCACCTCCTCTTGAGCTCTTTTCTGTTCAACAAGGTTCTTCTTCAGCACTGCCTAATCTTTTAGCTCCATTCATCGACCCACCAGGTGCAATTATTGAGAATTCTATAAAGGACATTCATCTCCTCTTTGATGATAGTGTCAGCACACTTGTCATGCCACTTACATTGGGGATTCCCTTTCAAGATCCTCGTGTCTACTCCTTTGAGCATCAGCTTAGCCTTCTAGTGGCACCTCAGCTTTTGAGGTTCCCTCTACAATGTCCACTGACTTTCACTCCTCTACATTGGAGTCACAGTGGTTTATTCATTGATCTAGGGGTTCTTTCATTTTGGGAGGGCTTTCAAGCCTTAACCCTCTCTCATGGGGGGGTTGAAGTCATGCTTTGTACTTATGGCTTTGAGAGAGTCTCTTGAAGTCATTTCATCTCTTTTTGTAGAGGGATTTTTTCCACTGGCTTTTCTCCTTTACTTCAATTTATAGAAATTTCCTTGTACTAGGCACTTGATCAGGCCTTGTTGTCGAGACCCATTTGTTTTTTTTTTCTTTCCTAGCTTTGCTAGGTAAGCTTACTCCCTCCTTTCAGCTTAAGGGGGGGTATTAGAGTATTTTTAATTTATTCTTATTAATTAAATCATATTGATTTAATTATATAAGTTTCTATTACTCTAGTTACTTAAGCTTCATTTAGGTACATTATTAATTAATTCTTAATTAATAATGTTCAACCTAGCTTTTTAGTTTAGGGTTTCTATCTCACATTTATAAGGTTGATCCTTGTACTTTTTTCATTATCTCTTATGCATTTTTCACATTTGAGAGAAACTTTTCTTCTATCTCCATTATTCTTCTCTTGTGACAGGTTATTGGCTAATAGGTTCTTCTTGGGTTGTGTAGAATTGATATTAATCAATTATTTTAGTTGTTCATCTTTTCCTTAAAAGCTTTGAAATAATGATCCATTATTTTTTCAAAATTCTCACCCATTTATGCAATAAACTCATTAATCTAATACAAAACTAGAGTGTCCTTTCTCCATACCACTATTCCTTTAGAGGGGAAAAACTTTTAAACATAAAAGAACAAATATGTCAATAGAGAACCAAACTTGCATGGGTTGTTCTTCATGGTTCTAATGCTTTCCATGTTTTTATTCTATTATTTCAACATTAAATCTGCTAAGTCATATTCCAAATTCTTCTTAACGACCTTATATGCTAGGTCAAAAGCTTCACACGGCACACTAGTCAATCAAATAGAGTTGTATATCTTATGTGCAATCATATGAATACCAAACCTAAGTTCCACATCAGATACATTGCTAATTTTTAATCATGTACCATCCCACTCAACTAGGGTTTTCTTTTGAAGCCCATCTCAACCTAGGGTTTTTGTTACTTTAACCTTGTTAAGCATGGAGAGTCCAGTAATATGATGAATCTTCTTCTTCATAATCAAAACCAGTTGCTCTAACCATAATTGACCATTATGTACTCAGCTCAAGATATACCTAATCCACTTTATTTGAAAGTTTTGTGGTAGGTGCAGAATATGGATTAAGCCTTTCTCCTTTAGGTGTTTATGCTTGGGCTTAAGAGTTCCATCCACATAGAGTTCACCTAGGGCACTATCCATTGCTAGGGTTCTTATCTCTTGTACAACACATTTGAAATGAGTTTGAATATCATTGATAAGGAGTACCTTTGGTGGAATTTGTGACTGAGCTCCATTGGGGTTAAGGAATTATGCAATCATTGGCACCAATTTGAAATTCAAAGCTTTCCATTCAATGCCTCACACCAACATCTTTGATCCTTTCCTTGCCCTAGTGCTACTAATGGTGGATGTCATAATCACTTTGTAAGATGAGAAAATTCTTCAAAAACTTTGCTACAAATTATGCTTAAGATTTCTTGAATGCTCTACAACTCACTCTGCTCTAAATACACTAAATTCATGGTGGAAATGAAGTCAAAATCTTGCCTTTTGATGAAAATTTCCCATTAATGCTTGGTACAATGAGAGCCATAATGACATAGTGCATGATAGGCTATCATCCACTATTTGTAGAGATTACTTGGTAGAAGCTTGTAACTTGGCAACCAAACAAAACTTTGTTACTCCCAACCTTGCTCAGTATGACACAACCTTACTCAATGAATACTAATGCTGAACTTTGTGATCCCTCTATATCTAGAATGCTAATTTGGATCTTTTGCTTCCTTCCATTGGAACTATTTAAGATGTGACTTTGAGAATATAGTTCTAGTTCTAGTTCTTCTTTAGAAATTTAATTTGAAATGGTGGAGTCACCTACTTCTTGAGTGACATGATTATCATCACTTGAACTGACTTTCTCAGTAGATTTGGGAACCCACTACTATCTCATCTACTTCCTAATGTTATCAACTTTTTCTTTTTTTTCATCTTCAACTCTACCTATATTCATGCAATTCTTAGATATATGACCAAGTTCAATACATGTGTAACATCTTATTGTAGTATCCTTTCTTCTTAAGTAATGTCTAGCACAATTTATGCCAATGTGTCCATATTCTCCACACTAATGACATCTACACCAAGTGTTGTAGTCCTAACCAAAGATTACCTTTACAAATTGTTTAGCTGGATTGAATGGTTTAGATCTGCATTCAGATCCCTTGTGACCTTGCTTCTTGCATTTGCAACATTTTCTTTCAAACTTTGGTTTCTCTTTGCATTCATTAGCTTTATGACCATGTTGACTGCAATTATAGCATTTTCCATCAAATTTTTTCTTTCCATTACTCCAACATTTACTTGATGTATGACCTATCTTACCACAATATTTGCAAGTAGGTCTTTGATTCCTTTGGCACCTTGTTTGGAGGATTCACCTTCTTCTCTGTATCTAAGTCCTGCTTTTCCCTTTTGCCTATAAAGATTTTTCTCACTTTGTTGATTCAATTGATCCATGTCTTCTTGGAATTTCATTATTCTTTCATTGAGTTTCATTTTAGAATTCAGATCAACTTTCAACCTTTCATTGATTTTTCTTTTAGTCCTCAAATCATTCCTTAACCTTTCATTTTTAGATCTCAGACTCATGATTTCTTCATTTTCATTAGAGAGCTAATTGATAAGACTTTCTTGCTAAAGGGATTGATTTTGAATTTCATTGTTCCTTGCCTCCAAGTTTTCATTTGCCTTATTTCTCTATTCAAAAATTTAACACAATCTTAGTGTCTGAATTTCCTATTCTCTTTTCAATTTTCTTACCTCTTCTTGCAGGGAGTCATTCTTTTCTAGGAGTTCTTTGATTACATCATTTGTTTCATCTGAACTACTTGAAGGGAAAAAGTCTTGAATCTTGTCTTCAACATACTGGTGGTCATTCATTTATTTTGCAAGTTCCTTCCTTCTTGTTAGGGATTGGGAAAGATGCTCTTTTGCTTCCTTGTGTTGAGGTATGGCCATCTCTAGATCTAGCTTCTCATTATCAATAGCTTTGTGAAGTCTGAATGTCTCCATTGTCCTTGATCTTTACTCAAGTTGTCAAACTTTACCCTAAGAACC
The DNA here is from genome assembly GCA_028749045.1 of Cupressus sempervirens. Lineage (NCBI taxonomy): Eukaryota > Viridiplantae > Streptophyta > Pinopsida > Cupressales > Cupressaceae > Cupressus > Cupressus sempervirens. The sequence continues at coordinate 83,057,197 of CM053789.1, forward strand.
ACAAAGCTCTAATACCAATTGTTGGAAATAATCAAGACTACTATATTATTGAGAGGGGAGGGGTGAATCAGTAACCTCAAAAATTTTGACAAATACAACACCTAATAACATAATGCATTCATGAATAGATCTAATCTACTACATGCATGAAAAACTAAAAGCCCAAAACACTTCGAATACAATATGTGGTGACCTAAAAACCTGCCAAATAGAAAGTAAAACTAGGGTGGGGATGATACCCACAAAACTTCAATACTATAGTATAAAGTTGGCTTGTTAAGGCTTACAATGATCACTTCTAATGATCTTCCTTGTTAGGAGAAACTAGGACTACTAGGTCCACCTTGTTAGAGGTTTTACAAACATATAATGAAGTATGCACTCGATAAAGAGATTTAAAGAAAAGACTGTTAAGTCTACCCTATTAAAGGATGTGAAGTTGATTCACCTATTAGGATGAAACAATAGATCTGAATTACAACTGAATTTCTAATTTAGATCCTTGAAATGATGATCAGCTCTTAGTGATAGATGTAACTTGACTACTCTTGATTTGACCTTGCTATGTACTTTGCTTTGCTGTTGATTCACATTCACATGATGATCATCACATTCACTTCCACTCTTCTCAAAATATTACTTCACCATGCTTGGGTATGATACAATACATTACATATATACCATCCCAATTCTCATAATTACAAGGTCGGCCAAAACACAAGTTAACACCAATATTACTAAGTCAGCCCAAATGTAGAAACTTAGGTTCAGAAAGCTAACTTGGTGAATTTTTGATACTTGGCATCCATTGCATTAGTTTGCATCATATGTATTTGGTAGAAGTAGAGCCTTGGTCCATAATAATCATACAATGTAGCTTCAAACTTAGTGAAAATTGGAGACTCAATAGATACAGTGTCACTTGGTAGAAACTGAATTCCATGTTTACCTTGCTTGCACTTGGTAAACACTACTCATCCCATCACTCAGTTAGCACTAACTTCACATCACAAGAATGGATGACTCGATAGACACTGTGAAGCTTTGTAACCACTGAACTACTTGGTTTGAACTACTGGACTTCACACTACCTAAATAGACTTGGTAACTACTAGAATGCTCGGTATGAATTGCAAAACTTGGTAACCATATAGAATATAATAAGTGTTGTCACTAATAATAAACATGACTTAATGCCAAAAAATCATATGCAACATAAAATAATAAAATGGTATAATATTGGAAATGGGTGATCTATGGAAATGGGTGAAAAGTATAAAAATTTAGCTAAAAGATGGTATAAAATAGGATGTAAGTGGCTCTCATCACCTATTTTTTCCTATCCTCCATCCAATGGTTGTTCTTTATCCATCTATATATTACATTTATTTCCCACGGTACTAGTTGTGTAAGCATGAAAATAGACTACATAATATGCGACACTTTCTTTTTATTAAAAAAAAGTGTAAAAAATCCCCCTTGGTATGCTTTCTATTTTGGTTTGGTGGATACATGATCACTTCCCATCTCCTAATGCTTGTCTCATTATAAATTCATAATTTTACATCTTTTTCTATAATTAGTTATTCCCTTTTATTGGTAATAAATATCTAGTCTTAATAATTCAAATATTCATCCTCAACCTCTAATCCAACTACGTAGGGGTAAAATAGACCTAACCATCGTAACACATTAAATTTGATGAAAGATCAACTCCACAGCTCCCAAGAATCACTTGCATGCAAACACTTGTCATAGAAAGAGAGAAGAAAAAGCTATGGAGGCTAGAATTCTCAAATAAAAAATGCAGACATTCTTGATGAGTAAAAAGGGAGATTGCTATTATCAAAACTGAATGAATAAACTTATAAAGAAATCGATTCTTGTAAAAGGAGATCAAAACTCTAATAGGTAAAACCTAGGTTGCATGATAATAATTAATAAAATAATTAATTATTATATGCCTAAAGTTTAGCTTAAGTAAACTAGAGATAATAAGTGACTTGATATTAAATTAAAATGATTTAATTAATAATGAAATATCTTATTACTCTTAACACCCCCCCCCCCCCCCCCTGGAGATAAACTTAGGGAGTAGCTAAAAAACTAGAAACTACTAGTGAAAGAAAATTTAGGTTCTGAAAACAAGGTCGGATGAGGTATCCAAGCATAAAACTATAAACACTACCAAACTATTGATCTAAAGAACCTCTACTATATAGAACATGATTAGGCAGAGAAGACTAAGTCTGAAGAGCTAAGCAATTTAAGATGGAAGGTATCTTCGTGGCCTCTAAAAATAGGAATAAAAGAATGTCTATATGGTAAATGATCCATCTCATCGAAATGCATAGGTATCCAACCACTACAATTGCCTAATACATAGGATCAAATATTGAATACATAACTCACTTCATCAAACCAAGAAATCAATAGAACCAACAAAACCCCCTATAATTTAGAGAGGTAAGACATAAATACTGAAATTGAATGTAATATCTCCTACAAAAAGAAGAATCAGAAACATCGAGAGTGCAAAAGAAGTATAAACACCTATAATGGCATGTGTCATCAACACATCATGAGGCTAATATCATGGAAGGAACATTCACTTAACAAAGGAAGATGGTGAATATGGCCAAAATAAAACCGCTAAGGCATGTTTACTATAGTGTGAGTATGACAAAACACAAAGATGTGCAAGATCCCCAAATGCAATAGAGTGATACTTTATCTCAGTGCATCTGCAAAAATACTACAAAAGGATGTCAACAAAGATCAAGAGAGACATAAGGGTGATACAATAGACAGTACAACCCATGAAAAATCATCTGAAACAAAAAAATTGATCTTTGAACTTGAAATAACTAAGATGTCCATTAGAATGCAAAAAAAAAAAAAATGAACGGGATGTGCCTGGAGCAGAATCTAGAAAATAGAATGTCTCAAGATATGTCTCCCATATTGCAAAATAGGTTATCTAAATTTGAGTACATAAATTGGCAACCAAACAGCATAAAAAATTCAAATAAACTGCGCCATCATGATGGGCTCAAAACTAGCTTTCTTGCAATATTTTGTTTGTGGAAAATAGAGTCCAAAAGAGAAAGTTATGGCCAAAAAACCATAGGTAGGTCAAAAAAGTGCTAGAAAAGCAAAAAAATCACTAGTTTAGATCTGTGCTAGAATGCACCAGGAAGTGTGCTCACTAGTACCATAAATTACCTTAGGATTCATGCCATAACATTTTATTAGGAGACCAAATTGTTTCAATTTGTGTCTCAAATTTTTATTTTTTTTATGTGCTAAAAATTAAAAAAATTGCTGCCTCAAAAATGTACCAAATCTAGGAGCAATACTTTTTAGCCTAATTTTCCAAATATATCCAAATTGGACAAATTTTATATGAAAACAAGGGTTTTTGGATGCTCTAAGCTCAATGGTATGTCTATTTGGGCTCAAAGTGACCCAAAAATTAGTGACCCCTAAGATTCAACACAAAATAACTCTAAAAGAAAATATACAGATCTAAAAACTGATGTCAAATCTCTCAAGAACATAATAGGGAAATGAAGATCTGGAGCTCTGATGCCATGTTGAAGTTGATGAAATATCAAACCCATAGCTCTGCAAGAATCACCTACATTCAAACACCTATCACAGAAAGAAAAAATAAAAAGCTATGGAGGCTCAAATTCCTAGATCCATGAATGAGACATTCTTGATGAGCAAAAAGAGAGATTTCAAAATTATTAAAAGTGAATGACTAAAATTACAAAGAGATCAATTATTATAAAAGGGGATCAAAACCCTAATAGGTAAAACCTAGGTTGCATGATAATAATTAATGAAATAATTAATTATTATATGCTTAAAGTTTAGCTTAAGTAAACTAGAGATAATAAGTAACTTAATAATTAAATCAAAATGATTTAATTAATAAGGCGATATCTTATTACTCTAACATGAATAACTTGGATTTATTTCCCTCTCACCTCCACCTTAAGAGGATTTAAGAAATAAGATAACCAATATAGAGATGAGATATAAAGATATGATAAGATAATAAAGTATATATAGAAATGAAAGAGGGGAAGATGATATACCTTGTGAAATACAATACTATAAATGAGCTATCAAATGACCTCCAAAAGAGCTGACTCTAGTGACCTAAACAAAACCTACAAGATGGACGAAACTCAAAAATTGTTTAGTGATAGATGTCAAGTTCAAACTACATGATCAAGGGAAAACCATTCACTATTGATGCAATAGGGGTGATCGGGTTGGACCTCATGGAATGAGTGCAATGTTGATTCTCATTTCATAGTTCTATAGAAAGCCAAAAATGGTATCTAGATCCACAACTTATTTCCCAACCCAATATTTGAAACTTGAAAAATGAAGAATTTATTTGTTTTTTCTTGGGGGGTTTACCTCATTCAAACCCAACTTTAGTAATTAACCTTGAATTGAAATAAAGATAGAATGATAGCAAGTGGTTATAATATATCTAACATGAAGTAATGTAAATCTATGAATATACTCTTGAATCTGGAATGTAATAGCTTTTAAGTCAACTTCAAAAACCCCTAGTAAGGAAATCAAAGTGAAACAAAAACCTTTATGAATGAATATGCTTGAAATCTGCCTTGGGAGGATGAATGTAGAAGATGTCAAAAGAACCTTGAATGTATGAAGGGAGATGTTGGATGTTGAAAGTGCAATAGAAGATATAATCCTTTAATAGATTGAATGCATGAATCCTTAATCTTCAATGGAAAAATTTCTTGAATTCCTTAAAATACTTGAAGAATTCTTGACAACTTGAGAGATTAAGTGCAAGTCTTTGGTCATAGAATGCTTGGATGAGATAGAGCTCAAAATTGACTAACTTTTGTAAGCTAACCTACCTAGGAATTAACACCTCAGAGGTATTTGGACATGGGACCCAAATAGAGGGCCCAAAATAGGGTCCAATCAAGAGCATTCTATGGCCCTAATTGGCCCATCAGGATCAAGAACCTAGAGGGGATCCCAAAACATGTCCCTGATCTAAGAAATTAGGCACAAAGTCTAAGATTTAGTTGTTTTAGTGCATAGAGTAGATTCCAAGTGGCTAAATAAAGGGAAAGGAAGACCTAGGTGAATAGATCCTACCTAAATCTTAACAACATGAAAAATAGTATCTTTAAAGAGGATCTATCAGGCTTTACCCTAATTCTGTCGAGGAGAAAGGACAGAAGAGAGAGAAAAGATAGAGAATGATGATTTCTCCTTAAATGGGTGTTAAATAATCATTAAATTGAGGTGCTTCCAATTTAAGTCAGTATATTAAGCCCCCATTTTAGAGAGAGTATGGATCAACCCACACTCACTATAAAGTAGAGAGAAGAAGAGAAGAATTTGATGAATCAAAATGAGGTAGAACATCACTTAGTCACATGTAATAATCCCCGAGGATTAAGGGTCCTAACTCCACATCCATACACTAGGGTACAAAGAAAAAGAAACAAAACTAAAAAGACAAAGACACAATAAGGGTTTTAGTACTAAATAGACCCAAATCAACAAGTGAAAGAGACCTCAGCTGAAGAAATATCTCACCCACTAATATCATATTTGCAAGCTATTACAAGAGCATAAATAATGACATGAGAAATGCAAGAGAAACCTCATTAATAATATAACTTCAAGATCTATCTCTACTAGCATGAAATAAAAAGAGAGAGAAGGGAGAGAAAAGTGATAACCTCACCTAGTAGAGTGCCCACCCTACTTTGAATCACCAAGAGAGTCATTGTAAAAGATGGTGTTGAATGGTCTAATGGGGTGGTGACCTGCAAGTCAACCCAGTAAAATTCCATCCATAGATCACCTTCCTTCATATCACCATGGTGTGGTCTTGTAAAAATGTATTACCCATGTATGAGACTTAACATGTTGTGCTTTAATGTGTTACTTATATTAGGACTTAGGAAATTTTTATGTGTTACCAATATATAAGATTTAGCATATATGTGTCTTTGGATGGGTTACTCACATATGTGACTTAGGAAATTTTTATGCATTACCTACAAATAAGAACTAGCATATGTGCTTATGTGTGTGAAAAAGAAAGAGATAAAGTAACAATACATTGATTTAAGAATGACTTATAAAGCATACTGAGGATCTAGGGCTAAAGTACTCTAAGTCATGATCAGAATCTACATTTCCTATCCCATGAGAGTAGAAACTATACACAAGGAGGGCATATATATGAGCCCCCTCCTTATCATGTCTAGATTCAAGACATGAGAAGGTATAGAAAGAGGATACCTACCTTATGCAACAAGGAGATATCCTTAAAGAAACAATGTGGACAACATTCATAGTGAAGAGCTTTAACTCTTATAATCTATGAACATAGAAATGTTAGATAAATAAGGGGCAACATGAGTCAATTATGTTCACCTATCCTACAAGCCTTTCAAATACTTTAGTACAAATTCAAACTTCATAAACTTTGACAACAATAACTTGGTGATCTCATGTAACTTCACAATTCATACTTTTAGTCAAAATTTTTATCTTACTATTCATAGCTTTACCAAGTACCAGAAATCTAACTTAACTTTTACCAACTTGTAGTAGTAATGAAATATCATTAAAATCAACTTGGAACATAAAATCAATCACACATTTGACACTATGATTTAATGTCAAAACCCTATAATGACAAAAACCACTTAGGATGGACAACCCTAAATAATTTCACTTTTCTAAATTGAGCTCTGCTAGGAGCCAACCTTGTCAAAGGTTACATGAACATTTTTTAGTATGAACTGGTTAGAGGGTTTTAACATAAATATTACCTATATCTTATCACTCCTTGTCATTACTAAAGAGTGGCCTAGTGAAAGGACATAGAAACATCACTAATCAATGTTACCCTATAAGATTTCACAGACTTATTAGGTCCACTTGGTTAAGAGATTCTTTTCTATAATGGTAAGAAAGTAGAAGCTAAATGATCTGTTAAGTTTAGCACTACCTTTCTTGTTCAAATCTCAATTCGGATCTATCTTCCTCCTTATGATCTTTGTTAGGTTGATTCACTCATTCATAGTATCACTTTGCACTATCTTTGTTAGATATTTTTAACTCTATTTCTACTCAGTTCAACTTGCTTCTCTCTCTAGTAATTCAATAATAATGAGAACCAAAACTTTCCTCAAACATCTCCTTAAATAGTAATCTCTCAAGTTCCAATTTTTTCTAGATTTTGTTACTTAATTGCAATCATATATCTCATATTCAAAGTATGTAGTCATTTAGAAAATAGAAGCTTCATTGAACTTTTTTCTCTTCTTTATCTTGCTTCAATCTCCATTATCATATCTTCATTACATTTTTCTAGTTATAGATCTCGTAAAAAAATTTGACTTTAACCTTTGAACTTCTTGAACATTCTTTATTTCTACCATAAGTAAGCCTCAGATCTTATCTTTCTCAATGTATTATACCAGTTCAAACTTAGTGAACAATACATTCCACTTGAGTAATATGTCCCTTAATTAACACTTTAATTACTTGGTTAACACTAGACTTTATCTTCTCTTTGCCAATTTCTCAGTGACAAGTATTGTCACTCAATGAATATAGAAATTCTTCTTTCTCCTTGTTACTTGGTATACCTTGTATAGCTCATTAAATATATAAAAATTTTCATTACATTACAAGATTACATTGTTATAAAATAATTAAAATAACATTACTTTATCCCTATCTAACTCATTTAAGCTTCCATTGAATACCATGCTTAACATTATTCCACCTCATTATTATACTTTATTCAAATCCTCTTCATTAATCAAATGATATGTTGTTGAAAAAAATTGATCAATTGTATATTGTCTTTGATGTTGTACAAAATGTCATATCTTTACCAATCAGTGTCTGTCAAGTTCACTTAGGCGATGAAGATAGTTTCTTGTTTCTATTGAGCATTCTAGTCTTTACCAAGTTTAGAAGATGGTGTCCACCAAGTTCACTTAGGTACCAAAGAAAAGTTCACAGAAGTTTAGTGTTAATTGAGCTCACTTAATTAAAAAAGGAAAGTTGGAATGAAACTAGTGTTAACTGAGCTCACTTGATTACCAAAGGAAGTTTACAAAGTTGTAGTGTTAACCAAGTTCAATGGTTAACATAGGAAAATCATTTTAGAGTTTGTGTCTACCAAGCTAGATTGGCTAACAAAAGGATTTTCTTGTTTTGGCATATTGAGTTTAATAGATTTGTTTGTTGGTTCTAGCCAACTAAAGAGATGAAGAATTGTATTCAAGTTGACTTAACAATGTATATGATATAATCATAAGGTTAAGTTGAGGATTGAAGATGTGTGAGAATGTGTGGAAGATAAGAAGATTCTTAGAGGAAGAAAATTAGAAGGATAAGCAGAATATTCTTGATGGGCGAAAATTATTAATTTGATCAGGAAGAATCAACTATTAGAGCTAGAATTGAGATCTAAAATCAGAAATATAGTTCCATCAAAAATCAAGTCATATCATTGTTACTCTCTAACCATTGTAGCAGTAAATCAAATCTTTTAATAGACTTAGCCTAATAGCCATTTGTAAATCCTCTAACAAGGTGGCATTTCTAGATTGAAGTGTCTAAAGACCTCTAACAAGGCCACTCCTAACAAGGTGATTAAATCCTATAATAGGGTCACACCTAGTAGTGTGTTTTGTAAACTTAAACAAGGTTGGCTCGTAATAGGGCTCACTTCAAAAGAGTGAAAAATAGTTACTAGTTGCAATTGGTGGTTTTTCCCAAATTGGTTTTCAACATTATATCTTGGCATCACTTGTATTCATGCTATTTATTTTATGTGTATGTAACCAACATAATTAAGGTTAATTACACTAATATCTTAAAATCTACATGTTAAGTATTTGCCAAGTAGTAGTTGCTATTACAATGCTTGTCGAGTTAGCACATATTAATAGTGTTAGCTGATTGATAGTAGTTTTAGCAGAGTTTATATTTTGTACTGATATCTAAGGGATCAATGATTTATTTTTGTACAAAGGTACTCCTCTTATATTTCCAACAATTTATATTAGAGCTTTTGGTGCTTGCAAAGAAAGGTTTCAAGGACCTAAGCTAAAGATCAAGATGTCTTATAGAAGAGAGATTCCCAAGTTAAACAAAGATAACTTTGAGGCATGGCAAGAACTTATGAAGCTACATCTAGCAACCATCAATGATTCAAGTGTAAAATATTTGAATACCTACTATAAAGCTCCTACTAGAACTTTGACTATGGAGAATATTTTTGAAAAGAAGAATCATTGCATTATGATCATTGACATTGCATCTACTCTTAATTATGTTGAATTTGATGAGGTAAAAGGTTGTGTTGCTGCTTATCAAATGTGGACAAATCTATAGAGGTGATAATAATGTGAGAAGAGCCAAGGTAGAAAGCTTAAGAGGTCAGTTTGATTAGATGAAGATGAGGGAAGATGTAAACATTGCAAAATATATTGAAAGAATCAAAGCAAGTGTAGGTGCAATCAAAGTCTCTAGAGGGAAATTGATGATGTGATAGTTGTAAGCAAGACATGAGATGTGATCTCTATAATAAGATAAATTTGGATCCTATCTATTTAATTAGAGTGTTATGTGTTCAAGACATCAGATGTGATCCCAATAATAAGATAAATTTGGATGTTCTAGTGGGAAGGTTGAGAATATTTGAGCTAGACAACTACAATAATTATGTTCCTAGTTCTAGCAATCTTGAATCTTCATTTCAATCCAAGTTGTCACTCAATAAGAATGATACAAATTCTAAAGGTAAACAATTTGAAAGTGAAGAGGAAGATAGTTCTAATAGTGATCTTGAAGTCATTGAATCTCTTCTTGCAAGAAGATATCCCAAAGGAAAAGGAAACTACAAAGGTAAAATTCCTCTAATTTTTTTTTCTTGTGAAGAAGTTAGTCACATTGTTGCAAGGTGTTCAAATAGACAAGACAAAGAAGAAAAGAAGAACAACAAGTATAAAGGAAAGAAAGATTTCAAGAATTTTAAGGATTACAAGGATAAAAGTAAAAAGTCTTGTTTCATGGCTAAAGATTCTAATAGTAGTGAAGATGATGAAATGGTTTATATTGATGTAAAAGGTGAACATGATGATGAAGATGATAAGATGGAACTTATTTCTCATGTTAGCAAAAATGATACATGGATTATTGATAGTGGATGCTCTTACCATATGACTAGTGATAAAATAAAGTTTAAATGTATGGAACACTATGATGGTCCGAGTGTAAGATTTGGAAAAAAAGGAACGATGTTGCATAAAAGGAAAATGTTTTATTTCACTAACCAATAAACTTAGATGTGATAATATTTATTGGTTTGAAGGACTTTAGAAGCATAATCTAATGAGTGTGGAACATTTTAATAACAATAAATTCACGGTAAAATTCATGGATGGGAAGGCCAAGCTACTAGATGGAAAATAAAATCTAGTTGAGTCTAGTAATCAAACAAAAGGTAACTTATTCTACCTATATCTAAGTGAAAGTTCATGTTTCATTACTCAAATAGAAGAATGTTGGTTATGGAATAAAATATTGTATCATGTAAACTTTGATAACCTAATCAAGATAAGAAAAAACAAAAGAGTGAGAGGTATTCCTAGTTTGAGGAAATTGAGTCTTTGCAAAAATTGTCAATTTGGAAAGATGGGAAAGAGAAGTTTTAGAAGTAAGAACTATCATTCAGAAGAAGTCTTGGCTTTGATTCATATAGAACTTTTTGGACCTATTGGCATTGAGAGCTAAAGTGGAGATAAGCACTTAATTTTATTTGTTGATAGTTTTTCTAGGATGATAATAGTAATGTATCCAAAAGATAAGTCTAAAGCTTTTCAAAAGTTTAAGTGGTATTTGGCTACAATTGAGAAAGAAACAAGAAAGAAACTAAATTTTTTAAGGTTAGATAGAGGAAGTGAAATTATTTCTAATGAATTCAATAAATTATACACTAAAAAAGGAATCAAAAGACAAGTATCAGCCCCTAGTACACTACAGGAAAATGGTATAGCAGAATGAAGGAATAAATCTATCATGGATTGTGCAAGAACCCTGATGATAGAGATGAATGTTGAAATCAAATACTAAAAGGAAGAAATTAGTACAATGGTTCATACCTTAGATAGAGTACAACTAAAAAAAGACTCAAATTAGACTCCTTATGAACTTTGGTATGGCTATAAACCTAATGTAATTTACTTCAAAGCATTTAGTAGCAAATGTTATATCTTGAAGGAGACTAAGAAAGGTAAATTTGATGAAGGCACATTCCTAGGATACTCTAACAAAAGTAAAGTATACAAATATTTGAATCTATCTACTCATAAGATCATAGAAAGTGCATATGTGAGAATTGATGAGTTTGTAGAAAAGAGTGAAGAAGATAGAAACAAAGAACTTGAAGACTATAGAAAGTTTATTTAATTTGAACCTAATAAATTGGCTAATCTAATTGGAGGTTAGTATAATTAACCTCCTTAGTTGTAGCCAATGCAACTTGAGTCAGAGTTTGAAGGAGTCAAGTTGCAGTCAAAAGCCACTAGGTTGCAACCAATACAACCTGAGTTTGAGTTTGAAGGACCTGAGTCATAAATAGTGGGACCTGACCATGACATAGAAGATCATGATAAGGCAAGTGAAACAAGCTTTAAATCTATTGGTGTTTTAAGAAAAACTACTAAGCAACAAAATGCTCAATACCAGAATGACAACACTCACACAATCTAAAGACCAGCCAATTCTTATTAACAATTGTATGTGCAAATCATTTGGATCCAACTTCAACAAAACTAGGGATGGTTTTCTACTCTTTAGGCTTTGCAAGACCAGGGTGGGTATACCTAGGGATGATTCAAGACTGGGAAACACTGTATGAGGATTATATTAGTTTCATTCTAATTCTTACCTCAAATCCTCAAATACATGCATAATTCATGACAATATGATAAACACATCCCAAATAACAGATCTAGCAAAAAATTCTTCTATAGGTCTACATGTGTTCTCGGCAATAGTGGCAAACTGAAGCTAAAACATTCCATGCAAACAAGTACTGGCCAACTTTGAAGATCTACAAAAAATAAAAGTAAACTTGATTATAATTTTTCTTTTGGAAACCATTTGTGACACATCTCTCTTCCAATTGAATCAATTTCACCAGTGCCTAATCCATTGGGGTTCAGAGTCTACAGCAAGTCCTTAGATCTAATTTGTTTCCTTACAACAAATATTATCAGCAATTCTTATCAGTATTCATCATTCAAATATCATTTTTACTACTGTAGTAACCTTATCAAATTCATCAAATCCTTTAATTATTCCATTGAATTAATAACAGTGATGAATAGATATAAAACCTAGCTAGATTGCATTCAATTGCACAAGCATTTACTCATCCAACATCAAGATAACCAAGTAATCAAATGAGACAAAGTTCAAAAAGAAATGATATGGGGACATCTCATAATTTGTATTTATCTTCTTTGAAAATTGTATACATTTATAGTAGACTTAGAATGACCTTCAGAAGAAACACAAATATCATTCTATATTCATGTATTCTTAAGATTTGACAAAGAAAATACATCACAAACTTGCTCAAATCTTGGACCAAAAATAGACTAAGCATATCACTTAGAAAAATAGAATTTGGACCCTTTCTCTAGCCCTAGAATCCCACTTATATAGTGTGAGATGCAACAATCTTTAGACTGAGAGAAACCGATAGGTGTCTGTTACAAGGAATATTTATATATGTTTACCACGAAATGAAAAAATGTGGCTAATAGAAGATACAAATCAAAACATTCTTTTTGGTGCTTCAGTTTCTGTCACATCTTCTAATGTTGTTGAGTTGGCTATTAATCTGATACCTCTTCGTATGCAACTACCAAAATAGCCAACAATGAAGTTTGTTCTGATGATGGCACATTAACCTCCACCTATGGGTTTTCACCGTCTTTATCCTATATGGTAGGAACAACTTCTACCTTTTCCCCTTCTTTAGATGTATCAGGATCTTATGGTCTTGGGTCTGCAACTGAAAGTGACTAATTTTTCTTGTCTTCTTCTTTTAGTTGGGCCTAATTAGTGATAGTGTCAATGATTTGGATTCCCTCACTCTGCACCTCATTAGTATCAGTTTCATCTTCATCAAATTGTTCACCACGAGCCATTTCTACCATCCACTTGTCAAATAATGTGTCATCTGGCCAATTAAATTGAAAATATCACTCTGTCTTTTTAATACATATTCAGCCTCATTATTAATAGCAACGAATTCTTGTTTTAAAGAATCAAAGAATATTTGGGCCTTCACCATTTCCTCTATTGTGGTACCCCACCATGCATGCCCTACTTCATTTAAGACTTGATTCATTCTTAAACAGAATAAGTCATCAAGTTCCTTTGCCCATTGATCTTTGTTTTTTAGATTACTGCTTTTATCTAGGGCACAAGGAAACAAACTAAATTTTTCACTCTTGTATTTGTTCAAGTAGCCTATTATTATTCTCTGTAAATGAATCCTTTTATTGTCAAAATCAATAAGATCAAAAACAATGTGAAAGGTTTTTTCAATTTGATCATGAGAATTATTTATAACAAATACACACAAAAATGTCATTGCTTTCTCCCTTCTTACCCATTTATTCACAATCGGCTTTAGAGCCTCATCATTGGCTTTCAAGTCCTCCCAGATATTGATCACCCTGGCCAACTGATCATGAATTAGTGGCCATTCAACTTTGTCACCCAAATATGTGAGAGATTTTCTTAGTTTATCTTCTTATTTGGACTCCAATTCTACATGTAAGGCCCACTGTTTACCTTTTTCTTCTTCAAAATCGTTAGCAGTGTAGTACTATGGCCTTTGGGATGTATCTAGTATTTCTATGAGGGGGGTGTATTTGAAGGGTTCAACTAGGGGGCAAGGGTGGCCTAATGTATTTTCCCAATAACTTGTTCTCAAGCTCAATTCTCTTTTTTACCTCTTTATTGTAGGCATCCACCACTATTTCATACTTGCTCTACAGCTCAGTCATCTCCTTTTCTTCCCTTTTTGCAGTAGCCAAAGAAAATTGAAAATAATCCACATTCATGTGGGCTGCCTGTACATGGGAGGTATTAGCAACTCTCCTCACAATGATACTCCCTATTAGTCTTGAATGATTAGGCTATGATGGAGTAGCCCTAGATCCTCTTCTTAATGACCACATAACAAGAGCAGCTTGGTCATTACTGAATGCAGTTCCCAAGAACTCCTTTTTATTTGGATCTTGCAATCCCAAATTATTTGACATAGAGTTAAAAATTAAGGCATCAACAATGTCCCAATTGGGCAATACTAAAATATTTGTAGCCTTTACCATATGTCTCCCTTCTTCAAGGGTTATATTCTAGAACTCTTGAATCATTTGTTCCTTTATTTGACTTTGAATGGAGGCTCAATCCATCTCTGGATGCTCTATTTTCATATTTTTACACCTTTCCTCAAAATTGTGCATGTTTTCTCTCCAAGCAAACTGATGGAAAGCCCTACACCTTACAAAACTATCATCAGACAAAAATTGTTGACTGGCTTTTTCCAAAATAGGGTAATTAAATTTCACGGTGCCAAGTTTTATTAAAGTTGTCGGAGCTCGCTACCTCGCTATCAGAAAACTTGGTCATCTTGCCATTAGCAAAGTAGCAAGGCGCTGTGAAAATAAAATCCAGTGGGACCTCAAGTGATGTGTAAGGATAACTAAGATTAAAAGAAAGGTTTGGTTTGTGCCAGTTGTGTAGATTTTCCTATGTCACCAATGCCTCAGACCCATGCCTCATTCAAAAGTCACATAAGGGATTCTGATCGTTAGATCAATCTAGAATCAACAGTCCTCACTACATCGCTATGGAAAGTTGCAAGTTGTTTAATCCATGCAACATAGCGAGTATGGGACCCACCACTCTTCAAGGTACTTGGTGCAATTTCTCCACCTTTGATTTAATCTCAGATCAATAGCCATCACTATATTACCATAAAGAGTTGCTTGAATGATATGTATAGTGAGATAGCAAATGAGGGCCCACCACTATCTTCTAATTAGTATAGCTATATATCATTTGCAAGATTGAGAATGAATCGATGGCTATCACTGCTTCATTATGGCAAGGTGCTCATTCTTTATGTATGGTGAAGTAGCAAGCCATTAACACGTGTCCTTAGTCACCAGTGGGTCCAGATAGAAGTGCCATAAAGGAAAGAGTTGTGTACGTGGACAATTTTTAGTGGATCAATTGACCAACTTGTCAAGTTCAATGCCTAGTTGTATTGCTCCATATCCCATGATCGTAAAAATTTTAAAGATTGACGGTGCAGATTTAAATGCAAAAGGTGGTGCCACTCTGTGTATTAATTAGACATGAAACTTTGCATGTGAGGAAAAATAGAGTATAATACAAAAGATTTTATCGGTATCACCTTACGTGAACAAAGATTTCAAGTTATTCCTGAGCAGAAGAAATTACTGAAGAAGATCATGCTGGAGTTTTGCAAGGTTGTGAAGCAATTTGTTCGCAAAAAAACTTTGCAAGAATACAGAGCAAAGAGAGAATAGATTTCAAGTAAGTAATCCTACTATAATCCTTGTAGGTTTTAGAGTTCTGTAAAACATAATACAAGATACCTCCAAAGAAGGAATTTTCAGGTCAAGTAAATTATTTGGATAGAAATGTACATGATGACCTGCTTGAGTTGCTACCTAAGTCTACTATAGAGATAGTGCAAGTTAAAAAGTTGACTTCATTAAACCCTAGGTTGAGGATAGCTAACAGATTATATGATAAGGGTAATTGGGTCCAAGATGCTCAAACCTTGCAAACTAGTTTAAATTTGTTCAAGAAATGGTTTGCAGAAAGGAAATTGTTTGCCCCGCATGCCAATATATGGAATTTCGACCTGGGAAAGCTAGTTGTTCCCAGTGTGTTTATGGATTATGACCTCCTTGAGACCATGGCGAAGAGTTATGATCAAGCTACTAGGGTAGTGAGAAGAGTAGATGGTGAAATTTTAATCACCATCAGTCTAGAAGAGATTAGGGAAGTTTTCCATTTGGGACCTCTCACTAGGTATCATGTGCCCATTGATTTGACAGAGTTAGAAAAAGAATATATGTCAAAGAAGGATGTAGTCAGACAAGGTACACTGAAGGCCCACATTGGTAGAATTGGAACCCTACCAGCAATAATGTCATCCTCTAAAGAACCTTTCAAGAAAGCATGCTCCAATGCCAAGGCAGTAGAGATATACAGGACCCTGTGCAGAGTTTTTGGAGAGGGTGAAGAAGATTTTATCCTTGTGAGTTTCATGTATATGATCACTCAAATCTCCTCTTTTGATGTAGAAATATTTTTTTATTTTGCTTCCTACCTAGCTAATGAGATTCACAGTGGATTGGTGGGGATTGCAAAGGGAAAGGTGGAGAAGGTTTGGGGACAATACTCCCTATTGATGGACATGCTTTTGTTTAAGGGGGCTACATACTTTGGTAAAGAAATGGTTCTAAAAAGAAAACGGGAGGGGGAAGCACTGCCAGTTCAATTATAGAGTGCAGATATGACTAGGGAAGCAAAAAATGCTAGTTTTGTTAGATTTGATAGGCACTTTGCCCCCAAACTAAGATGCCTCATATTGAGTGACAATCCTAGAATTCCTAAGACACTAATGCACCTTGTTAGGCCTATGGACAAACACCATAGTCTAAAAGTTTTACATAATTGGGGAGATATCATCCTATATTTAGTTTCAACTATCATCAGAGTTTATGGATTTAAAGGGACACCCCATGTACTACCTTATCAGGTGCCTTTAAAGGTAGGAGTAGCTAAATTTTTGTGGTAGTTAGGAGGAGTAGAGGAAACATTTTTCCAGAAGAGGGGAATAGGATCAATTTTTCCCACTTGCACGATAGCCCAAAAGTTTGTAATAACCGAGGAAGGGTGGGTCTTCCTCTACAAATTTTGGAGCAATATAAAATGGCAGTATCTCACTCTCATTTTTGTGATGCTGAAGTTTTTTTTAATTCAGCTCTTAGGCATAGGATCAAGCTTCATCCAGTTGAACATGAATTCTATTTCCCTGAAGATATAATAAGGAATGAGTACTCTCTACAGGAGCAAGAAACAAAGAAAAAAAATGGAGAGTTTATTCAAAAGTTTTGAATTTTATTAATTGTTTTGACATAGATTATAGCCCTCTTAGTAATGTTGTAACTACTGCAGATAGGATAAATAAACCTATGATTACATTCCCTAAAATAATGGAGGTAATGAATGAGAAGAAGCAACATTTCATTGATTATTTTCCAGATAAAGCTAGGGAAGTATTGAGGAAATTGGGTTTCACTCCCAACATAGGGGTAGGCCCACTGGTTGTGCAAAGGAGGATGAGATATACTATCATTCAGGATCAAAGGCCCACTGTAAATAAAGGAAAATAGATAGTTGAATCTACTAGTGCTTCTTTTGAAGAAAGGCCATCAGAACCTTCTCCTAAGAGAAGAAAGATAATAAGGGAAGAGGAATCACATGATGAAAGTTACTCACCTTCCCAAACCCTTATGAGAATTGAGAAGGAGCAGATCACTGATGAGCAAATTAAACAAATTAGATCACAAGGGGGTATTTTTGTTACCTAGGCAAAGATTGATGAAGGGAACCCCCAAGATCCTCTTGTGCCAAGTTTTGAGTTAACTATAGAAAATTTTAGGGGAAGGGAATTAGACCCTATTTTGGAAGAAGCAAGTAAGCAATTTTTGTCTGATGATAGTTTTGTAAGTTCTAGGGCTTTCCATCAATTTGCTTGGAGAGCAAACATGCACAATTTTGAGGAAAGGTGTAAAAATATGAAAATCGAGCATCCAGAGATGGATGAAGTCTCCATTCAAAGTCAACTAAAGGAAAAAATGATTCAAGAGTTCCAAAATATAACCCCTAATGAAGGGAGACAGATGGTAAAGGCTGCAAATATTTTATTATTGCCCAATTGGGACATTGCAAATGCCTTAATTTTTAATTCTGTGTCAAATAATTTGGGATTGCAAGATTGAGATAAAAAGGAGTTCTTGGGAACTACATTTAGTAATGACCAAGCTGCTCTTGTTATGTGGTCATTAAGAAGAGTATCTAGGGCTGCTCTAGCACAGCTTGATGATTTAGGACTAACAGGGAGTATCATTGTGAGGAGAGTTGTTGATACCTCCCATGTATAGGCATCCCACATGAATGTGGATTATTCTCAATTTTCCTTGGCTACTGTAGAAAGGGAAGAAAAGGAAATGACTGAGTTGCAGAGCAAGTATGAAATAGTGGTGGATGCCTACAATAAAGAGGTTAAAAAGAGAATTGAGATTGAGAACAAGTTATTGGGAAAATCCACTAGGCCAAGAATAACATACCCTCACCCCCCAGTTGAACCCTTCAAATCCACGTCCCTCATAGAAATACCAGATACACCCCAAAGGCCACAGTACTACACTATTGAGGATTTTGAAGAAGAGAAAGGTAAACTGTGGGCCTTACATGTAGAATTGGAGTCCAAATATGAAGATAAACTAAGAAAAGCTCTCACATATTTGGGTGACAAAGTTGAATAGCCACTAATTCATGATTAGTTAGCCAAGGTGATCAATATCTGAGAAGATTTGAAAGCCAATGATGAGGCTCTAAAGCCTATTGTGAATAAATGGATAGGAAGGGAGAGAAAGCAATGACATTTTTGTGTTTATCTATTATAAATAATTCTCATGATCAAATTAAAAAAACCTTTGACATTGTTTATGATCTTGCTAATTTTGAGAATAAAAGGATTCATTTACAGAGAATAATAATAGGCTACTTGAACAAATACAAGAGCCAAAAATTCAGTTTGTTTCCTTATGCCCTAGATAAAAGCAATAATCTAAAAACCAAAGATCAATGGGCAAAGGAACATGATGATTTATTCTATTTAAGAATGAATCAAGTCTTAAATGAAGTAGGGAATGCATGGTGGGCTACCACAATAGAGGAAATGGTGAAGGCCCAAATATTCTTTGATTCTTTAAAACAAGAATTCGTTGCTATTAATAATGAGGCTGAATATGTATTAAAAAGACAGAGGGATATTTTGCAATTTAATTGGCCAGATGACACATTATTTGACAAGTGGATGGCAGAAACGGCTCCTAGTGAACAATTTGATGAAGATGAAACTGACAGTGATGAGGTACAGAGTGAGGAAATCCAAATCATTGACACTGTCACTACTCAATCCCAACCAAAACAAGAAGACAAGAAAAATCAATCACTTTCAGTTACATACCTGGGACCACAAGATACCGATACATCTAAAGAAGGGGAAAAGGTAGAAGTTGTTCCTACCATACAGGATAAAGATAGTGAAAACCCACAGGTGGAGGTTAATGTGTCATCATCAGAACAAACTTCATCATTGGATATTTTGGTAGTTGCATACGAAGAGGGATCAGATTAATAGCCAACTCAACAACATTAGAAGATGTGATAGAAACTGAGCCACCAAAAGAATGTTTTGATTTGGGTATCTTCTGTTACCCACATTTTGTCATTTCATGGTAAACATATGTAAGTATTCCTTGTAATGGACACCTATCATTTTCTCTCAGTCTGAAGCTTTTTGTATCTCACACTATATAAGTGATATTCCAGAGCTAGAGAAAGGGTATGAATTTTATTTTTCTAAGTGATATACTTAGTCTATTTTTGGTCCAAGATTTGAGCAAGTTTGTGATGTATTTTCTTTGTCAGATCTTGAGAATACATGAATATAGAATGATATTTGTGTTTCTTCTGAAGGTCATTCTGAGTCTACTATAAATGTATACAATTTTCAAAGAACATAAATACAAATTATGAGTTGTCCCTATATCAGTTCTTTCTGAACTTTGTCTCCTTTGATTACTTGGTTATCTTGATGTTGTATGAGTAAATGCTTGTGCAATTGAATGCAATCTAGTTAGGTTGTATATATTTTCATCACTTCTATTAATTCAATGGATTAAGTAAAAGCTTTGATGAATTTGATAAGGTTACTCTAGTAGTAAAAAGGATTTTTGAATGATGAAATCTGATAAGAATTGCTGATAATATTTGTTCTAAGGCAACAAATTAGATCTAAGGACTTGTTGTAGACTCTGAACCCCAATGGATTAGGCATTGGTCAAATTGATTTAGCTAGAAGAGAGATGTGTCATGAATGGTTTTCAAATGTAGAATTATAATTAAGTTTACTTTTATTTCCTATAGATCTTCAAAGTTGGCCAGTACTTGTTTGCATGGAATGTTTTAGCTTCAATATGCCATTGTTGTTGTGAACACATGTACACCTATAGAAGAATTTTTTGCCAGCTCTATTATTTGGGATGTGTTTATCAAATTATCATGAATTATGCATGTATTTGAGGATTTGAGGTAAGAATCAGAATGAAACTAATATAATCCTCATACAGTGTTTCCCAGTCTTGAATCATCCCTAGGTATACCCACCCTGGTCTTGCAGAGCGTAAAGAATAGAAAACCATCCCTGGTTTTGTTGAAGTTGGATCGAAATGGTTTGCAGATACAATTGTTAATAAGAATTGGCTAGTCTTTAGATTATGTGAATCTTGTCATTCTTGCATTGAGCATTTTTTTGCTTAGTAGTTTTTCTTAAAACACCAAAAAAATCCAAAGTATCTGTACTTACAAGATATGTCAAAAGGCAACATGAACTTGAGAAAATCATTAGAGACAAGTTAGATGGTACAATGACAAGAAACAGATTGAAAGGTACATGTTTGCTTACTAAATCTGAACCTAGAATTGTTAAAGATGCTTTGGATAATTAAAGTTGGATATAATCAACAAATGAATAGATAGGATAGATAGAAATGAATAAGACTTGGACTCTTGTTCCTAGACCCAAGGATAAGAATGTAATTGGCTGAAAGTGGGTGTTCAAAAATAAGATGAATGAAGATGGATAAGTTTCAAGAAACAAAGAAAGGTTATTGTGCAAAGGTTATTCTTAAGAGGAAGGTATTGATTATGCTAAAACTTTTTCTTTTGTTACAAGACTATTAGTTGTTAGGACTCTACTTACTTATGTTACACATAAAGGATTTAAAGTGTATGGGATGGATGTGAAATCTGTATTCTTGAATGGAATTCTAGAAGAAGAAGTCTACATAGAACAACCTAAAGGTTTTGTAGATCTAAGCAAAAAGGATATGGTTTGTAAACTGCATAAAGCATTAGATGGTCTCAAACAAGCTCCTAGAGCTTGGTATGAAAGACTTCATAATTATTTAATGAAGATTAGTTTTCAAAAGAAAAATGATAACAATAGCCTATACATCAAACAAGGACTAGATAAGAGGATTATGTTTGCAAAAATCTTTGTGGATGATACATTATTTACTAGAAATGATGATTTGTGCAATTTTTTCTCAAAGGAAATGAGTAAGGAATTTGAGATGTCAATGTTTGGAGAAATCAAATTCTTTGTTTTCTTGCAAGATTCAATGGAAGAAAGATGGTATCTACATTACTTAATCTAAGTATATCAAGGAGATACTAAAGAAATTAAGAATGGATGATTCAAGACCGGTTGGAACACCTATGTCTATTGGACATAAGCTTTCCAAAAATGATGATTCCAAGGAGGTAGATCAGACCACATATAGATCTTTGATTTCAAAACATTAGTATGTAGTACATACTAGGCATGGTATTGCTCTTGTAGTGGTATGGTGGCAATATTTTTAGCTAATCCTAAAGAAAATCATATGATGAAAATAAAGAGAATCATGAGTTATCTAAAGGGTACTGAAGACTATGGATTAGGGTATAAGAAATGAGCCAACTTTGATTTGAAAGTCTTCACAGATGCATATTGAGTAGAAAATATTGATGACAAGAAGAGCATCAGTGGTGGAGCATTCTCTATTAGTAAGAGACATGTGTGTTGGACAAGTAAGAAGTAGAATTGCATCTCTCAGTCTACAGAAGAGGTAGAATATGTTACACTAGCAGTTAATTGTTCCAATATTGTTTGGTTCAAACAATTGTTGGCAGGTATGAAGGTAGAAATCAAGGATCTAGTGATTATCTTCTATGATAACACCAATGTAACTAATATATTAAAGAATCATGTGATGCATACCAAGACCAAGCACATTGCAATAAAATATCATTTTTTGAGAGAATTGGTGCAAGACAAAGAGGTGAGATTGGAATATGTGAATACTAAGGAATAAATTACAAACATATTTACCAAGCCTAAGGATGCATTTTTGTATCAAAGAGGTAAGTTAGGGTTATTCCCCTATCTAAAACTCACTAAAAAAAATTTAGCAATGCATCAACTTAGTATTCTTGAAGATCAATCAAATTGATGCAATAATGAAAGGGAAAATTGCATATGAATCTATATATCAAGTATGTTGAAATTCACTAAAAATTGCCTTTGGCATAAGGTGCCAAAGAGGGAGTGTTTGATGTCATATCACAGAAATTTTCTAAAGGAAGAGTTTCTTGTCATATGAAAGAACACTTATAAAATGAGAGTTTGTTATATTAGAGAATTTTTTCTAAATGGTTGAAGATGTCAAAGAGGAAGAGTTTGATGAAGAATAAACTTGGAGAGTTTTCTAATAGAGGGAGAAACTAAAATTAGAGGGAGAGATTGATGTCAAAGGGAGTTCACACTAATAGAAGGAGTTCTTGTGGATGAGAATCTGAATGAAACTAAGGATATTATCCTTACTTTTATTCTTCTCTAAAATTTTATTGAATTATGACATGTTGTGTTGCCATCAACGAAAAAGAGGGATATTTTTGAAAACAATTCATCAATTGTATATTACCTTTAATGTTACACAAAATGTCATATCTTTACCAATCAACGTTTATCAAGCTCACTTAAGTGATGAAGATAGTCTCATGTGTCTGCTAAGAATTCCAGTGTTTACTGAGTTGAGAAGATAGTGTCTATTGAGTTAACTAAGGTGCCAAGGAAAAGTTCGCAAAAGTTCGGTGTTAATTGAGCTCACTCAATTCACAAAGGAAAGTTGGCATGGAAATAGTGTTAATTGAGCTCCCTCAATTACCAAAGGAAGTTTACAAAGTTGTAGTGTTAACCAAGTTCAATAAGTTAACATAAGAAAATCATTTTAGAGTTAGTATCTACTAAGTCGGGTCAGCTAACAAAGGATTTTCTTGTTTTGGCATAATGAGTTTAATAGATTTATTTGTTCGTTCTAGCTAACTAAAGAGATGAAAAATTATTATTATTATAAGTTGTATTGAAGCCAACTTGACAATGTGCATGATATAAGTATAAGGCCAATTTGAGGATTGACAATGTGTGAGAATGTGTGGAAGGTAAGAAGATTCTTAAAGGAAGAAAATTAGAAGGATAAGCAAAATATCCTTGTTTGGCAGCAAGGATTAATCTAATCAAGAAGGATCAAGTATTCAAGCCAAAATTTTGAGATCTGAAATCAACAATATAGTTGTAGTAGCAATCAAGTCATATCATTGCTACTCTCTAACCATTGTAGTAGTGAATAAAATCTTGTAACAAAGTTAGCCTAGCACCTATTTGTAAATCCTCTAACAAGGTGGCATTTCTAGATTGAAGTGTCTAAGGACCTCTAACAAGGTCACTCCTAATAGAGTGATTAAATCCTCTAACAAGGTCACACCTAACAATGTGTTTTGTTACCTTTAACAGGGTTGGGTCCTAATAGGGCTCACTTTAGAAGAGTGAAAAATACAAACTAGTTGCAATTGGTGGTTTTTTTCCAAATTAGGTTTCCACATTATATCTTGGTGTCACTTGTGTTCATGTTATTTATTTTATGTGTATGTAACTAAGTTAATTAAGGTTAATCACACTAATATCTTAAGATCTATATGTTAAGTATTTGTCAAGTAATAGTTGTTATGATAGTTCTTGCCGAGTTATAGCATATTGATAATGTTAATCGACTGCCTATATGTTAACCGAGTGATAACAGTTTTAACAAAGTTTGTGTTTTGAACTAACATCTAAGGGATCTGGGATTTATTTTGGTAGTAATTTATTCACCCCTCTAGTCTCTAGTACTCCTCTTATATTTCCAACAATGACACTTTACTAAATTAGCATAATGTCTAACCACTAAGACTTGACATCAATGACAACATAACAACTTATATGACTCTTTCACATACATTATTAGGATTATCAATTCAGACAGACAAAACAATTGTGAAAACAATGTATTGCTTATCAAAAGAGTATCTTAAAAAGGGAGAAATATTAATAACAAGACATCTAACCAAGAGGAGTGCTTGATTAATGCAATATTTCCAAGAAAAGGGAGAGGGGAAAAAGAAAAAGAATACACCTATTCAACCCCCTATGTAGGTTGAATAGGAATCCTTGGATGAAGGATAACAATCTCCAAGCCAAGAAGAGTGTATATAAAGGACATAGTTGTACTTTATAAGAAGAGGTGATGGATTAGGACATGCACCTCTTGCAAAAGAGAGAATCCATAGTAAAGACACAATTATTCATAAAGAAAGATTAATGTCACATACTGAACAAGTTCTTCTTAAGCCCAAGGAAAATAGATCCTTATAGAAAGAGATAAGGAATATACAAATCATCTTGTCCTCCAAGAGAGAGACAAGAAAAGGAAGATCTATGGTGAATTATATATAAAATTTTGTAAGAGATAAGAATGACTCATAAGAAAAAACTAATAGTAGTGCACAAAATGAAAACACTCCATACCCAACAAGAAGAATATAATACTACACCATAGAAGGAATAAGAAAAGAAACATTAAAATCTAAGACATGAAAAGACATTTGTTAGGCAAAAACCATGGTCATGCATGTAACAAGGCAATATGTACCCATAGATAAGAATGTTCCACAAAACAATATAAATATATAGAGAAATTAAATTAAGAGATGAAAGGATGCCACATTATTCCTACTTAGTTATCATGAAAGAAACAACCAAGGAATAATGGATCCTAGAGAGAAGAGGGAAAGAAAATCCAATATAAACATGAAACGATATATTCTTAATAATAAAATGCAAATTCACAAGGGACATTGGATGCACTACACAAGAGGACACATTATGTCTTCCTAAGTGGTTTCAATTTATACTAGACATGAAATTTCAAGAAAACATAAGATTGCAAGAAAATATGTCATCATATATAAGGAAAGAAAGTTAGAAAAGGGAGATATTGGATCATATGATATAAAAAGAGGAAGTCAAGAGACAAGTGAAATGACTATTATGTTACTCAAAAAGTAGGACAATGAGCCCCCACAAGATAGACTAACAATGTCACAAATCAAGGAGCAACATAATAGGGAGATATATCAAGTAAAATGATCATGAAAAAAATATCACGTATCATCACAATTAATATGAAACATAATATAAGAAATGCACTAATAAAGCCTTGAAAAATAAGATCTCTTAGATGTAATTAGATGAAAATGTAAAGAGAAGAAATCAATATGCATATACTCATCAAATAAAGGTGTTTGATTCACAAAATCAAGAATGTAGGATGTTGGTGTGAAATCTAAGGTTTCTCTTTTTGAAGAGTTGAGAAGCCACTTAAAGGGTGAATATCAATACAATCCTTAGGATCTAGTACTAGATTGTGAAAAAAAATTCATGATGATCATCATTTTCAATAAGATCTAATTTTATTTGAGATATATTTTGAAAGAAACAATAAGGACAAAGTGTGTGGTCTTCTATTTCTAAGGCATTCATAGGAGGGAAATAATTACTCATCAAGGCCTCACCTATAGAAGTAATATCAATGAAATTTATAGAAGAGGTTGATCAATAAGAGCAATAACCATGAATTCATCCAAGGTTTCCCCATGAGAAAGAGAGTAATCCATATCCTTATCTAAGCATTCTTCCCAATCAGTAGAATCATCCAAAGAGGGAAGAAAGCACATATTAGAGGAGGAATAATCATAACTCAAAGAAGTTTAAAGAAGGAGAGAATAGTTGAAATTCCTATCCAAGGGCTCATCCCAAATAGTAGCTATCAAGGTTCAGAACATCATGAATCACTAAAGGTTGAATAACATTATCTTTGAAAAAATTATCCTTTGAAGGGGAATGAGAATCAATAAAAAGAAAAACTAATTTTTTGTCATATTTATAAAATGAAACATTTGTAATATCATGAATTAAATTTCAAAATAAAGATAACAATCCCATTGAAAGGAAATGCAATGATTATTAAAAAACTGGATGCAATTTTTTTTTATTTTGAAAAGGAAAATATATGAAATGTAAAAGGAGGTCTAAATACCACGAATGCAGAAAATAACACACAAAGTACATCTAGATACACCAAAAATTAATCTAACTCTAAAATAAAATAAATGAAATGTCATAAGTTGGATTCACCAAAAAGGAGGTAAACACCCAATGCAAAGAATCTAACTCCAATAAGAAAAGTGTATAGGAAGTTAGGTTCACCAAAATGTGCAATGAAGGTGAACACATAATGAAATGCAATAATCTAACTCCAAAATTATACAAAAGATGTAAGTGGATCATGTTCACCATAAATGAGGTAAACACCCATTGCAAAGAAATCAACACTAATAAGAAAAGTGCATACAAAGTTGGGTTCACCAAAATATGCAAGGGTAAAATGGAGTTAACTACCCTAACACATTTAGAAGGGGGAAGACCAAGATTCACCCCTTTTATTAGGTTTGATTAATGCAAAAGGGAGTATTAATGCAAACCCTAATACAAAAGGAATAAATAACTTAGATTTATTTCCCCCTCACCTCCACCTCAAGAGGATTTAAGCAAGAAGATAACCAATATCAAGTTGAGATATAAAGATACAATGAGATGATAAAGTATATATAAATGAAAGAGGGAAAGAGGATATACCTTATGAAATAAAAACTTGTAAAACAACTATCAAACAACCTTTGAAAGAGTTGATTCCCACACTCTAGTTTGAAAACTATGAGATGGACAAAAACTAGAAATTGTTTGGTGATATATCAAGGCTAAACGAGATGATAATAGATAATCTAGTCACCATTGATGCTTCAAGGGAAACCTAGTTGGCCCTAATGGAATGAGAGAGACATGGATTCTAATTTCAAAATTCAACAAAAAGTTGAAAAGGGTATTTAGATCTACAACCTATTTAACAATTTGAAACCTGCAAAATAAAAGATTTGTTTGTTTATTGTTGTGGGGGGGGGGGGGAATTAACCTTGAATTAAAATAAATATAGAATGCTAGAAAGTAGTAGTATTGGATCTAACATGAAGCAATGTAAATCTATGAATATGATATTGAATTTGAAATGTAATCAAGTATATAGATGCAATAGCTTTTGAGTCAACTTCAAAAATCCCTAGCAAGGAAATCAAAGTAAAACCAAAACCTTCATGAATGAATATGTTTGAAATATACCTTGAGAGGATGAATGTAGAAGATTCCAAAATGATCTTGAATGTATGAAGGGAGATCTTGTTAGAAAGGACAAGGTTGTTGTTGCACCAAAAGATCAATCTATTAATGCCTAATACAACCAATAGTCTAATTGAACCACAGGAGGTGGTTAACCCATGACATGAACCCTATGAGGGACACTAGTCTAGTGCCAATAATCTCCCTCCCAGCATCACTCATCATGGCTTACAAGATTTCTACCTATGACCAAGCTCTGATACCAATTGTTAGAAAGGATAGGGTTGTCGTTGCACCAAAAGATTGACATGTTAATGCCTGATACAACCAATAGTCTTATAGAACCACAGGAAGCGGTTAAGCCATGTTACGAACCCTATGAGGGACACTAGCCCACTACTAATAGATCTTGAATCTTAAAAGTATAATAGAAGATAAACTCCTTCAATAGCTTGAATGCATGAATCATTGAATTTCAATGGAGAGATTTCTTGAATGCTTTGAATACTTGAAGTATTATTGAGAACTTAAGAGCTTGAGTGAAAGTGCTTGATCATAGAATGCTTGGATGAGAAATGAAGCAAATGGAGGGGTTTATATAGAGATTGGGATTGACTAAATTTTTTAGGTTGAGTTGCTTAGGAATTAATACCCCAAAGGCATCTGAACACGAGACTCAAACAAAGGACCCAAAATAGTGCCTAGTTAGGGGTGTACTACCCCCTGATAACCAAAGCCATGAACCTCCAAGATCCCTTTGGGATTTCAAAATAGGTCTCAAATCCCATAAATCAAGCATAAAGTTTGAGATATAGTCATTTCAGTATCGATAGTAGATTCAGAGTGGTTAAATGAAGGGAATGGAGGACCTAGGTGAATAGATCTTACCTTGAGCTTAACACCATGAAAATTAGGAGATTTAAAGAGGATCTATTAGGTTTTACCTCAATTGCACCCAGGAGAAAGGACTGAAAAGGGGAGAAAGAAGGAAAGGTGCAAAGAGAATGATGATCTCGCCTTAAATGGGTGTTGAATCATCATTAAATTGAGGTTCTTCCAATTTAAGATGGTACATGAACTATCTTATAATCTAATAAAATATTAAGCTTCTAAAAGTGGTCCAACCAACTTAAACCAAATCTAACTTATGCATATAGCCATGCAATTTGACTTAGCAATAAGAAATCCATAAATTTGAATCTAAAATATGTTGACAATCCATTGATCATGATTAATCCAATTATAAAAATATAGATATATCATTCTCATTCCTAATACATATTCATTATTGTTGACAAAAAAAAAATTAAATATGTAAAATTTTATTATTATTAAAATTGATATATTCATCATCATCAATCAATTAATTTTTAGGTTGATTAGAGGTTAAATCTTGGTTTATTTATACATTATTTTATCTATTTTCTTGTTTGTATTTTCATTACTTATATTTATAAAGATCATTCCACCATATAACCATAAGGTCATCATGGTATACCATATTATAATTTAGAAGGAACACATTTGCATTTGACATTTTTGCACCAACTTGGCATATTGCAACCCTAGTTCCTTATAAATTTGTGCATAACATCAAGTATAATACCAAGTTATGGTTTGTCATACCATTGCAAGATGATTCTCATAATCCCTCCATCTCTCCCACCACCTTATTATCAAGTATTCATTTCACATATATCCATCTAACCCTTTATCTAGTTTTAGATTACACCCATGTTCTTTGAATTCATTCATCCTATTGAGGGGACATGTTTTTATCTCCTCTCAATATCATAAGATTTCATAAATCATATCTCTCCGATGCCTTGATAATTATGCTATTAGTATTCTCTCATTGAAGCAATAAGAAAATTTAATATATTACTCCATTTGTTTTGTTCATGATGCCATATTAAAGAGGGAAAAAACTAGAAACCTAAACTTGTATACATTTTATTGACATTATATATTTTGCTTTCTCCTTAATTCAACTTCATCCAAGTTTGATATCATAGAAAATATTTAAACTTATCCAAGGCTCATGTCTTGGCAGATGATGAAGAATAATCTATTAATCCTTTTCTATGTGTAATGTACTATTGAGATATCAAAATTCACCAAATTCCAATAGCTTGAAAGGTCTTAGATGTCATTAATGTTTAACTTATATTGAGGTATCAAACCTCAACTAAGTATGGTACAAATAAATTTTCAATCTCTAACGATTCTAATACCATCGAAGGTTTCAAACCCCCTCCATGACTAATTTCACAAAAGGTATAGGGCCTCAACAAATTTTGATAATTTTTATACTAGTAGACCCTACCCATCATTGATACCCCATATTGGTTTCAAAATAATTCCAAACCTTTCCTATATTTGATAAAGATTACAATATTGGATCTTGTAGCATCCTAAATCGTAAGAATTTATAGTCTTGGTCCTTAGTTTTTTTATTTTAGTGTCCAAGACTTATATACCCATATTTCTTAATCGCATCCCAATATAGAAAAAAATTTAAAATCCTTATATCAAAATTTACTTTGAATTAAAACTTGAGCCATTTTTACCTCATTAAGGGAAACTTGAAATATATTTTGAAAGTTTTAAATATTATGACATGTATGTTGAGAGGCTCCCTTCACACACTAACTTGAGACCAAATTTGATTTGTAGTTTTGTATTATTATTTTGAGGGGGATTCCAAATCCTAAGTTATGCTACTTCACCTCTTGAGAATTGAATAGAGTTGGAAATGTACAAATAAATAGAAACCTCACTTATTCTAGTCACGAATAAATTGAGCCAAGGAAATGGAATCAATCCCATAATAATCTAGGTAATCAAACATAAAGATCCAAGAAATCAACCATCTAAGGAGTAATCAAGTAAAATCCAACATCAAAATGGAAGATAAAGTAAGGTCTAGATCTTCGCATATGTAAAGGCATTCATGGTCTTCCTAGATCTTATATCAAATATCAAAAAAATATTTAAAGATAAATTGCATGCATCTTCATGGGTGATTCATCTATTGTGATGATATAAATTTATCAAGCTTCTAATACTTATATCATGCTTCTTTCATATATGCATTTTCATTTCAATTTCAAGGTTGATTTTTATGTAGGATTTTGACCAAGATAAACTGCTTTCTTCCAACATTTTCCTATTTTTACATGTGAAGGTTACAAGTAAAAAAGCTTCATTCACAAATTCATGAAGGCATGATAGTATATTCTAGATCTAGGCTTCTATGTCAACTTTTGATAGAGGAAGGTTGACTCCCACAAGCATAGGTCACTTCATTCACTCATTATTAACTATGTTGCCTTTAACAAGAATAATTGGTTGAAAGATTTTCTATAGGTTCGCGACCTTTTCTAGTTCTCAAATCTATATTTTAAAAAATTGTGTCAACCTATTTGTTGTCTATATGTATAGATTATGCCCATTGCATCCTATTTAATCCTACTCATTATCATTTACTTTATTTTGATTTCAAACTATCTATCTATCTATTATTTAGAAAATGGTTAAAACCTTACACTCATTCAACCCTTGAGTTTCATTTGAGTCTAGTGGGTACTTTACCTTTCCTAATGAGATGGAAGAAAAATAGAAATTGGTATATGATATTTCCTACCTTGTTTGATCATTCTAGTGAACAATTACTTTATTGAAATATAAACCTTATGAATCCTTTTCAAGGTTGATACCCCAAAGTATCAGAGTTCCTATTAATTCCAATGCCCCAATAAGGTATTGGAGGTCCTTTATCTTGATGATCCAATCTGTTTAGTCTCTTTTACCTCTGTTACCTTGACAAGTTATTATAGGTAATCCTATTTTTATACCTTTTGAAACCTTCATAGAGCCTTCCAACTACTCAGAAATATGCATTGATGCCTCTCAAATATAAAAGAAGGCACAGTTCATTTTTCTCCTCTTAATGTGTCATTCTTACACATGTAAGAAGACTTGGTTCCTCCCAATGGATCTATAAATCTATAGATGACACTTAAATGTTTTACTTCAAACCATATTTTTTGATCTATTTATATCCCTCAATCTTGAATCTAATCTCAACTATTTAATTTTCTTCTAAAAGAACTATAAATTAAAGTCCATGTATAGTCCAATTATTATATTTGAAAAGGTATTATAGGTAGTTCTATTTTTCTACCTTGTAAAATATTCATAGAGCCTTCCAACTACTCAAAACATGCATTGATATCTCTCAAATAAATTAGAAGTTACATTTCATTTTTCTCCTCCTAATGTGTCATTCTTACACATGTAAGAAGACTTCGTTTCTCCTATTGGATTTATAAATCTATAGATGACACTTGAATTTTTACCTCAAACCATATCTTTTCATCTATTTATATCCTTTAATCTTTGAATCTAATTTCAAATATTTAATTTTCTTCTAAAAAAACTATAAATCAAAGTCCATGTCTACCAATTTAGACAGTCATGAAATTTTATCAAGCAATCATTTTTTAACTAACCTAAATACTCACATTCATTTGAATTCATCCATAAATTATCTTCTATATTGAAATATCATATCATGAAGATTGAAAGAAGCAACTCTCAATACATCAAAGGTACAATTACTCTTTCACTCAATTAGAACTTGAGCATTCAGAAAGAAAAGATTAAATATTATAGATCTCTATTTAATCATTATTTCACTAGCTTTAATTTTTTAGTTTTTTTGGAAATACCAAGAGAAAGTAAAGGAAAATAATTTGAAAGGATGAAAAGGAGAGCACAATTCAATTTTGTTTAGAGACATACATTATATATAATAAAAGAAAATGAATGAGTGAAACATAAAAGAAAATGATTGCTTGTAAAGTGTAGGCTTGTTTGAAAAGAAATGAGTAATGTTAATATTTTTTATTAGAGAAAAATGAGTAATATTAAAAGATTTTTAAAATATTTGTTGTTATTGACATAACAAGAACTACCAAATGATTATTATTATAACCATCATTTGAAATTGTCATTTGTCTATTTGTCTATTAATTAAAAAGAATTATAAATTAATTAAAAAGTTAAAAAAACTTCTCCTTAGATAAAAGAATTTCAAAGCCTAGACTACAAAATAAAAATGAATATGATAAAAGAAAATATTAAACTTTTATATCTTTTATTATTATAAAATAAAATTTATTTTAAAAATAAATAAACTATACTCAAAAATATTAGAAGACAACTCAAACTCTATAAAGAAAAAAGGATAGGCTAATTTCTACCAGAAATGCACTAAAGACAAAACAAAAAGAGTGATTTTTTTTCAAATTTTTTGTTGTTTTCTACTAGAAACAACACAAATCATAAAGATCAAATGCTGAAATTTTCAGAAAAATCCATGCTGTTTTCGAAGATAGCCACCTCCAAAGAAAATGACCACCTAAAATAAAACAAGATAAAGAAGAGTCAATTTATAAATGATATAACTTACCCGCTTTTCTACCCTTCGTCTTTTATGCTTATATCTCAATCCCCTTATGTAATTTATCAGCAATTGTCTGATACACACCCATAACTTTCCGTTCTTTACCGTTCACCTTTATGTAAACCCTCTTCTTGATTATCCCATACTTCCTTAAAACAGCTTCAAAAGAATTCTCTAAATAAAAGTATGCTGAAGCAAGAGATGAAACCATCGTAATTATCCATTCTCCTTGACGCACCTTAATGCTATAAAAGTTAGGAGACGGTGGAAGTAAGTTTTTGTTTATATCCTCCGCTAAAGTAGAGCTGTCAACAATAACCAAGTAGCATACAACTACTGCGTTAGTATTAGGAAAAAATATGGCAGAAGTTCCATAATCACCAATTTCAATGACTTCATCGACACCAATATAATTAGCTTCACAAAACAGATCTTTGTTTAAACATGACTCCGCTCCATCCGCTGCTCTTCCAATCATCATCATTCCCCATGACGGCACACTCTGAAATGGAGAAGAAAACGTTCTCAGTTCATGCCGGGTATTTCTTCCCAATTACAGATTGATAATTAAAAAATCGAAAATATGATTATATTATAAAAACAAATTCAGAAATAAAGGTGAAGATCAGAAACCAAGTAAAAGAACGCTTATCGTACATATATGATTGTCTTAAAAGTATTGATATCATTACCTTCAAATTATGAATGCAATTACGTATTAATGCATTGCTGCAATGGCCAAGTCGCATCCATCGTAATGCAGACAGCTCTTCAATTCCTGATATTTTCTTCAGCTTTTCACTAAAATCAATCCCAATGCTGCACTGTCTCAATAGACATGGTAATTCCACAAGCTTTTCACAATATTCTATCTCAATTTTGTAAGGAAACTTGGCAATAAAGAGTATAACCGTTTCCACATAACCCATAATAGATCTGAAATAAACACGGAATTAAAATCCACATGCAAGAGAATAGACAACATACCCACAAAATTGTGACATAAGATATACCCTGGGAAACCCTCATTGAGAGAAAAACCCAGCCTCCAAAAGCATCCATCACCATGTATTATTCAGCAAAAATACCATTGCCATACAACCATGGAAACCTTCATGGCCATAGCCACAACCGAGCAAACTATGTGAATAAGCATGAATCCACACATCCCATGCCATGCTTTCAACCTTCACAAATGCTCCCTTGGCTAACCTGTCAAGCCTTGTCCCGCTCGACTCTTGCCTTTCTCTTCTCTTTGTCACTCTCACTCTCTCTACAACAACTACCCTTGTGGCTGCTTATATAGTAGCAAGTCCCACAAAACCACCAAGTGGTATTACATAAATCATGTGCTAAAACCATGTGTTACCTAACCCACTGACTCCACATTTAATATTGGGCACTTAATTCTTTTCCCCAATATTAAATAATTACATAAAATATTTTCACAATGTTACAATACAAATCATCAAGAATATTCCATAAGAATCTTTACATGTTGCACGTCCATCTAGGTACAACATTACATTATAAAAATAATAATAAAATAACAATATTATGCAATGTGTGCAACACCCATTATCTCAACAAATTTTCTCCATGCAGCTTAGTCTGGAGAGACTTGGCAGCTCCTCAAGCTTAGGACACTCACTGATAATTAGCTCTCTAAGTTCAACAAGATCACCATTTGCAGATACTTTTTGCAAATCCATGCACCATGTTATAGACAGACTGATGAGTGTTGCTGGCAGATGTATGGTCTTTAGCTTATCACAACATCCAATCTCAATTTTTTCCATGCAGCATAGTCTGGAGAGACTTGGCAGCTCCTCAAGCTTAGGACACTCACTGATAATTAGCTCTCTAAGTTTAACAAGATCACCAATTCCAGATACTAATTGCAAATCCATGCACCATGTTATAGACAGACTGATGAGTGTTGCTGGCAGATGTATGGTCTTTAGCTTATCACAACATTCAATCTCAATTTTTTCCATGCAGCTTAATCTGGGGAGACTTGACAGCTCCTCAAGCTTAGGACACTCACTGATAATTAGCTCTCTAAGTTTAACAAGATGACCAATTCCAGATACTACTGGAAAATCCGTGCACCATGTTATAGACAGACTGATGAGTGTTGCTGGCAGATGTATGTTCTTTAGCTTATCACAACATCCAATCTCAATTTTCTCCATGCAGCTTAGTCTGGAGAGACTTGGCAGCTCCTCAAGCTTAGGACACTCACTGATAATTAGCTCTCTAAGTTTAACAAGATCACCATTTCCAGATACTTTTTGCAAATCCATGCACCATGTTATAGACAGACTGATGAGTGTTGCTGGCAGATGTATGGTCTTTAGCTTATCACAACATCCAATCTTAATTTTTTCCATGCAGCTTAGTCTGGAGAGACTTGGCAGCTCCTCAAGCTTAGGACACTCACTGATAATTAGCTCTCTAAATTTAACAAGATCACCATTTCCAGATACTCTTTGCAAATCTCTACAACTTGTTATAGACAGACTGGTGAGTGCTGTTGGCAAAGTTATGGTCTTTAGATTTTCACAATATTCAATCTCAATTTCCTCCATGCAATTTACTCTGGAGAGACTTGGCAGCTCCTCAAGCTCAGAACACCCCCTGATAATTAGCTCTGTAAGTTTAACAAGATGACCAATTCCAGATACTCTTTGCAAATCCATGCACCATGTTATAGACAGACTGATGAGTGTTGCTGGCAGATGTATGGTCTTTAGCTTATCACAACATCCAATCTTAATTTTTTCCATGCAGCTTAGTCTGGAGAGACTTGGCAGCTCCTCAAGGTTAGGACACTCACTGATAATTAGCTCTCTAAATTTAACAAGATCACCATTTCCAGATACTCTTTGCAAATCTCTGCAACTTGTTATAGACAGACTGGTCAGTGCTGTTGGCAAAGTTATGGTCTTTAGATTTTCACAATATTCAATCTCAATTTCCTCCATGCAATTTACTCTGGAGAGACTTGGCAGCTCCTCAAGCTCAGAACACCCCCTGATAATTAGCTCTGTAAGTTTAACAAGATGACCAATTCCAGATACTCTTTGCAAATCCATGCACCATGTTATAGACAGACTGATGAGTGTTGCTGGCAGATGTATGGTCTTTAGCTTATCACAATATCCAATCTTAATTTTTTCCATGCAGCTTAGTCTGGAGAGACTTGGCAGCTCCTCAAGCTTAGGACACTCACTGATAATTAGCTCTCTAAATTTAACAAGATCACCATTTCCAGATACTCTTTGCAAATCTCTGCAACTTGTTATAGACAGACTGGTGAGTGCTGTTAGCAAAGTTATGGTCTTTAGATTTTCACAATATTCAATCTCAATTTCCTCCATGCAATTTACTCTGGAGAGACTTGGCAGCTCCTCAAGCTTAGAACACCCCCTGATAATTAGCTCTGTAAGTTTAACAAGATGACCAATTCCAGATACTTTTTGCAAATCCATGCACCATGTTATAGACAGACTGATGAGTGTTGCTGGCAGATGTATGGTCTTTAGCTTATTACAACATCCAATCTTAATTTTTTCCATGCAGCATAGTCTGGAGAGACTTGGCAGCTCCTCAAGCTTAGGACACTCACTGATAATTAGCTCTCTAAGTTTAACAAGATCGCCATTTCCAGATACTAATTGCAAATCCTTGCAACATGTTATAGACAGACTGATGAGTGTTGCTGGCAGATGTATGGTCTTTAGCTTATCACAACATTCAATCTCAATTTTTTCCATGCAGCTTAATCTGGAGAGACTTGGCAGCTCCTCAAGCTGAAGACAGTCACTGATAATTAACTCTCTAAGTTGAATAGGATCGCCACTAACTGATATTTTCTGTAAACCTCTGCAACTTGTAGATAATTGATGCTGATGAGGAAAGATCTGCATGGAAAGATTTAAAACTTCATTTCTAGGATTACTTTCAGTTCTATTCTTTTTTAAGATCCATGAATGATATCTTTTGACAACGTTTAGATTGTGTTATTCCACAAATAAAGCTGCATGTAAAGCGAAACTTTTCTAGATTTCTCTTACGTTTTCAAAGGCTCGGGAACACATTACAAAGGCATTCCCTGCTGTTTTGTATGAACAAAAAAGACACAGAATACTTAGTGTATCTTTATGCAGTATGCTGTCAAGAGTTTTAGAGAATGTATTGTGATTAGTTTACGACAGTCGGTCAATGTGGGATTGAGTCTTGACGATGATATATGTTATTAGTAATTAATTTTTTCTTCTTATCTTAAAATCTATGCTTATATTCTTGTTAAGTTCGCACCCATAAGATTTTTTTTGGCGTCGATTTCGATAGCTTTAAAGGCTGGAATAGCGAATTACAATAGTGAAAATCTTTGACAGAAAACTTTTATGATTAATTTCCAACTTCTCGAGGCCACTCAATACCACCTTAATACTACTAGATATTACTCCAATATTCCAATTTACTTTCCCATTCAGAGCCCTCTATTTAAGTTGAAGCTCAGAAACAAGCTACAAAGATTCATTTTGAGAATGGAGATATATCAAAGATAAAACTTGGATTAGCAATCTTGGTCACTTATGTTTTCAGTTGCTCTGCAACCTATTAATTTAAAGAATAAAAAAACTAAAATTATATTGTTAAAATGTTTTATTTTTTAAATATTTATTTACTCTAAATTTCTAATTTTTCATCGGCTGTTATGTTTTATTTTTTAATATATATTTATTTCTACCCTGCCCTGATGTGCGCGCGCTGCAGAGAGTACACTGTTCTTTTTGGACTTCAACTATAGTTTTTTTACTTCTATTTTAATTTTAAATGCATAAAATAATTCACCCACTTACTAATACTTTTTGGTTTTTAATATTTAAAAGTTAAAAATAATTTTAAAAGTAAATTCTAGTATGTATTTATAATTCATCCACTTACTAATACTTTTTCATTTTTAACATTTAAAAGTTAAAAATAATTTTAAAAGTAAATTCTAGTATGTATTAAGTTTTTAAAAGTAAATTCAAGATTTTATAAAATGTTTCTTAATGTTATTTTTTAATATTAATTTAAGTGGCAACATTATTTTTCAATATTTAAATTGATCAATGAATAAGTTTTTAAATTTTATGAAAAAATATTATAATTCCTTTGAATAATAAATGGATAAAATTTGACATAATTTTAAATGTTATTTTTTTTTGCTAATATAATAGTTATTTTAAATATTTTATAATATAAATATTACAAGATTCTTTTATAAAAACCTATTGAACTTTTTTTTTTAAATTCCTTCTATGTTCTTCATTTTTTACTCAAAAAATATATGCAAATATAGAAAAAATGAGGTGAAATTATTTTTACTATTTAAATCTAGATAAATTGGAATAAAATAAAATAAAAATTCAATTTAGTAATATTTAATTTTTTTTAAAACTTTATTTCAAAAAGTTTGAAGTTAGTCTGTATAAATAATTTTCAAATAGATTAATTTTTTATCATTTAAATATTTTAATATTAATAATAATGTGATAATAAATTATCGTAATCTTCAACTCTAGAATATGTTTAAACTCTTTTAAGAATATTTTTGTAATATTTTTTTTTCACTTTAAATTCGTAAAATAATATAAGTTATTATGTACCTTCTTAACTTATCCAATTATTTTTAGAGTTTCAACCACTCAAATTAGATTAAAGAATATCATTGATTTTCACTTATTTGGATTGAATATTAATTTTAATTAAATTGATTCTTTTATAATTATTAATTCTTTCATAATTATTAACCATTAAATTTAATATATTGTTCTAAACTATTATAGCTTATGACAAATACAAGTCATGATGTTTTACATCATATTTTTGTTACTTTCTTAAAAAAGTGTTTATAAAATTTGTTCAATTTTTTCTATTAATATGTTGTCTCTATTTGCAAATATTTTTGGAGGAAAAAAAGAAAGAACATGAGAAGAAATGAGCTTAAATAATAGTTCAATAGATTTTTATAAAAGAATCTTGTAATATTTATATTATAAAATATTTTAAATAACTATTATATTAGAAAAAAAAATTAACATTTAAAATAAAGTCAAATTTTATCTACTTATTATACAATTGTAATTTCTAAAAAAGAATTATATTATTTTTTAATAAAATACAAACTTATTCAATCACCAGTTTAAATATTGAAAAATAATGTTGCCTCTTAGATTAATATTAAAAGACAACATTAAGAAACATTTTTAAAATATAATTTTTTTTAGTTCAATCTAATATAAAATCTTGAATTTACTAAAAAGAAAATCTTAATACTTACTAGAATTTACTTTTAAAATTATATTTAAGTTTTAAATGTTAAAAATGAAATATCATTAGTAGCTTGGAAAATTATTTTTAAAACTAATATTTACGGTCCAAAAAGGTCGAAAAAGGACAATGTACTCTCTGCAGCTCACACATATCCTGGCAGGGTAGAAATGGGCATGACTTTCCATGGTGAAAGTAAGTTGCACCATAGCCGATGTCGTTATTAATTTAGTCAAAGATAAAAATATATTTTAAACAAGAAAAAATGGTTAGACTATTGGCCGGTTAGCCTTGAGTTGAGTGCAAGCCTTATGTGTGCGTGCAGAACAAGTTCAACACTATCGATGGCTCTTAGTTTGGGTCCCACTTATGTTGTGCTTCAATAAACATAAATAAATATTTGGAATGTTGATTTTCACCTTTTAAAAATAGTTATTAGAAAAAATATTTCTTTTACCAACTTAATTCATTATGGTGATTATTCTATTTTGGTGTATATAATAAACTTTGTGATATTTTTTTTATATTTATATTTTTTTTATAAATTAAGAAATATAAGTAGAAAAAATTATTTTATCTCTTCTAAAGATTGTAATAATTATTTTAAAAAATAAACAATTTTATTAATTTGAAGAAAATAAATTTAAGATATTGCTTACAACATGACGTAGGAGTATTCTAGGTTTCCTTGCTATCTTACTCTTTTGGTTCATTATGCCAGTAACTACCGAGTTTCAGTGTTGATTGAGTTGTCCACTATTGGTTGAAATATCCAGTATTGGTCAGGTTGTCCAATGTTCACCGAGTGAGCCTGATATTTGTTGATGCTAGATTCCTTCTTTGACCAAGTCTGTTTGTGATTGGTTCTTAGTATGAGTCGACTTATGTATTTAATTTGGATCATGAATTTAATGATAGGATCTTCTCTTAGGATGTGTGCAGATCATTTTAAGGTTAGTCTTTCTATTATCTATGATCTAGAATCTTCTGTAAGCCATTTTTGGCAAGTACAAATAAGGGTGTTTAGGTTTAGGTTGGGTATCACTTAGAGAGTTTAGAGTAGCTATTTTTGGAATAGTGAATTTGAAGCTGGATCACGGATTTGAAGTAGTAATTTTTATATTTGGTCGTAACCCAAAAGGCCTTATAGTTGCGCATGTATGTTGATGATTGGATGAATCAATAAAGTTTTTCCTTTCTCCCTCTCCTTGGTGTTGTTCTCTATGTTGTTTGCTTCTATTGTGTTACTCAGCAAGGTGATTGGATAGTTAGGTGTACCTCTGGCCATAGCTATTCAAATCTCTCCTTGTGTCACAATATATGCAATTTTAAAATACACCAGTGGTAAAGCGAAGAGCAGAGACATGTAAGAGTGAGTAGAGAAAAGAGGTGCATAAAACAACACTGTATGAGGTAGAAAATGGACAGAATGAAGGAAGACGGGAAGTCAAAGACTCTAGCACTGGCTCTTGGACTCGTGAAGTCAAGGAAACATTCCCACATGAGACAATCCACACTTAGGTAGTGAAGAAAAGTGCAATTCATGCAACTAAGATTGTTTCAGACCCTACTTCTCATCCTTGATGAGATCATGTGGCTCAATGGGTGTTCAAAGGTAGAAATGGGTGGATAAATGCCTGGCATCTCCCTTGGATAGAGCATCTTCTAGGCATCCCCTTGGTTCATCAAAATCTTATGGGCCATAGTTGATCTCTAATCATCATTTTTTGGGAAGGAAACCTAAGAGGTAGAGTCATCATTCACATAATCCCAAGATCCCTCTATGGTCAAATGTAGAACATATTGATATTGATGTCACCAAGGAGGTTGAAGAGGAGATTGAAATCCTTAGCAATCTCAATTTCATTTGTTGCTTCACTAATATAAGGCCTTCCAAATTAGTGGTAAATGAGTGGTGGATCACTCAAAATTGGAAGACTGAAGTCATTATGAAATTCATGTCAAACCAATTATTTATGGTGGTCTTCGCCAATGATGAGATCGAGAAACAAATCACCTCCAAAGATATTTGGTTCTTTGAAAATAAACCTCTATGCATGATGCCCTAGAAACACAACTTTGATCCCATGAAGTTTCATCCTAATGAGACTCCTATTTGGTGAGGTTCCTAAATTTACCATTGAAGTATTGGTCTGAACTGTGTTTGGAGAAGACTTTGGGCACACTAATTGACATTGATCTTTGAACAATCTATTACATTCTAATTTTTTGCGAACTTAAAAATATTCATATGAAGTCAGTTGATAGTTAAAATTAGTTGAGTCATTACTATGTGAAATGGTAAGGTGATTAATCATTATAATTTCATATGAAGATGAACATTTTAGTTAATCACTATGATGTTATTATAAGATTATCTTAAAATCTTGGAAAGTTGGTTATTCATCATAAATTTATAGGAAGTGAAATTGTGGTTAGTCATTATGATAATTACTTGTTATAGTAATTTTGATTATATGGAGGAATATGATACTATCATGGAGAACTCATTCTTGTACTAATGTGGTGAAGGGGTGAAGCATTTTTGGAGAAGGATTTGGGCATGGGGGACAACCTATCATTAGTCATGAAATAGGTATGAGTCCTAAACCACCATGGCTAAGAGTAAACAGCTAGGAAAGCAAGAGTATACCTTGGATGACCACGAGCTAACCAGTTAAATTAAAACATTTTAATTCACTTTAAAAAAAAGTTATCTTCATAATGTGTATGATCTTGGGATTTCATGATGGCCTCTAGGGAAGTTATTACTTCATTCACATCCTGGGAAGTGCATAATGGGGAAAGTCTCAACTTTTGGTTTGATTCTTGGAATGGATCCCCCTCCCCCCCCCCCTTCATTTGTTGACTCTTTCAAGGACTTTTCAAATATAGTGATGCAAGCTTAGGGAACATCTTTCTCTAATTTTGTCTTAGCTATACATAGATTTATAGGATTGGTTATTTGGAAAGATCCATCAACTCTCCCTATATCTCATAATTAGGTTGCTTCTTTGAAACAAATATTAGTTAAAATGAAACTATTTATGTCTAATCAAATAGATTGCCTCTTTTGGGATCCAACCAAAGATGGTAAATACTCTATTAACAAAGGATACTTAGCCCTTCAACAAAATCAGCATAACTAAACCACATATTGAACTTTTAAATTATGTTGCAACAATTCAGTTATGCCAAAAGAAGGATGTTTTGCATTGCTTGAATTAAAGCATCAGATCATAACAAGTGATCATCTTCATGGACTGAACATCTCTTATCCCTTTAATTGTGTACTTTTTCTGCAAGATGTAGAAACAACAAATCACCTCCACTTAAATTGCCATTTTTCCTAGGATTGCTGGCATTTTGTTCTTAGTAAGCTTAATTTTTATATGCCACTACCTAATTCCCTATGGGATCTCTTTTAGGCATGACCAATTCTACACACTGAATAAATATTTTCACATCTTTGGAAGTGTATCCCGCCTCTGTAGTCTAGGCCATTTGGTGGGAGAGAAATAAGAGAATGTTTAGACACATTTCATCTTCAATCTCCCAAGTTCTGAAAGGATTAGAAAGATCAATTATTAAGCTTGTTAATGCTTCAGTACCTAAGTACAAGGGTAATCATGATTTTTATTCCTAAGACAACAATGGTATTCATCTACCAATGCCATTATGCCCATCGAAGGTACCTTTGGTCCAAGCACAAACTAAGTGGATCACCCCAAGTAAGGATTATTTTAAACTCAATTTTGATGGGGCTTCTAGGGGGAATCCAAGTAAATCTAGCTATGGTATATTCATTAGAGATTTTAAAGGTCAAGTGATTGCAGCTAAATCTCCTCCTTTCCCTCTAGGTACTGATAACATAGCTAAAGCCTTAGCCTTTCTCTTTGGTTTGGAACTGATGCAAAAGCATCGAGCTTGGATTTTGGTGGAGTTATGCTTTTCATGGTTATGAATGTGTTGGAGACACATTGGAGAACCTTTCCTCATGATTGCATAGAGATTGGATGGATTGAGTTGAAGTTTGAGTCGTTTTACCTTACTTCTAGAGATATGTTTTCTAGTTCCTATTGCAGGTCATGTGTGCAATTTTCCACAATGAGTTAGA
Organism: Cupressus sempervirens; assembly: GCA_028749045.1. Lineage (NCBI taxonomy): Eukaryota > Viridiplantae > Streptophyta > Pinopsida > Cupressales > Cupressaceae > Cupressus > Cupressus sempervirens. The sequence goes on from CM053789.1 coordinate 83,100,727, forward strand.
GGATGCAAATTGCAAGAATTGAAGAGGGACTAGATTAATATCTACAATTTAAAGCACAAGTTCTAATTCAATTCAAGCTAGGAGATATCATGATTTTTCTCGACTATCAATTTTTGGGTATTTAATTGTTGTTCAAAGCTGACATTTGGCATTTAATTTATGTATGGGTATTTAATTTGTGTTTTAGGCTGACTTTTGGCTTAGATCGGTATAACTAGGGGTTGTGGTGGAGTCTTTTAGTCATTCATTCATGGAGTGATTCACTCAAAGGAGGAGGAGTGAGTGTGGAGAGTAGTTGAAGAGAGGGTTTTCTTGAGTTTGTGGACAGAGTGCCACATGTAAGGTAGTTTATAGTAGGATTGTGATGGAATTGTGAATGTGTGGACATAGTGCCAAATGTGAGGTAGTTTACACTTGAATCTTGGATCGAGTTTGAGAAGAGATAGTAGTTGGGGCTTGCAAAACAAGGAGATTGTTTTGTGGGCTTGCGAGCATAAGTTGAGATCTTCCTTGGAGGTTTCTACTAGTGTGGATCTAGACTAGCTAGGGTTTGGACTAGATCTTGAGGAATCTTGTAAAACTCTTACATGCTTTGTATTTGGCTATAATCGGGAAGGCCTTATAGCCCGCCACATTGCATGTAATTAGTTATATCTATGAATAAACTATTGTTACTTAGCTTCAATTCTTGCATTGTTATTTATGTTTCCACTGTGTGGTTATTGTTGGGTGCTAGGACATCTCCTTTGGGGATTCTCCTACCTTGTACTGCATTAGATGGTATCAGACCCTAGTTTGCTCCTGAGTGTGTAGATCGAGTGCCGAAGTTGAGGCAGTTTGCACCAAGACCTTGGGAGGACATGCAAATGGATCGATGGTTGTGAAGATGGAAGGTTGATCTTGTTCAGGAAGATTGATCACTTGGTGACTTGTTGAAAAGGGTTTACGAAGATGTTTGGAGATGGCTCCAAGAGGATTGGACCCTGAGATGATTGCAATCTTTGTGATGTGCTAGAAAGGAGGTTTTTTGAGATGTTTGCTTGGTTTGAAGCTAGTTTGGATGATCAAGCTAAGGAGGCGGTTGCTTGGTTTGAAACTAATTTGACTGATCAAGATAAGGACAAGATGAGGAAGGAATTCTATAGATGTTTGTGGAGTTGGAGTTTACTAATTTGAAAGAGAGTTGTTTGGCCAATTAAGAGATTTTTTTGTGAGAGAAGATGGCATCACAAGGTCAAGGTGGAAGAGTTTGTTTTTTTTTATCAGTTTGAGAAGTCTGATGCAGAAATTGTAGAGCAACTGGAGGTTGTTGGTAAGGATATTCCTAACCTTGTTGATGCTAGGATGGACATTAGTTTTCATGATCAATCAGTTGGGTTTGACATGGAAATTGTAGAGTACTTGGTCGTGGATGATTTAGCTGACGTTGGTGGTGACTTGTATTTTGTAGAGCATCTTGTTTGAGCAATGAGTGTTGGTGTTGAGAGTTTGGCATTTGTTGATGGAGATTTTACATATTTTTGTTGATGTGGAGTTTGTTGCTGCTTATATGGAGTTTATTGTTGTTGATGTGGATACCGATTTGTTGATGAAGCATTATGTTCAGTTTATTCGTGGGAGTGAGCATGTTGATTGGATGGTTGAGATTTTGGTGTTTGATAGAGTGATGCAGATGTGGATGATGAGAAAATTGGTTTCCTTGTCCCTATTGGAGTGGAAGCCTTTGGTGAAGATGAAGATGGTTGTTACTCTTTCTTTGGGCATCAAAGTGTGGGACACACTTTTCTATTTACCTGGGGAGTCTGATGCAAGAGCATCGAGCTTGGATTTTGGTGGAGTTATGTTTTTCATGGTTAGGGATGTGTTGGAGACACATTGGAGAACCTTTCCTCATGATTGCATAGAGATTGGGTGGATTGAGTTGAATTTTGAGTTGTTTTACCTTGCTTCTGGAGATATGTTTTATGGTGCCTGTTGTAGGTTGTGTAAATAATTTTCCACAATGAGTTAGAGGATAAAAATTTCAAGGATTGAAGAGGCTCTAGAGTACTACCTATGGTTCAAAGAATGAGTTCTAATTCAATTGGATCTAGGAGATATTACATTTTTTGTTGGGTATTGATTTTGGGGTATTTAATTGTTATTGGAGGCCAATTTTTGGCATTTAATTTATGTATGGGTATTTAATTTGTGTTCTAGGCTAACTTGTGGCTTAGATGGGTATAAGTAGGGGTTGTGGTGGAGTCTTTTAGTTATTCATTCATGGAGTGATTCATTTAGAGGAGGAGTGAGTGTGGCAAGTAGCTGAAGAGTGATTTTTCCTGAGTCTATGGGTAGAGCGCCGAATGTGAGGCAGTTTATAGAAGGATTGTGATGGAGTTTTGAATGTGTGGACAGAACGCCAAATGTGAGGTAGTTTACACTTGGATCTTGGATTGAGTTTGAGAAGGGCTAGTAGCTATGGCTTGGAAAACAAGGAGATTGCTTGGTGGGCTTGCGAGCACAAGTTGAGATCTTCCTTGGAGGTTTCTACTAATGTGGATCTAGACTAGCTAGGTTGTGGATTGGATTTTGAGGGATCTTTCAAAACTCTTACTTGCTTTGTATTTAGCCATAATTGAGAAGGCCTTACAACCCGCTACATTGCATGTAATTAGTTATATCTATGAATAAACTATTGTGACTTGGCTTCAATTCTTGCATTGTTGTTTGTATTTTCATTATGTGGTTATTGTTGGGGGCTAGGACATCTCCTTTGGTGATTCTCCTACCTTGTACTACATCAAGAACTTGCAAAATCATTGCCTATATCTAGGTTATATGTGGAAGGGGACTCAGCTATTATTGTTAATGCATGTATTGAATGTAATGCATATAATTGGTACATTCAGTATATAATGCCTCAAGTCTAGTGAATTCTTGATTCAATCTTTGACTGTTACATTATACACACTTATAGAGAATGCAATCATTTAGTTGATTGTCTACTAGCCAATCTGGGCACTAATGGGGTTATTATTAATTCCTTACTTTCTTCGCTTAATCCTCTTTTCTTCCCTAATCTAATTAATACTATAACAAAAGAAAATCTTTAGAACCTTTCTAGCTTGTGTCTTCATTTTTGCTCCTTGTTATGCTTATTATGGTGACTGATAGCATCAAAGAATTTCACAGCAAAATTATTTGGATTTCTCTTTGGTTACATATGTTTATTATTTTATGGATCTCATCTATTCTTTTGAGATTCCATATAAAATTCAAGGATGTAGTGGGCTTGTATCTACATTGGATGACCTTCTTTCTATCATCATAATCTCATTGTTTTATTGTAGATGAAGAACACTAATAGTAATTTTTGGGCTCTACTTTGTGGCATTTACTCTTGCACTAGTTAATGTTTGGTTTTAATTTTGTCTTCATATGAGCTATGGGCTTTTGAGAAATCATAATGTAATTAACATGTACTCTTTTTAATGTTGTCATTGTTCTATGAGTTAGGTTTTAGGCATGGTTTTGGGATCCTTTTTATCAGCTCTCTCCTCTTGGTGAATTGATGTAAGGGTTTTTGGGATTTAGATTTAGGGCTCATAGTGTCTAATGCTCTCTCAGTATAGTATTTTTTCTTCTGCATTCCTTTTTTGTATCAAGCAACGACTAGAGTATTTCTTCACTAGTTATTTTCTCTGGGAGCCCTTTTGAACTAGTTTCTATTATTAATATATAATGTTTTCCTGGAAAAAAGAATTTATGTCTATTATATATATATATATATATATATATATATATATATATATATATATATATATATATATATATATCTTCACTAGTTCTTTTCTCTAGGAACCCTTTTTGAACTAGTTTCTATTATTAATATATAATGTTTTCTAGGGAAAAAAAATTATGTCATATATATATATATATATATATATATATATATATATATATATATATATATATATATATATATATATATATATATATATAGAGAGAGAGAGAGAGAGAGAGAGAGAGAGATTTCCATACCCAAATTTAATCTAAGTTATATGCCATTAATCATAACAAAATGACAATTCAACAGTTAACAACTAGTTCATATGAAAGAGAAAAGAAAACTAATTGAATTACTTCATTTCACATTCAAGAGTATAATACCAAATTAATGATCTACTTATGAAATAATTTAGTTACAACTTCCATAATTACTATTCTCATTTTAATTACAATCTTTATTGAACAACTTAAGGAAATATAAAAACTAAGTACCAAGATCATATAATCATAATGTTGATGATAAAATAGGGTAATAGAATTATTGTACAGAATGCAAAAGATGATCACTATATTGAGAAAGCCTCGACATTGATGGAGAGGAGAAGCATTGACATGGGCATAACCTCTCAACCACGGACCTTAACTTATCCCACACAATCTCAATTGAGAAAGATCGTCCCTACCTTAGGATAGCATGGGACACCATGGTTCAACCACCCAAGTAGTCTAATGTTAGAGGGTCAATTGAGTAGAAAACAAGGTTATGGACATCCTCCATCAACCTCCCCTCTATCAGCTAGCACTCTAACCACCAATTATTGTTGTGAAAAGCATGCTACTAACCTACCTTGGCCAAGGATTTTCAGTGGACTAATATTGTGCCCAATCACTCACGGCTCAACTTGACAACAAGAAATATAATTTGGACAACCATGAGCTGACTTAGTATATATAGCTTTATCATTTAGTTACTTTCTATTCTGACATCTATGTGTTCCTGGAAGGATACTTCTCCTCCTTATCCATTAATGCTTGACCTTTCCAATCTTGGGTGTATCCTAGGAGATTTTGAGTCATGTACAATGCAAGTATCAAATTTAGTAGTTCAATTTTATTTTCATTCGAGTTAATCTTATCACAGTGATATATTGATCAACACCTCTATATAAGTCAGATTGATGCTTCATGTAATGCAATATATCAGTGCTTGCTTTAGATATTCATGCACAAGGTATGCAATTAAAAAATGTGATCGTTGAGCCATGTGTAGTGATGACAAATTATTTCATTATAATTGGTTAAAAGATATTCACTTGTGTCATAGGTGCTAGATTTTTTGGTTAGCAACTATTGGGGAGTGAACATAATAGATTTTAGGCAAGTGTTTTAAAATGGCACTTTTTCATCACTTTGCACCCCACAACCTCTACAAAGAGATCCAATGCCCAAATACTAAAACCTTAGCTTTAAGCTCTTGAATCACCTACTAAGGTACACCAAAAAAATTGGCATGATTTGACCTATGGTTTAGTAGACCTAAGTCTTAATTCTATCATTTTTTAATGTTTCATTTCATTCAAATGTAATTATATTATTATCTATAGATTAAAAAAATCAATTCTATGATTTTATCGTTACTTATTTTCAAATATAATGTTATTGTAACAAAATTATTAAGCTAGTAATAAATGGATACTAATTATGAGTGACATTGTATACTTCCCTATGTCAAGCTTGTATATGTATATGTAGGCCATTATCCACAAATAAAAATATAACAATTATTATTTTCATAGATTTGAGTAATGGTGGACGTCTCTTTGATTCGGTGGAACAAAACATTCAAATTTGAATCTAGGTAGTTTGGATGGTGGTGGAACTGGTGTAGACTCTACATGTAGCAAAGGCACTAGTCAAATAGTTGAATATTTGCACCCCTATAGTAGTGCCACAAACATGTCCATGGATCTATACACTATCCTTTCACCTATGCTTTTTCGACATGACATAAACTGTTAGAGAGGAACTCTTCTATAGTGGAATGATCTTATCAAAAAAATTTGTTTTTCAATGAAAATAATTTGATTATATTTTCATTTTTCATTTTTAGGTTTGGGAGTTTAACATCAAAAAAATATGACGTGTCTATTTAAAGATTAAACTTTGAAATGTGAATTTTTTATTTTAAATTTATTTGCTTAGTTTATAAATTTATTATATAAATTAATCTTAATATTTATGTAACCTAGAATATTAGGTGAGTACTTTTTAAAAAAATTATTAATATCACTTGGTTCAATTGTATGGCATTTAAGACTTCATTCAATTAAGTCTATCTAATTGAAATAAACATCTTTGTTAGGATATGTTTGTTAATTTAAAAATATATAATGTATGCACTTCACAGAATTTTTTATATCAAATTTTGTGATTAATTTTTGCATAATTTATAATTTTTCTTTATAGTCTATATAATGTAAAATATAAAATATATTTAAATGGAAGAAAATGTTTCTTAGAGGAATAAAAAAAATGTTAGAGAAATTGTTTAATTTTTCATTAAACATGAATTATGATTAATGTTAGAAAAAATACAAATTTAAATTACTTTATAGTGTTTTTTTAAAATTTGAATAAACTATATATATATATATATATATATATAGCATCTACATCTTAACTAGATGTTGACTTAAATTTAATATTTATTTACAAAAAATATAATATAAGTCTAAAATTATAAAAAGTAATAACAACTTTAATGATATTATTTATTTTATAATAATATAATAAACTTTTCAATTAAATAACTTACTTGGATAAAGTTGAAATGCCATACAATTGATCCAAAAAATATTAATATTTTTTTGAAAAAAAATACTAGCCTAATATTCTATGTTACATAAATATTAAAATTAATTTATAATCAATTTATAAAATAAAAATAAAAAATTCAAGAAACACATCATATTCTTTTATCATTAAAACTCCCAAACCTAAAAATGAGATAATCAATTTATTTTATTAGAAAAACCAAATTCGTTGATAAAATTATTTCACTGTGGAGTAGTATGTCTTTAATGTTCATGTTTAGCAAGTTTAGTTGAAGGGACGATCATATAGATCTATGGACATGTTCACGACATTAGCATAAAGATGCAAATATTTGACTATTTAGCTAGTGTCGATAGTAAAAGCCTTGTTGTCAGCAAAGGGCAAGGTGGTGTTATTCTTGTTGGCATCTTTTAAGGGGACCGACACCTCTATTCTCAAGGTTTGTACTGCATGTGATGAGACTAAATTGTAGTCCTAAAGGCTTTTCTCATACCTGTACACTAAGAAAGTGGCACACTCTAAACCCTTCTATCCAAGTGATTCCATGAGTTCAGAATGCTTGGATACCAGCTTAGAGCTCCCTATCCACAGAGTGCAAAAGAGTATGTTTCAAACATAAGAAGGCTCTTAGCTGAACCTTAGAGATACTATTCTTTCTAGTAAACCATGCAACGAGAGTTTCTTTGAGAAAAGATGCAATAGTGCAAGTGTCCACAAAGGGATTCCTCAAATATGCAATGCAAGCACGAATCTACACTAGAATGGAATGAACAAGTGCAACTAGATTAAACAAATGAGATGTGCTACAAAACCAACCTAGTTATGCTATGTGATATTAGGTTATTGCAAAAGAGAAGCTAATCTACATGCAACTACACTAAAATGCCATGGATGATAGAAAGTAGACAAGAAGTAGAAGTTCTCCACAAAGCTCTTCAAATATTTGAACGGTAAACCTATAGCATAACAATAAAGATGTATGGATCCTTTGAGGGTGAAAGCTCTCTCTCTTTTAAAGATGTATGGATGGTGGAGATCAAGATCAAATGATGGATGATCAAGGGTGGAGTTTGAAAATGAGATTGATCCATGTGCACACACAAGTCAAGCAATAACCAAAGAGTTGACATTGCATATGAGACAAAAAGAGTCTTTTCCTTTAATTTACAAAATAGAAATAATGCTTTATGTGTGCACATTGAGTGAGTTAGGAGAATGGGATCTTCTATTTAATTAAAAGGGGACATGTTCTTTTAATCAAATAATGAACTTAGGATAGTCTAGTCAAACTATAGATTATAATCAAATTAATTGATTTTTAGCAATTTGTTCTAGGTAAATGATTAATTAATTTAGCCAAAATATTGAGAAGGGGGCTAATAGTCTAGATGACCATTTTTAGTGATTACATTTTCCCCTCTTTGACTAATGTGTGATCGATCTAGGAAAACATTACATCAAAGAAAATAGAAACCAAGCAGGCAACAATAGAGATATCTAATTCCAAAGAACAAAATGCAAAAAGAGAGAAAATCCTAAATGTACAGCCTAATAGTGGTAATACTAAACACTTAGGAAAGAGACGATGTCATAACTTGAGAAGAATTCTAACACCAAGAAAAGCAAATGGACCAAGAGAAAATGAAAAGCTCAAACATATGCTCCTAAGAAATAGATAGCTATAGCAAGTGATGATAGAGTATTTATGCCCCCTCAGGATTGAAATCAAAATAAGGTAAGGAGGATGCAAAAATGAGCTAGATATGAGAAAATTGAGATATAAAAAAGTCCAAGATGGCAGATAGATGATTAGAACCAAAGAGTGACCATAAAAAAATGATAGAATGCCCCAATTTGACCAAGGTTTACCATGAAGGATAAAGCATGAAAAATAGGTCAAATCGAGTAGAAAAGTGATTTAGACATGATAATGTGAATTGGAGTAGATATGAAGTGTAAAAATGATGAAGACATGGAGAAATGAAGATGCCCCAACAAAGATTCAAAGATTAGACCTCAAAAGGTCAGCTAACTGCATAGAAGAAGGTAGAATTTTTAAATGCAATTTTGACTATCAAGATGAACTCAGATTTCAATTTCAATCCAAAAAATGGATCCAAGACACCGAAATTAGCTAGGGGTGCAATTTTTGAGGAATTTCGAGGAGTTTTAAAAATTGCTCAAAATTAGGTCGGAAGGCTATATAATGGGTCCAAGTATCATTTTCAAACCATTTCATTTTTTGTGATTTTTGAGAGATTGTGAGTGGTTGAGAGAAAGCATCATGGCTTTAGTGAACATCCCAACTCACCGACAACATTTCGAGTGCAACCAATTGAAGAACCAGCCAACCCACTACGAGGCACTGGTAAGTTTTTGACTTTTTGCCACTTTTTTGAGCATTTATGCCCTTTTTCATACATTTTAGGGTTTAAATACAGAATAATATATGATATTTTAAAATTTAATCATAGGTACTTTAGACAATTACATGCAATACTTCGCATTCAAAATCGCATCACACCACTTGTTTATAGTTTATTGAATGAGCCATACTAAAATATTGCCCCACCTTTGGCGAATTGTTGCCCAAGAGAAAAGTGTCACCCTACTATTAAAAACTTTGTCATATGATATAATTTGTTGTTTCGTTGTCACTTAGATTTTGGAGAAATATTTCTTGGTTCTTTGTACTTCCAAAACTGAGTTTGTAGTACATTTTAACTATTCTAGGGTCTTTTTTCCTCATTCCTTCCTGCATCTGGTCTCAAATCTATATGTTAGGTGTTGTCCCAAGTTGAAAAGATAAGTCTAGTCTATCAGATGTAAGTCTCAAAATTTTATTGATGATCACTTGTCAAAATTTGTTTATTGTTCTATGCTAGCTATTCACTATTGAGCTTCTTGCTCGCTCGTTCGGCTTAAGTCACTAGTGTTGTAAAATCATTAGCACTTTTGACAACCCATCTATTCTAGTTTGACAAGTAATTATTATTGATTGTAAGAGGTTCAAATCTAAAGCACTTTTCTTGTCCTATTAAGCAAAAATGTATCCTTACATGTTAGTTGCAACTAGATTTCAAGTTGGTAACAGTAGTCATCACTATTTCATTTTTGAATAATTGGAGACACCACCTAGGCATCCTAGTTGACAACCTTGTGTAGAAAATCCTGATTCTACTCAAACACAAACAACCAAAATTAAACACAATCTACTTTATAGCTTTGAGTACCCATTTGGAACACCCTTTGACACACCCACAGGTGAAAATATTTTAACCAAAATGCATCTTGAAGAAATCAAATGCCACTTAGAAGAGGAAGCATGTGAAAATGAGAGACTTATGGAAGCCATTTGTACTAGAGAAAGAGTTGATCAACAAGCTGAGTCTAACACTCATACACACAATGAGGAAACTAGAAGAAGGTGTTATAGCAATCCATTTGAACACATTCCCCTTGATGGCAATGATGGAAATCACACACCTCCAAGGACTCTTAGAGTCAATGCAGGAGCATGCCCATCCCCACTCAGGCAATCACAATAACATCAGGAAAGTGATGACGAGATCACTAGTGAAGATGTCATAAAATTTTAAGAAGATGAGATCGCTCAAAAACTAATGCTCAAAGATTTGGAGCACAATGAGGACCAATACTTCTAGTATATGGCAGCAAAGGGATGGAAACTCCCTCAAGATTTTGATGTACAATGAATAATCAAAAAATAAGAGCCCATCGAGGCTGAAATCTTGAGAGAAGCAATGCAAGAATTAAGGAAATAACTTGTACAATTGCAAACTTCAAAAAAGCCACCTAAAACTTCATTTGTTGAATCAATATGCACTCTTCCATTTTATAGGAGTTTATACATGCTACCATTTCCTAAGGATATAAAGGTTCCTAAGTATGACAAATACAATGGAAATGGTGACCCTCGTGATCATGTCAGGCATTTTATGCTATTAGCATGGATTTCATGCATGAAGACACCTATCTTATGCATTTGTTTCCTAGGAGCCTAAGAGGGCAAGCTATGGAGTGGTTCACAAAATTGGCTCCCGCTCTTAGAACATTCAATGAACTCACACAATGCTTTATCCAATAATACTCCTACAACATCCAACATTCTGTAACTGTGATGGACCTATGCAATATCAAACAAAATTTGGGAGAACTTTTTGCAACATACCCTCAACAATGGAGATCCCTATACTCTAGGTACCCTTTGTTGGTTCCCAAAACTACAGATTGGAAATCCAAAAGCTCGCCACTTCTCTAATAGGACTTCTCAATTAGTTCTGACCAATGAATGATAATACTTCTCAATTCCCCTACACTTCAAGCTCCACTGCACCTAGGTGGGTAGACTTTCTCCTTGAACCAAATTACTTGGTTGAGAGCTTTTCTAAAGTGAATTTAAACTTTGGGAGTTCTTCAGCTAGCAAGATCCACAAACTTGATCGAAATGAAAACTAGATGCTAGATAATGGTTGAATGTTTTGTATAATTGAATGATAATTAATTTGATGCTTATAGAAGGAATATATAGATTTTCTGACTTCAATAGTAAAAGACCAATGCCTCTGCTCATCTAGGTAATAGAGTCAACTTTAGTGAATTTTCACATACAACTTGATAATATTTTACGCACTTTTCTGCCAACAATGAAATAATTAAGATGTAATAGATCAAATATAAACACAATCTTAAATTAGTCCAGATTGAACTTTAACTCCTCTGGTAGGGAGACAAACTAGATACAAATATAGAAATGATTTAATATTTCACAATATCTGTAATGATCAAATTTAAAATGCTAAGTGACCATGTCCACTTATTCCATATTTAAATTGTATATAGAATTCTAGAAAATAATTACAAAGGATGATTTGCCTACAGTTTAAATCTCTACAACTTTAATAATAAACAAAGAACATTTTATTTTATTATAAAAATAAAATAATTGAGTTTACATTACAAATTCATAATATACTCCTTATCCTTCTGTACAAATAATATAAAAATACTTCTTCTAAGAATATGGATGTCAATGTTCGGATATGTCTCTTGTGTCTTTCAAATAATATGTTTACATATTTATATCTTAAAAACCAAGAGTAGCATCCATTTACCAAAAGGTGTGACTTTTCTTAAAACATTATTTATTTTAATTATCCTCATGTTTTACTGGTTTAATCATGTAATATATTAAACCTTATCGAGCTTATTTAGCGTAATGATCCATATTGTTTACATGATTGTTGGAGACGAAGTATTTGTCATATGGAATTAATCCTTTTGCCATATCGATATTATATATATGCATAGGTTTCCGTATTCGCTAAAGTCATTATTAACAGCAAGGACTCTTAATATTCAATTTCCATTTCTTATTATTTAACAATGTTGTGTTGTTTCATGATTCATCCTCGATCACGTCTTCGATAGGTATGTTTGATAGATATTATCTCCTCTTTTTTATTTTTCGTAACCTTTAAGGCTTCACCTTGTAATGATTTAATATGTCTGGGAACGATATTTTATTGTATACTTTCCATGATGATAGCACCTTAGACGGTATTATATAATTTGAATTCATTTTTTCTTGGATCGTGAATATTCCCAATACTTCCTTACTATATTAGGCTTTTTCAATATATAAATAAATTGATTTTTGCACCCACAAAATATGAATTGAATCATTCTTTCATGTTACGTCAAACCAATCAAGGAACTAGCTATTTCCATCATATGTTCTGATGTTGTCATTTAGTCCTATCGAGCTTATTGACATGGTCTATGCACTGAGAGTTTGATATCCTTATCGGGCTTCTTTGACTGCCGGCATTAATTCCCTTCCAATGTCTTCGATATTTCCATCGTTACTTTCATCTCATATTGGTTTAGACTATCAGAAGGATCTTGACTCGGAATACGTTTATGACTATCCATGTGAGTCACTAATGAAATCATTATGCTTCATGTAGGTGTTTGCTTCTATACGAGCTTCAATCAAGTAAAAAATTCTTCACTATCATCATTACTTTGGATATTAATTATTCTTCTATGTATCGTTGTTCATTCTATCACTACTTCTTGTCCTTAAGTCGATTGTCTTTGATATTAATAAAACTAAAGCAATCATTGAGTGTGGTCTTGTAGTCAATTTCAGAATGTTTTGTTTGCTTCTCTTGAAACAACCCATTTCCATATTTACCAGCACTCAAAGTTATCATCGGGCAGTTATAACACTCACAAATACCCAGGGACAAGTAGCTCATTTATGCTTTTCTATGGATGATTTGTTTAGTCCTGAATGTGCTTTGGGAATTTGCTTTCAGAAATTTGGTTGGAAGTGCATTGCTATAGCTGGGAGTTGATTTAAGAGGTAAATAGTGTAATGGACATTATACTATGTGCTCTGCTTTAATTTTGTGAAACCTAATTAATGGACAAGCTGAAAAGTATGCTTAACTCATCATTCAAATGATCTACCAAGTTTTAGTTTAGTCAGCATGTTAACAATAAAAAGATGAAATATGATATAAAGATGGGTAAAAAAGGGATATAAATGGAGCCCTTAATTCTAGAAAATTGGGCTCCATCACCCTCGACAAGTCCCTGAAGCTGAGAAAATTGACATTTTTGTCAACACACTTATACCAGAGCTATACTTTGACTTAAGAAAATAGTTGTACACATCCTTTAAAGCAATGGTTGAGAGTGCATATCACGTTGAGGATATTGCTATCAAAAAGGGTGACATTGTTGTGAACAAAGACAAAATAGTAGACAAGGGCAAACCTTGGAATAAAAACAAATATGTTGTAAATGATAAAGTAGTGGACACTCCTAAGACCAAGGAACCTATGTTTAACCATTATAATGTCATCTATGCTACAAAACAATAAGAAGGTTTGAAACCACAAACATCTGACAAGAGCTCTAAATTTACCAAAAAATGATACGTTTATACAGCAATGGTTAAGCCTTATGAAGTGGTCTTAAAAACCTTAATTGTAAAAAAGTTGGTTACACTATCAAATAATTCCCACCCCTATGACCTACCCGTCAAATCCTCGTGGTGGTGAGAGGATCATATTTGTAATTATCACAAGAGAAAAGGTCAACATTGAACATTGTTTTAAACTCAATTACGTTATTCAAGATCTCATAGAGGCTAGTAAATTTATCAGAAATGGCCTCATTAAAAATTTTGATCACAAAGCTTTTAAACTACCCTTGCCAGAATATGAGAAAGGTGAAACCTCCAGAGGCTGCTAAAAAGAATCATGATGCCAAGATCAGTTATGCCTATGCTAACATGAACAACGTTATAGGCATGTTTGAGCCCGTTGAGTATCTATGCATGACAAGTTCCAATCATGACAATCGGCCCAGTTATAATGCTAAGGATGAAAGACCTAAGGTTGTCCTCAAAATGAGAAATTCTCCTGAACAACATAGGAATACCCAACCTAAGGTGGTCCTTCGAGTGGCAGAACCTTCCTCTTTATCGAGTGAATGACTTAACGTCATTACTAGGGGGTAATCTAAAGTTTTTCTAGAAGTTTCTCATGATCCTAAGAACACTTCATCTTCTAAACAAGAAACTACCTCTATGATCTCCAATTATGACCTTGTCAGCCAATTGCAACGTACCCTAGCTCAAATCTCCATTTTTGATTTAGTAGAATTGTCCCCTTTACACAAGGACATCCTTGAAAAGGCCTTGCATTTTGCCAATGTCACCATGGATATTGACACTGAATGATTTCAAGCTAATGTGAACCATATCTCTTCACCCCACTATCTCACATTTCTAAAGAAGATGATCAAGCTCTTAGTTATCCCCATAATCTTTCCCTCCATGTTGAAGTCCTAATATTCTATACTCGCATTCACTAAGTCTTGATAGAAAATGGTGTGGGGTTGAACATCATCTCATTCAATGTGATCCAACAATTAGACATGTTTGAATTTTCTATTGGCACCAGGCGCAAGATTACTATCAAAGCCTATGATGAGGTTGAAAGACCTTCTAAAGGTCTCATTATACTTCCAATTTAAGTTGGTCCCATTGAGAAAGATGTTGTTGTCCAAGTCCTAGACATACCACTTGCCTTTAATTTGTTATTGGAATGACCCTGGATTCATGACATGCAAGCAGTACCTTCTACATACCATTAGTGCATCAAGTTACCTTTTAATGGTACTAAGATAGTTGTCCCTTATGACAACTCAATGTCTATCAACACATTATTTTCTACAGAAACATTGGTTCCACATAATCGCTCTTCTCATGAGTTGATACTGTGCTTTAATAGAGTGTGAATAGAAATTGAAAATGATGAGCCTAGGCATCGACAAATACACTGTAGACTCTATTTTTGCTTTACCTATTTCTCCTCGGTCTTATGGGAAACCTTATGCCAAACAGAAGCACTCTACTTCTGTAATGACTATTTTTGGCACCTTTATTTAATCCTTTGTTCCCCTAGAAGCAAAAAAAGAGGAACAAGAAATCAAAGATTGGATCTATAGGGAAGAGGAAGATGAGGATGAAGTCACGGTTACTACTCCCATCTCTCCTAAATGTTATGACAAAGGGTACAAAATTTTGGCAAACATGGGCTATCAGGGCCACAAGTCCTTAATTGGTAACAAAAAGGCTCTTACAAAACCCTTAAGTCATATTGAAGGTCACAACACTTGAGACACTACTAGCCTAGGCTTTGGGGTAGAAGATGAAATACCAACATTTGATAGAAGAGCTCCTATATCCAATAAATTAGAGGATGATGATCCTCCTTTTGTCACTACCACTTTGCAAGATGGCGATTTCATGCCTATCACCTCTCTCCTTTGGGGAGAAGAATCACTAACTACATAAAATGATGCTGAAGCTTCTACTTCTCAACAACATGAACAAGCTGAATCTAATCATAAGGACTTAAATAGAGGAAGAATTAGACAAAATATTGTTCACCTATTTGTTAGGAATCTAAGCACAAATTTTGGAGAATATGGGTGGGAAAGCACATCAGATGCATCTTGCAAAGTAGGGGTGCATGTAATTCACACCTATACTACCCAATCGAATCTAGTTGATGAGTCTAGTGTAGGGTTAGATGAGTTTGGTTTGCAAACTGCTTTAGTGGATCATGTTGGTCCCTCTAGGTCTATTCCTAATCTGGATTCTTTTGCAACATTCACTACATGCTCAACTTTGCATGTCACTAGAGATGACTCCTTTCGTGTCAACAACCTTGAAGCTTCCACATCACTCTCCTTGATTCACCCTAAATTCATAGATTGGTCCATTCAACATCAAAGACCTAAAATATCATCTTTTTAGAACGACTATGAGATTGCTTTCTACCTAAATGCCATTGAACCCATCACTTCTTCCACCAATGAACTTGTGGTTAATATGAAAAAATCAAATATCAAGTACCTTAGTCATAAAATTAAAAGAAAAAACAAATGGTCAAATGGAAAAAACCACTTTACAACAGTATCTAAACCTAAAAAAAAAGTAAAAACAAAGATGTATCCAATGGTGAAAATCTCCTCAAGGTGCCAGCAAATGAGGTACTTGGTAGTCTGCCAAGCTATTTTCAAGATAGATCTTTAGTTCTCATTGAACCTACATAGCCTATCAACTTGGGGACAGAGGAATCTCCTAAAATTATCCATGTGGCTCAATCATTGTTTGCTGAAGAAAAGGAGAGTTTTGTCAGGTTCTTTCAAGACAAGAAGATCAATTTTGCATGGACATTCTCAAATATTCCAAGACTTGATATAGATTTAATCATACATCATTTATCTATCTCTCCTAGTGTAAAACCTGTTAAACAAAAATTGAGAAAGATGCATCCACATGTAGCCCTCATGGAAAAAGAAATGTTGGAAAAACTCTTGAGTGCAAACTTTATCAGAGCTATTCATTACGTAGAGTGTATTTCTAACATTGTAAGGTCTATGTCTAAACATGACAAAACCATTTGCCTCTATACTGATTTTAGAGATCTAAACAAAGCATGCCCTAAGAATGACTTTCCACTACCCAACATAGACATGATAGTGGATATGACAGTAGGTTCTAAAATGTACTCCATAATGGATGATTTTTCTAGGTATAACCAAATTAAGATTGCTCCAACTGATCAAGAAAAGACTGCCTTTACATGTGCCTAGGGCACCTTCTACTAGAATGCCATGTCGTTCAGACTCAAAAATATCGATGCTACCTATCAAAGAGAAATGACCACCATCTTCCATGATATGATGAATAAAAATATGGAAGACTATGTTGATGAAAAACTAGCTAAATCTAGAAAATGAGACACACATCTTGAAGACCTTATTCTGATATTGGATCGTATGGAACAATTTTAACTTAGGTTGAACCTAAAAAAGTTTGCCTTTGGTATTACATCTAGAAAACTAATAGGCTACATTATATCAAAAAAAGGCATTAAGGTTGATCCTAAAAAAGTCCAAGCTATCATGGAAATACATCCTCCAAGAAATATTAATCAACATAGAAGTCTGCAAGGATGTCTGCTATCCATTGGAAGATTCATTTCTCAGTTGGCTAATAAAGCTCAATCTTTTAACAAGAATTTTCATAAAGGCTCTACTCATATCTGGAATGAAGATTGTCAAAAAAGTTTAGACCAAATCAAAGGGTACTTGGCTAAACCTCTAGTTTTTATGCCACCCATTCCAGGAAAACCTTTGATTTTGTATATTTTAGTTACAATTTCTTCTCTAGGAGCATTATTAGCACAAAGTGATGAGACTGGTAAAGAATGTGCTATATATTACATCAACTAAACTTTGGTGGCTTACAAAGTGAACTATAATAATATTGAGAAAGCATGCCTTGCAAGGGTATTTTCTTTTCAAAAAATCCAACATTACATGTTTGCACATACAGTTCACTTGATTGCCAAAATTGGTCCTCTAAAATATTTGTTAAGCAAAGATGTGCTTACCGGTCATCTAGCTAAATGGATGATGGTTCTTTCAGAATTTGACATTCAGTATGTTGAACACAAAGATATTAAGGGACAAGTCATAACTAACCAATTGGCTGATTTTCCAATAGAGGATAAACACCTATGCAAATTGAGTTTCCAGATGCCTCAATTATATACATCATTGAGAGAACTTGGAAAATGTACTTTGACAATTCTCACACACAGAATGGGGTAGGAGTAGGCATCTTTTTTATTTTTCGTCATGGTTACACAATCCCTAAATCATACAAACTCTTATTCCCTTGCATGAACAATATTGTAGAATATGAGGCATTAACAAAGGGGGTCAAAATGGCTCTTGAATGGAGAATTACTGAACTACACATCTATGGGGATTCCCAACTTGTCATTAATCAAGTGAACAATGAATACCAAACTAAAGATGACAAGTTGATACCTTATAAGAAGTTGATCGACACTCTAAGGAACTATTTACTTTTGTGACATTCCAGCAAATTCCTAGAGTAGAAAACAAGGTTGTCAATGTTATGGCTACACTAGCATCTATCCTCCAACTACAAGAACATGAATCATGATTTGAGTTCCTAATGGAAGAACTACGTCAAACATCTTACAATTCCTCAGATAACCATGTGATATGCACTATTGTAGGTCACAATTCCTCCTACTATGTGGCTATCTTCTCTTACCTACATGATCGGGTTATTCCTGAAACCCTCACATGCAACCAAAAGTGCCAACTCCTTTGCAATGCTTCACATTACACTTTGGTCTCCAGTGACTTGTATAGGAAGGGTCTAGATAGAACATTGCTTAGGTGTTTAGAGCTAGAAGAGTTTGATAAGGCACTCATATAAGTCCACGATGACATTTTTAGGGCACATTCCAATGGCCTTGCACTTGCTGAGAAATTATTTAGGGCGGGTTATTACTGGCCAACCATGCAAGCCAATGTTGTTCATCATGCTGAGTCCTACAAGAAATTTCAACTTCATTTTAACTTAATTCATGCTCTTGGACATGATCTTATTCCCTCTATGACATATTGGCCATTTGAACAATGGGCCTTTGATTTGGTAGGGAAAATTCATCCAAGTGTATCTAGTGGGCACAAGTTCATCATTACAGCAACTGGGTATTTCACCAAATGGGTTGAGGTTGTACCACTATCTATTGCTACAAGAAAACATGTTGCCCTATTTATACCGAATCACATCATTTGTCACTATGACATTCCTTCCTCCATTATTACTGATAATGGAGGACAATTCAAGAACAAGGACCTCAAATAATTGTGCAAGAAATTTTGAATCAAACAACATTGGTCTTCAATTTACTATCCTCAAGGGAATGACCAAGCTGAGGCCTCCAACAGAACATTGTTGAAAATCTTACACCAAATAGTTCACAAGTCAGGGAAAGATTGGCACTAACAAATTAATCTGACATTATGGGCCTATAGAAATATGATATGTACTCCTACAAGCGCCACACCATTTTCTTTAGTCTATGGCTCTGAGGTTTTCCTCCCATTAGAAGTTGAGATCCCCTCCTTGCGAGTCTCCTTACATGGATTGATAACTGATGAAAACCATAAAGCTATGCAAGTATAGGAACATGGCAATTCTTGATGAATGTCGTAAGGCTACTTTTGATCACATGAGGTCTTATCAGAAGTGCATGTCTACTCAGTATAACAAGAAAGTTCATTCCTATGAATTTCAAGTAGGGGAACTTGTGCTTAGAGAGAACCCAAAAAATTAGTAGCATAGAGAGCAGAAGAGAAAGTTTGAACCTAATTGGTTAGGCTCATACATTTTCATAGTAGTATTTGGGTCTGGTGCTTATCAACTATCTACTCCTGAAGGGGAAGAACTTGCAAAGCCTATCAATGTCCTACATTTGAAGAAGTTTTATGCTTAGAGGCCTATAGTTCAATTATCTTCTACATATCTATTGATGTTGAAAAAATCCTAAAATTCAAAAAATATCCTTAAAAAAATGATCATCTTAGTGAAAATCTAGCAATAGGTGTTTTGATGTATCACCAGAAAAAAATTTAAAAAATTAAAATATACAATTTTTTTGAAAAAGTCCTAAAAAAACTGTCAAATGATCAAAACCTAGAAATAGGTGCTACTTGAGACCCTCGCACCTATGTCTATCAGTCTTAATCACCCACTCTATAACACATTTCCTAGCTCAGAATTGTTTATTGTCCTTGTCTCAAGGGCACAACTACTTAGCCTGTTAAGGTTTCCTTGTCCATCAGAGTTTCTTTGGCAACTCACAAAACAATATTTCGCAACACTAGCCCCCAACATGACATCAAATGTTTTTTAACACTTTTTAGATAGTTCACCTATAGTCTTTGATGTCACGATATTTCTCACTATTAGAGTCAAGTCTTGAAGAAATGGCCAAGTGACTATTTTCCATCTCATGCTATTGTTATGTTGTAGATTTTCTTGATGATTTTGGAGACTTGTAGCATTCTCACATTTTTGCATTTATCTTAGCTCTCATTATACTTACATTATGGCATACTTTTCATCTTAGTTTCCTTTATTCTTTAGCTTAGTTCTATTTGCTAGCTTGCATTTCATTTAGAATAGCTTGCATTTGCATTGCATTTTATTCTAGATTCTTGGATATTGGCACTCTTGCCTCTACTCTTTGAATCTCTCATTTTATTGTACACCTTGCAAGGGTTGCATAACTTGGTTCATTTGAGAGCCACCACATTATTATTTTGCACCTTTGCACATCATAGAGAGAGAGAGCTATAAGATGCCTCTTGAGATGCCCTCTTTCATGGGTATTCTTAAGAACAATGGTTTATAAAAGTGTGACACTTTTTGTAAACACATTTTTGGGCACCAAAAATGTACATTAAGAAAGTGTCATACTCTAAACCCTTCTATCCAAATGATTCCATGAGTTTGAAATGCTTGGATGTCTGCTTAGAGCTCCCTATCCATAGAGTGCAAGAGAGTATGTTTCAAGCATAAGAAGGCTCTAAACTAAGCCTTAGAGATACTCTTCTTGTTAGTAAACCATGCAACAGGAGGTTTTTTGAGACAAGATGCAAGAGTGCAAGTGTCCACAAAGAGATTCCTCAAATAAGCAATGCAAGCATGAATCTACACTAGAATGGAATGAAAAATGTAGCTAGATTAAACAAATGAGATGTGTTACAAAACTAGCCTAGTTATGCTATATGATCTTAGGTTATTGCAAAAGAGAACCTAATCTACATGCAACTACACTAAAATTCCATGGATGATAGAAAGTAGACAAAAGGTAGTTCTCCACAATGCTTGTTGAATATTCAAATGATAAACCTACAGCATAACAATACTCAAGTGTGGATCCTTTGAGGGGGAAAGCTCTCTCTCTTTTAAGGATGTATGGACGATGGATGATCAAGGGTGGAGTTTGAAAATGAGATTGATCCATGTGCACACACAAGTCAACCAATAAACATTGAGTGGGTTAGGAGAATGAGGTATTTTATTAAATTAAAAGGGGACATGTTATTTTTATCAAATAATGAACTTGGGATGGTGTAGTCAAATTATAGATTATAATCAAATTAATTGATTTGTAGCAATTTGGTCTAGGTAAATGATTAATTAATTCAGCCAAAATGTTGAGAAGGGGGCTAATAGTCTAAATGACCACTTTTAGGTGATTACAATACCCATTGGTGTACTTCAAGATATTCCCACTTAGAAATTCTCTTCTCAACACGCTGCTACTAGATATTTCTCTATTATTAATGTCTGCTTCCCCGTTAAATTTGAAATTTGTGGTAATAAAATATTTACGAAGTCCTCTCTTTTAGCTTAAGCATGTTCTTTCCTCAGATTTGGAAGACCAAGGACATAAACTACAAAGATTGTAACCAGGGGTGCAAATGCCAAAGTTCATGCCTATAGTGTGGTGGGTTTTGGGGTAAGAATTGAATCAAATTGTACAACTAATTATGAACTTAAATGGAGTACCAAATGTCATTGAAATCTTTTAATTAGACATAATGCATGAGCTTAGTTGTTTCAAATATGGTTAATGTAATGTGTCCAAAAAAGGTAATGAGATTCTCATGTTAGTTAGTACCACATATTAGCCCACAATTTGACCTTCCTGAAATGTCAAAATAGAATATTAAGATTAAGATTTAATTAAGGACAAGTATGGAGATGTAATAGAGATATTATATGCCTTGAAAATATATTTTAAATAGAGGATAAGAGATAATAGGAGATTACTTGGAATATCATTATAGTCATGTTGAATGTTGAGGTTAATAACAATTAGAACTAGATGTTTATTTTTATTGTAATTTTGAATGCATTAGTTAAAATAGAAGTAAGTTAGAAAATTGAAAATAGTTTCTTAATAATAAGAATGGAAAAAATATCACTAATTTTAATAACAAACTATTGTTGACATCTATAATTTCTAAGATAAATCTTGTGAAAACTAAAATATTCACCTAAAAAAATGCAATGATCTTCATATCAAATTTTTGTAATTATTTAATTTTTCAATCAATCAAATTTATAATACTTTATATGAAGAAAAGTAGTTAAAGAAATTGTACTTAATCATAGAATGTTAAATGTCAATAAAAATATAATGTACATTCTATAAATCCATATAGACTTACACCAAAGTCATAGGGATATTAAACAAGAGATGCAATGTGTCAAAATTCCTGCCAATAATTGGAAAAGAAGGAAAATGTAGATTTATAGGTAGGAAGGATATCAAGTGAGAGCTAAAAAAGATAATGATATGTTATTATATGGACAATTAAAGGTAGAATGATAGAGAGAGTTGAAGGCAATTTATTATTTCAAAAAATATATAAATAACAATAGAAATTATATTATATGAATGAACTAGCCATTTCTACCAATTTAGTTATAATTTGAAATATTTGATTTCAAAAAATAAATTATTGATTACTTAATTCAAACTACCAAAATATCTAATTAGTTTGAGGGGTAGTATTAGTTTTACAATTTGTCAAATGGTATAAAAAAAATTAGAGTAAGATTGTAAAATAGTAACTAGTAAAATATAGTATAAACTTAAAGAAATAACATTTTACAAATGACAAAAATAAACATCAATGTAAAACTAATCAATATATTTAAACAAAGAAATATAAAACATTTAACTCTATATTTAGAAAAATAGATAGTGATAATTAATATTGATTAGACATTCATTTGTGAGGTGGAAGATAAAAATGATTTTTTTTTGAAAAGTTAATCCGCTTGTCACAAATGTGGAAAATGTAAAGTTGTAAAATGCATTCATTAATGCATGATAGACTTGTTAGAAAAAAAATTTATTTTTTTATAAATGACAAAAATAAACATCAACGTAAAACTTGAAAAGTTAATACACTTGTCATAATTGTGGAAAAGATAAAGTTGTAATTAATGAATTCATTAATGCATGATAGACTTATCAGAAAATATTTGTATTTTTGTTGAAGAAAATTCAATTTTCTCCCTACCAAAAATACTATGACCCAATAGAATGAATGAAAAATGTGATTTATAAAATAATGAAAAATTAGAAAAAGATATAAACATTTGAAGTTTCTTTTAATCTTTTAAATTTTATGAGTTGATTAGTCAATTAAATTGAAAAATTGAATTGAATAACTCCAATACTTCATAGGAACTAATATCTAAATATGAAAGTGTATGATGTCATGTAATGTCAATATTAGAAATGTACAATATTATTTGTCAATCAGAATACAAAAATAGTAATTTTACCCACTGATCAGTATGCTTTTAAATATAATTGAATCATTATGAATGAGAATGTGAAAATTTTGATAGGGGAGAGGAACCAGTACTTGAACATGTTCCAATAGTTGTGATAGGAGTTGTTCACTTAATACCTACACTTACTGACATAATGTCCAAATTTTTTGACAACATTGTACAATCACTTGTGACTTTAAAGTTGTTAGTACAATGCTAACTACCCAAAATTGAATAAAATGTACCCTTAGTTAAAAAAAATTAACCAATGATGTGATGCTACATCAGCTATTCAACTATGGGTACCCTTTATGCATGACCAATGGTCTCACTTTTTTTTTGGGCTATTTTGGACAACTTGGCAAAAAGCATGTTGATGTAGCATCATAACAAGTGATGTGGACTTGAAACCTTAGTTATAAGTAGATGACTTGCCAAGTAAGCTACTATAAAAACTGGGAGTGATTTGAAATTTTTGTAGGATTTTGATAAGCATGAAGTTAGGGTGTTCAAGTACTAGGTCCTCTCCCCTAGGGGCATGGACTTTTCACTAAATTGGTCTCCTATAGTTGTGCTTCCTCCCTTTCTTTTGCCCCTTTCATAAGTATTCATCTAATGAACAAATAGTAGGGGAATTCGACACATATTACAATTTTCTTGATGGATGATAGTTATTTGAATTTGACATGTATGACTTGATTAAGAACTACGTGCTTCATAACTAGAATGAAAATGTAGTTCTTTATATATTGTGCATGACATTTGTGGCAATGGTAGTATTATGCAATTTAAATAAAATTATATTAAATTCATATAACCTATCCTATCGAAAAAAATATAGGGAAATTAAATAGTGTTTTTTTTTGTTGCACTAAAAGAACATTTTCAAAATAGTCATGGAAGCCAACCACATTCACTATTTTACCATAATAACACATTGATTAGATGTTGAATTGGGAGGAAGATGCAACAGAGGAGAGGTGCTAGAAAACAATATCAATTACATAGATGATGTAGGGTTACATTGATGCCCTTCAAATTATAGGGGTCAAATATCTATATTTAGTAGCTATATGTATTGTAGAAATAGCTCTTCATCACTCCAAGATTATTAGGTATATTTTTTCTTGAAGTTTCATTTCTTGATTCTTCAACTCTGGGTTCTACGTGTATACACGCACACACACAAACGCACACACACACACACACACACACACACACACACACACACACACACACACACACACACACACACACACACACACACACACACACACACACACACACAATGCTAAATGATTTGGAGTGTGTTCTTCCGGATGCTAGGTGAAAGATGGACTCAGAATTGGTGTAAGCATAAAAAAGGTCATGTTGAAGGATCCAAAATTCTGTCTATAATATAATTTGTTCCCTTCAAAATATACATAGTACTAGATAAGCATAAGTCAATTGTAGTGCACAAAGAGAATGTCTCATGATTCTAGTGACCATCTCATATCCTATTTAGTAAAAAAAATCCCAAAGCCGCTCTTACATTGATAGCCATGGAAACCATGAATTTGTGGGGTTAGGGACATTCTCTATTACAAATTCTAATAGTCTCTAAAATTCCATTGAGCTTTTCCTCTAAGCTTGCTCCCTGATCATATTTTCTAGCAATCAAAGTCACTTTGCCCAAATTTGTGCTTCACCTTAAACTTGTGATAATATGAAAAAAATAACTTTAAAAATAGTCTAATCTCAAAATCTAAAATGCAATACACATTCTGATCTCCAAATCAAGATGTATATTAAAGTATAGGTTGTGGCCATAACCAAATTCCAAACTATAGAACCATTGGATCACTACTGCAATGTTCCCAATTGGTCTTTAAATATGAAAGACTTATATATGCCAACCAAAAATTTTGCATGTCAATGCATATAGTTTCTATTGAAACTAATTTCTAGCCTTGGAACATAACATGGGCCAAAATCACTCAGTTAAATAAATCCCTACTAGTCTTCGAATCAAGTTCTATCAATACCTGAATCTAGAAAGAAAAACTCCAGATTCTGGAATTTAGAGGATACTATCTCATGTTCATACAATCTTGCTATTTTAGTTTTCTAGCATCCACTGAAACATACACCTCTGTTATATGGCTAAGAAAAATAGTTGTTTGTTAAATTGATATAAAAAGGAATAGCATTTGACAATCATATTAATTAATTAATTTGTTGTTGGAGTCGCATGCTAGCAATAGGGGATTCAAAATCTATGCAACTCATAGTTTTGCTAATGGCTTGTGACATTATATAAATTGTAAGAACAAATAAATTATTTTGTAGTGGTAATGAAGTTTTAAAAAATGAGTAGCCCCTACAACAACTAATAGGATGAGAAATGTAAAAACTTTCCCTATTATATTTGTTGAGAGGAGCGAGAGAGTTGAACTCAAAGATTCTAGGAAAATATGGATTTGTTGGGAAATGACAACCATAAACTACATGATTAGCTACATTTACAAGTTGAAACCTAGATTTTTTGATCAACTATTTCTACAAATTGAAACCTAAATGTAATATTTTCTTATTTCTACACCTATAATTCAAGGGTTACATGACAAAAGAAAGGTGCATGTTTTCTTATTTCTTTTACATGCTTCCAAATATAGGGTTACATGACAAAAGAAAGGTACATGTTTTCTTATTTCTTGTATAAGCTTCCAAATACAGATCGATGAAGCAACCATTTGGCATACCCAAAATCTTACAAAGGCACACTGAACCTTTAAATCCTCAAATCTACCACTATCACCCAGAGTACATTTTTACTCAACTTGGAAGAGAATATATTCTCTTATTTTATAGTGATAGTCATTTGAGTTTTTTCTACAATAAATCCCTAATAATACAACTTTCTCCGAGATCTTACAACATTGATTGATAATTAAGAAACCAGCTCTTCCCATTTGATATAGAATGTGCTTCCAATCCAAATTTGGAGTGGAAACAAATTCCTATTAATTTAATTGAGAAGGAAAGTTGTAATAGCGCAGCTCCAGTCATAGTAAAAATAGTGGTCACTTTAGGCCTCATATTGTAAGTAATCTACATGATACTTTGGCAAGATAGTGCAATGGAGAACTAGATAGAAATCATAAAGAAACTTTGAGATAAAAAGTTTAATAAAAATTTGGAAAATTCACAAAGAAAGTTCCAAATTAGAAGCTCAAGAAAAATCTAGAGAATCTTCCCTATAAAAAATTTTTGTTTTATTTTACTTGACTTTTATAGTTATGTATAATTATGATGTAATAAGATTTGTATTTAGTTTGAAGTTGCTCAAATGCAGGAGAAATGAGATAAATCATATTTTTCAATTATTAAAAATATAGTATATAGTTTCGTTACAATAAATTTAATACTGTATTGTGATTGGAATAAATTTAATATTGTATTGTGATTGGTCATTTGACTAGTCAAATGAAACGAAAAATTTGGGACTAAATGGTTACATGTAGAAGGAACTAATAAGATAAACCTTGTGTTAGATTGGCAATCTTTGAGCATCTAAAAACATATTTTCAAAAAATTAAAAAACCTAGAATCTTTGAACATCTATAAACACATTTTCTATATATCTCATATTTTTTAATTCATCAGCTCTTTCAATGAGGGATGCCTCCAAATTCTAATTTTTTTAATTATATAATGCTCTCAATAATTTAAATTTGAAACAAAAATAATAATAATAAACCTTGGATTGGAAATATATAGGCATCTATGAACATTTAACCAGCCGATACCCTATTAACTCTGGAAACTCTTGCAAATAAGTTCGGAATATAACATGTTTCAAGTGAAAGGGTGCCTAAAATTGAAACCATTTTTTAATAAAACTCTCAATCCTGAAAGAGAAAATCCCAGATACAACCATAAGATAATGCATTCCACTATATAACCTTACTAAATACTGACAAGATTAAAATACCTGTGTGTGATTCTCCCACAATGTTTTGAATGATGCACCAGAAATTTCCAATCCCCGCAAATGTTGAAGAGGAATCCATGCGGGCAATGAGGGCAAGCTTGGCCGTTGTGTCATATACTCGTTCCCCTTAAGCTCGAGCCAGAGTAAGGAAGCTGACGACTCAAAGAAACTATCTGATTGGCCTAAAAAGAATCTAACTCGATTGTCCATGGAATTATCGACAAAGGAATGGAAACACCTGATATTGGTTTTGGCGAGGATATTTTGCAAACCCATTAATTCCTGCATACACAGAAAAAAGCAGTGCAGTTGTCAGTTTATGTAGTAACAACTTAAATTTGGAATATTATAGTACTAACTACAACTGCAAATCCGAAAGGGTAACGAGTATAACCATGGATTGCAGATCTTGAGGACGCCACAGACGATGAGGAGGACTGAGCTCAAGTGCCATTTCTCTTCCCAAGTCTCTCAGGTGGTCATGCATTCTGTAACCATCACCGAACTCCTCTCCTTCTATAAGGCATTTATCTTTTAGTGTTTGCAGTGCAGTTTGAGCGCCCCATCCTGATCCGTCGAATATTCTTTCGGCTATATACTTTGATTCCCATAAAAAGAAACAGGCAATATCCATGAAAACTTGTTTTTCTTCATCTTCTAATGCATCGAAACTTATTTTCAATCTCTGTTTTACATCTCGAGGCAGTGTCTTTTTAGCTTTTACCAAATTCGACTCCCAAAACTTGAGATCTCTACCATGAACAAGCCGGCCCAGAACCAAAAGAGAAAGAGGTAACCCGCCACACATGTCTACAAATTGCTCAACCAACGCCTCGTACCCTGCACTTGGAATAGAGTGGTCAAACGCATGCCAGCAGAACAGTTGCCTCCCGTTGTTTCTGTCCATTCCTTTTAAAGGATAACCAATATTAATCCCTGTAGAGATCATCACTCCAACGTCACGAGTTGTTACAATAATAAGACTATTACCTGATTTATTTAAGGTATACATGATCAATAGAGCCTCTAACTGCTCCACATGATCGATGTCATCTACAACTATTAGGAAGTTCAAAGGGATTGTTGTTGTTAGAAGGCTATTGAGATAGCTTTTCCCTTCCTCTATGCTTGTAAAACTTTTTTCTCTGTCAAAAAGATCTTTAACAAGCTTACTTTGCAGATGACGTAGTTCACCTCTCGCAGAAGCTTCTCGCACATCAAACAGAAAGCTTGCTCTAGAGTATTCTGAAAGTTTTCTATTAAACAACTCTTTAGCCAGAGTTGTCTTCCCAACTCCACCCATACCAAAAATGCCAACAACATTAGGCCTATTTTTCTTTTCTGCCAGGCCGCACTGGGTCTCAAAATCTTGTACAAGTTCATCAAGACACCGTCTTTCAAAATCTTCCACAAGATTGTTAAGCCCTACTGGATACTTTGCAACATGCAAACATCGTCTGCTTTGTAGTACTCCTTTTTCCACTGCCGCTACTATGGTTTTGTAGTCGCTGAAACTTTATAAAATGAAAGTGGAATTCAATGCAAAAATAGTAAGCAGAAATTGAAAGGAAAACAGAATCATATAGAGTAGTACAAGTACCAAAACCACAGAAAGGTTACCTGTGAAATTCTACTCCAGCTATATATGAAAGAGTTTGAAGAGCTTCCTTCCACTCGTTGAGTTTCTGGAGGTACCTGCCCTTTTTTTCATACTCAATGAACGCACCAGCATATCTTCCCTTTTCAATGTGGCGGAGTTCCCATGGCTTTACTTCATAAAACACGGGAATAATTTTGGCCTTACTTTCTATCATGAGAAGCAGCTCATTCAGGCACCAGGAGGACTCTGCATATCCTGGGGAAAAGATGGCAATGTGTACCTTAGCAGAGCGGATGGCAGTCTCAATAGTAGAAGGAAATGATTTCCCAAGTTCCTTCTCTTGAGAATCAAGAAACGCCTATATTCCCAATTGGCTAAGAGAGTTGTAAAGCTCCATTGCCAAAGTCTCTTTGACATCGGGGCCTCTGTGATTGATGAATACATCAAACAATCTCGAGGATTCAAAAACCTTCGCTGTTTTGCTACCAGGTTCCATTTCACTGAAAGCATTTGATTCCCGATTTCGCTTGTGAGATGATGAAGAAGACGCCATTACTTGCAGTTCAAACACTAACAGCACTTGATAAAATAGCGATAGGGAGAGAGAGAGAAGGGCATATGGATTTGATCGCGGTACGCGTAATGTAATATGAACTTTTTGGGATGAAGAGGCGTAGAGTGAATCAAATAGATCATACTGCAGGTAAGCTTAAATCTTTTCCTTGAAATTACTATGACCTGTACAATGAAGAAGGGAGGTTGAGTGCTTTCCTCGAAACACGCAAACGGAAAAAACGGGGAAGGAATTTTCCAAGAACTTCTTAAGTCCCCGGTGTGAGAGGGGGAAAAGGGTAGGAAACTGCCTAGAACTTGTTCAAACCCTAGTCTGTGTAGTCAAAAAAGCAGGGGAGGAAAATGCCTGGAACTTATTCAATCGTCGGTGCCTGCAGGGAAAAAAGAATGGTGGGAAAATGCCTCCAACAACTTGTGAAGGCCCTGATCTGTACAAAGGCGGAAAAAGGGAAGAAAAATGGCTATAAAGGGCCCCGTGTATAAAGGGCCAAAAAAAAGGTCGGCAAATGCCTAAAACTTGTTCAGTTCATGGTCCGTATTGTTAATAATGAGGGAGGAAATATGGCTATAACTCATTCAGTCCCCGAACTGTACAGGAAAAGCAGGTGACGAAAATGCCTAGAACTATACACGAAAAACAGGGGAGGAAACATCGAAGGGAAAGAAAAATACTTTGAAAAAAAGATGAGTTGTTACATCCCCGATTGTACGGCTGTCGGCCACTACGGAAAAAGTTGGAGCCTCCTCAAGAAAGTCAAGGCAGTTCAGTTTCCGCGAAACATCCGATGGAATAAAGGAAAATTCTACGGAAGGGGAACCAAGGTGAGCAGCCTAACTTTAGCGGTTCACTAAAATTGTCAAGTGGGTTCTCAAATTTTTATTTTTCGTTTTTTTAAAAATTTAATTAGTTTAGCATATGGAAATCTATTTGGCACAATCTAATCTTACAAAAAAATACCAAAGACAAAATAAAGTAAATATTTTTTTTTTGAGATTCATGAAAATATGGTGAAATTTTTGCAATGTTTTTGCAGTTTTTGACTACAAACTATGTAGATCATGAAGATCAAACACTGGAATTTTAAAAAAAAATCATGATGTTTTCGATCTTTTGAAAATTGGTCAACTGTAGATGGAATATTTTTATTGCACTAATATAAGGTTTTTTAGTTCATGTGCTCACATATTGACTCCTCTCCCCTACCAAGACAATGAAGAGGTTTGGTCCATATTTGAGTTCTTACATCATGTTATCAAGCCTACAAAACAAATATATTGTAAACACAAAAATATTAAAATATAATGTTTTATATTTCAAATATTATTAAAAAATACAAATTGAATGGTGCTCTCTAGCAAATTAGATTGTACATAAACAAAAATTAATATACATTTTTAAAAATTTCTTCAATACAATTATTGTACCTTTAGTAATTTTAAAATATGGTATTAATGTAATTTCTAATTTTATATCCATATTTTTTTCTTTATGTAGAGATCTTTTAAACTTCAATATAAATTTTCAATGCATTTGATGAATTTAATCATTTTTTAATCTTGTTTTTCTCATTTATAAATAATTTTAATCTCAACTTTACCTACAAAATTATTAAACTAGCACTAAATGGATACCAACTGTGAGTAACAATGTAGACTTCCTTATGTCAAACTCGTGTATGTATGCATAGGTTGCGGCTAAGAACATAACTCACAAAATACAATATAACAATTGTCATTCTCATGTATTTAAGTAATGATGGAGATCTCTTCAAGTGTGGTAAATTTTTTGAATCAAGAAGTAAGTAGTGTCAAACTTGAATTTGAATCTAGGTGATATGGATGGTGATGGAACTAGTGTAGATTATGGGGGTGGTAAAGGCTTTGTTGTCATCAATGGGCAAGGTGGTATTACTCGTGTTGGCATGAGCCTTTTGGGATGAAGAGGCATAATGAAATAGACCATACTGCAGCTAAGCTCAATCTTTTCCTTGAAATTACTATGACCTGTACGATGAAGAACAGAAGTTGAATCCTTTCCTCGAAACATGCAAATGGGAAAATTAGGGAGGAATTTTCCAAGAACTTCTAGGGGTAGGAAAATGCCAAGAACTTGTTCAAACCCTAGTCTATATAGTTAAAAAATAGGGGAGGAAAATGCCTGGAACTTATTCAATCCTCGGTGCCTATAGGGGAAAAAATGGTGGGAAAATGCCTCAAGCAACTTGTCAAGGCCCTGGTCTATAAAATGCAAAAAAAGGGAAGAAAATTTGGCTAGAACTTATTTAGTTACTGGTGTATAAAGGGCCAATAAAGGTAAGTAGATACAAGGAAAAAAATGTTAGAAAATGCCTAAAACTGTACAGGAAAAATGGTTGTAACTTATTTAGTCCCTGAATTGTACAGGAAAGATAGGGGATGAAAATGCCTAGAATTGTATAGGAATAACAACGGATAGAACATTGGGGGGAAGGGAAAGAAAGATACTTTGAAAAATATGAATTGCTATGTTTGTCAGCCACTACAAAAAAAGTTGGGGCCTCCTTAAGAAAGTTAAGGCGAGTTCAGTTTCTGGGAAACATCCAACAGAATAAAGGAAAATTCTAGTTGAGGGGAGCCAAGGTGGGTACCCTAACTTCAGGGACCACTAAGATTCTCATGTGGGTTCTCAATTTTTTATCTTTTATTTAATTAGTCTAGTATGGAAATGTATGGAATCATGTTTAATGGTGTGTTGAGGTGGCATCACATCACAGGTGGGTTTTTTTTTTTAAATTCTCTCTTTCAAAATATGCATTGATGGAATATTTTGTACCACTATAAGTCTCTTTTGTTCATATACTAGTCTAAAATGATCACCTAACATATCAGCTTTTGGACCTACTCACATATTGACTCCTCTCTCCTACCAAGACAATGAAGAGGTTTGGTCTATATTTGAGTTCACACATGTGGTTACAAAACAAATATATTGTAAACACAAAAATATTAAAATCTAATGTTTTACATTTCAAATATTATTAAAAAATACAAATTGAATGGTGCTCTCTAGCATATTAGATTATACATTGAAAAAATTAATATACATTTTTAAAAAATTCTTCAATACAATTATTCTACCTCTTCTAATTTGTAAGTATCAGTTTTGTTAAAGCGTTTAGCTTTGGTCTAACAATAACTATGAATCGATGGTCATATATATTTTTTCTAAGATCATTTAAGGCATGATTGAAACTTACTATGATTCCTTTGATATTTAGATCACTATCGATCTATACTTTATAGTGGATCATAGATCATAATGTTTGGTAATACATTGTTAGACTTGTGTTAAGTCTATAACAAATTAGGAATGATTAGTTAACACTAAACAACTGTGAGGATGAATGTTCATGTCTCCATTCGATGACATGACCATTCACCCCCACACCCTTCCACATGATATGTATACTTGAACCTCCTAAATAAACAAGGTATCAAAATCTATTAATGTAAGCATATCAAAGTATCAAAGGACATTCTAAGTTCAAGAATATTATTTTATCTCTATTATTTCTACACTAACTTCTACAGATTATGGAGTGATCTATCCTTCGTCGACAATGTTCATACTTGCATTAAAATTGTGCATAAGTCTGCCTTTGAATTTGAAATTTGGTAAGGAACTTTACATGGTATCAAAGCAGGCAAACCCTAGGCCTATTCAAACTGAAACATCTATAATGGATTAGAATGCCTCTACAATGTCATATTAGAAATATGGTTCAAGATGGTCCTGATGGAATATCAATGTCTTCTTAAATGATTGTAATATCCCTAGTGTTCAATGTTTGATGTGTTTGGGCCTGGTGCGAAGAGTATAAGATCGAGCATATATTTTGAAAAGGTTATTGATTTATTTTTCAAATGCAAAGATCCAATGCATGTGGACTATTGGTCTTGGTTTACAGAACTTGTCATGACATCTACGTGTCCTCCAAAACAAATATGTAAGATGGAGGAGGTTGTGTGAAGGTTGGATAGGGATGGGCCACTAGATGTGGAGAAATTGAGAAAATTTTCTTTTCAGACTATGTCTCAATAGTGTGCCCAAATATAGAAGTGAGACCAGGAGACCAAATTGCACTACAAACTGATAATGATGCCACAACTTATGCCATCAATGGTCTATGGAAATTGATTGGCCTAATATTTTATTCTGTATTAAGGTGAGAGAATAAACATATTGGTTATATGGATTTAATCCCTATTTGTCTTTGGCTTCTTGCACAAAAAGGATCAGTCTTACAAAGGATATATGCATGCATTACCAAACTGAATAGGTGGTCAAATATCAAGCAGGCATAATGAACATCTTATTAAATCACCTAGATTAGGCTAGTACCAGCATAAGCTTTGACAGTAAAATTTTGAACATATGAAATGAAACCCATAATGGAAAATTCATTGGAAGCACTAAAAATTGGAGATGCTCTCAGCAACAAAGATGAGAATTGAGATAACAGATTATGTATTAATGGTGTTTGGCATTTTAGCTTGGTTAAAACCTAAATCCAAGTTCATGGGCTTCAAGATTGTTGGTCTGATGACTCGTCGATCTATTCAAGCTATCAATTTGCTATAGTGAGAATATTACTTTGCAGACCTGTACACAGACACTAATAACACTTATGACTACCTAATGGATATGCAGAATTGGTCAGAAAGTTCATTCTCTCACATTCACATCTGACTCATGAAAACTCCATGAAATGTGCTAATGTGTACACAAGAATTGATTGCAAATAATTTCTCTTGCAGAGTAAGTTATAGATGGATGTTGTGGTCAATATAAACTTTGGAGAAGAATCCTTGTGGTGTAATGCATAGATCATATGTAGAATGATCTAAGTACTAGAAAGCAAAATTTAGTTGACCTCCTATCAGTCAATGTGGTAGACACACAAAATACACTAGTCAATGTGGCGTCATGACTCTAAAGAACCATAAGTCATTCATTATAAAGGAAACCATAGCATATGATGGGTTAATATTATAATGATGGAAAGTGTGTATATATAGAATATAATCTATCAGTAGATGGTAGAGTCATAAAGATAAATATTCTATGAAGGATGAAAATTGATTCATACATTATATTTCCTATATGGGCTCACCTTATGGAAAGGAAATATTTGAAACAAAAAGATGAAAGCATATGGAATTCAAATTTAGAGGGAGTCTGGCATCTTCGAAGAGGTCAAAATTTAGATGAACTTGAGCTTCAAAGGGAGCAGATGGGTTCAGTCAACTTATGACAATCCCAACCATAGTGGTTGAGAGGGAGTTTCATTATTGAAGGCAAAATACTTATGAGGTAAACTTTATTTAATTGATTGTTATACTAATGAAATCATTTAATTCCTTATGGGCCTTGTGGTAATCATGAGGAAGTGATGACTTCCATATGATTATCACTTGTATTTGTTAATGTTATTGGAAGATGACGATCTTACAATCATGACAGATACCGTGTGATGGCTATAACAGATCATGATAGATGATTTCTAGCATGGTTGATTCATTTCCCTAAACTAGACCATAACCTTCTATATTGTGATAGAAATCGTGCGATGGTTGAAACATATCACAATAGATTATGAATGTTCCTATGGTAAGTGCACATTACCTTTGAACATTTTGAGTTATGGTGAATATTATGAGACTTGATATTCTTGGTCATACCATATCTCTGATATCATATTGAGGGGTATGTGCAGGATCATGGTGTGCCAAACAATGGCAATCTGAAAAATCTGTAGTTCTGAAATATCTCAAACCATTTCAAAATCCATTCCAACTTTTTTCCCATCCACCCTGATACTAAATGAAAACAATTATTATATTTATAAGGTCTACTATATCTTTTGATACCAAAGCTATATGGTCAACTTTAAAAACATCCTTAAAATGTGCTTTTGGCTTATTTTTATGTGATTTTTACTTCAAACATGTAGCTGACGACTTTTTTTCACCAATATTTGATGAAATGAAAAGGGTTTCTTAAGAATGTTCTCATATTTCCTTAAATGTAAGGTTTGTCAAATTATGAGTTTAGTAAGTAATTATTACTTATTTTCTAATGGAGTTACATATAAAGTGCTAATTGACACACTACTTGAAAAACAACTATAACTTTCAAATGGTACAACATTTTTTAAATCTAAAAGATGCATCATATTCTATGTTTCTTCTACTATAAGGAAAAAAATGAAAAATTGAATTTTGCAGAGCTTTGAATTAGTTAAGGTGGTCAGACACGAGAGTTTTTTTATTTCAAAAATACTAAATTCAAAAATTAATTATTCATTATTTATTTAAAATAAAAATACCCAAAAATGTGTGTCACATTTAAGCATGAGTCTACTACTTATATTTAGAATATTATTAAAAAATATTATCATTTGATTTTTATTAAGGTGGTCAAACATACGTTTACTTCTTATTTTTGTTTTGAATTTTTTTTAATATTGCATTAAAATTCAAATTTTTGTCCAATCAATTTTTATTTTTTTGGCCTAAGTCCTAGTAGTTTAGAAACTAGATTCAATTTGCTAGAGATTCTTTTCTCTCAACCTTTTGATATAAAGTTAATAACAAGTAGAAAATTGTACGCCAAGTTGACATAATCCTGGTTTTCTAATTTTTTATTGCCACTTAAGAGCACAGTTTGGCTGACCATGATCATGCACATACCTTGAGGTGATATCTTAAAATGGGTATCACATGTTAGGTGATTCCTCATATTATGTGTTAGGTGATATGTAAAACTAGGTATCACACGTTAGGTGATTCCTCATATCACATGTTAGGTGATATGTAAAACTAGGTATCACATGTTGGGTGAATCCTCATATCACATGTTAGGTGATATGTAAAACTAGGTATCACATGTTGGTTGATTCCTCATATCATGTGTTAGGTGATATGTAAAACTAGGTATCACATGTTAGGTGATTCATCATATCACATGTTAGGTGATATGTAAAACAAGACCATCACATGTTAGGTGATTCCTCATATCATGTGTTAGGTGATATATAAAACAAGATATCACATGTTCAGTGATTCTACATATCACGTGTTAGGTGATATGTAAAAATAGGTTAGATGATACTTCATATCATGTGTTATGTGATCACAAGATATATAATATGGATATACCATGATCCCTTATGGTGGATATCATGAGACTTGAGATCTATGTACACACCATAACTGGAAATAATATCATGAGACTTGATTTTCTTAAAT
Source organism: Cupressus sempervirens (assembly GCA_028749045.1). Lineage (NCBI taxonomy): Eukaryota > Viridiplantae > Streptophyta > Pinopsida > Cupressales > Cupressaceae > Cupressus > Cupressus sempervirens. The sequence continues at coordinate 83,137,576 of CM053789.1, forward strand.
ATATCTAGATGATATCACTTTTAGATAAGGTGAGCTTATATATATGTACTTTTTCTTCCCTAGCTAAGAGGGAGTGTTAAAGGATGTAGCTTCAGTCTGACAATAAATGTGATATTCACAATTAAAACCGATGGTCATATATATATTTTTTGAGAACATTTAAGGCACGATCAAAACTTACTCTAATTCCTTTGATATTTAGATCACTATCGATCTATACTTTATATAGGGCCACCAATCATAAAGTTTGGTAATATATTGTTAGACTTGTGTTAAGTTTGTAAAAAATTAGGAATGATTAGTTAACACCGAACAAGTGCAAGGATGAATGTTCATGTCTCCATTCAAAGACATGACCATTCACCCCGACACCCTTCCACATGATATGTATACTTGATCTGCATGAATAAACAAGGTATCAAAATCTATTAATGCAAGCATATCAAAGGATTGAAGGACATTCTAAGTTCAAGAATATTATTTTATCTCTATTTTTTCTACACTAACTTCTAAATATTCTAGAGTGAATCTATCCTTTGTCAATAGTGTTCATACTTGCATTAAAGTTGTGCATCAATCTGCCTCCGAATTCGAAATCTAGTAAAAAACTTAACGAGTTTAATAATTTTTATAAGTAGAAGTATATCTATTGATAATCAATATATTTAGCAATGTTTATTTGAAAAGATGTTTCATATTATAAAAGACAACTTTTGAGACGTTCCTTTCTTCATATCTAAGAAAAAACACTAACTTGCAAGTAATATTTTCATTAAATGAAGTCTTGCAAAAATATAATTCTATAACCCCAATATTTTTATATCTACCTTTCATTTTTTCTTTCGTTTCGAAAATGAATTCCTTTTGAGGGATGCTCATGTAGTTGGCAAACATACCAAAGTTATTGGAATAAACATGTTATAGAATAATTAGTTGGTGATGTAATGTTTTTGTACTTCCAATTACTTTTGGGTAGTTTCCAACACTATGCCCTCTTAACCATCTATGCCCTATATTATTAACCCCTTCACATTAGAAGGTAGCAACCCTTGGATTGTATATATTGCATTTGGTAATATAATATACATCTTTATGTCATGTTTTTGCGAGTAGTATTTGTTTACGATATTACTATATGGTAGGTTATGGTATTTTGTTTACGCTACATGATCAAGTAGTCCCTTTTGGGGGTAAACAATGGTCTTCTTGCAAGACACTACCCCCATATATTTAATTCATGTACAATTAATATGAAATCTAGATCATAGTATTATAGTTGAGTTTTTGTCTCTTCAAGTAATATGATTAAAATATAATTAGTACAACAAATTCCTTCTAAGAATCAATTATGTATAAAATAAGTGTAGTTGTAAGGGATTTTTAAATAGGTGGAAGACAAATTCACACTTTTGTACCTACTTGAATTGTTTTTATTCTTGTTATGGAGGTTCTATGGTTGGATGCCTTGGAAAATAGTATTCACAAGCTTTTAATAATATCCATCTATTCCCATAAAACTTCTTTCTTTTGATAGATTCTATGGATAAGCTAGTCAATAATAGTTGAGATCTTAGTTGGATTCACTAAAATTCAATCATCTAATATGATTTCTTCTGGGTGAATTTCCCTAAAGTTTATTCTTTTATAGTACAATTCCTACAAACTCTTCATGCTCTTATAGATTCCTTGAATCGATTGTAATATTATCGAAGAACATTATAAACACAAACATACCTATGAAATTTTTTAGAGTAATAAGGTATTCTCTTGTTAATTAAATCATTTTGAATTATTAAGTCACTTATTATCTCTAGTTTACTTAAGCTACATTTTAGGCATATAATAATTCACTATTTTATTGATTATTATCATACAACCTAGGTTAGTTAACTTTTAGGGTTTTGATATCCTTTTGCAAGGATTCATCTCTCTCTCTCTCTCTCTCTCTCTCTCTCTCTCTCTCTCTCTCTCTCTCTCTCTCTCTCTCTCTCTCTCTCTCTCTCTCTCTCTCTCTCTCTCTCTCTCTCGTTATCTATATATTGAATTTGATTCAACATACATTCTATTGGTTCCTGATTTGACAAAATTTTAATAACCTTTTGAGAATATAGTAAATACCTAGGAATTAGCTAAATACCATAACAAATATTCTCATGCAAGCCAATAGGATCAACTGACAAGACTTTACAGTCTTCTTCCCTTTGAATTCTACAGGAGTCATGTGGATATACCTCAGAATTTATTATTATTTTCCTTTATAACAATATTCACCATAAATTCCTCTATAGAAGACATTTTCCTTTGATTCTTCTAATTTAGAGACAAGGTGAGAGATGCACAATAGCTAATTCTCCATACCCTACACCTTTCTAAACTAAGCACATGCTAACTTTATAGATCTACATAGAATACATGAAACTATAAGCATTTGATTTATGAATTTTAACACCATGTAGATTAACATAATTGTCCAATATCAATCTATGACCAATGCCTTATCCATTTGGGCTAGTTACTCACAAGGTTGGACCCATCAATATCATATGCATTCTATCACTTTATGAAAAGAAAATCAATGCTCATTTTCAAACCTCATACTCATTAGAATATCATTAAATACCTTCAATTTTCTTAGAATCATACCAAGAATTTACATAATCAATTTGATTAATAGTAAGACATGAATCAAGATATTATTCAAAATGAATTATAGCTAAGACTTAAAATACTTGTCATTAAATCTCATAAAATTGAAAAGTAACACAAGAAGAGACAAGATTTGAAATAATCAACTAAATATTTTTGTATTTGTATTGATTTGGTTGGAAAAATACAATTAGCCTAGTATCAACCCTCGTACAGTTAAATGGCTCAAATAGATTGAGAACACTATGATTCTATATTTGCATTATATGGACTAGATCAGAAATTTTCACTACACAATCATGGACCAACCCAAGGACATGGATATAACATGTTCCTTTTATAATTTGGATCCTCAATCCAGTCTTGCAAATCCTTTGATAAACAAGGATTGCAACAAGCTTTAGACATGGGAGAGTGATAGACACATGTCTTCTAATTTAACAAGATAAAAAATATAGTTACAGAAGAGACAAAATGTCATTATCAGTAGCTTTACAAAATAGTTACTAGACATACAACTGGCAATTTGTGTGTTTCAAAAGAAGCTTCCTAATCTTTCAAGTAGGCAAATCCATAGTGGGTCAACCATGAAAGTAAGATACCCTATTTAGATAGTTGTTTCTTTCCTTGTTTTTTCTTACTTGTCTCTTTTAGTTGTTGGTTCACTATCCTTTTCAACTTCAGGGGCAACCTCCTCAATAGGTTGTGTAACCCTTTCTATTTCATCTTGGCCATGTGCTAAGTCTTTAATTTCCACCTTTGGATCTTCTATTTTGGAAGCATGTCTTGTTATCCACTCCTTGTAAATAGTATCATTGGGCCAATTAAACTCCATGATTTTTTTTCTATGTGAGTGATGTCTTTCCATTTTGCCTTCAATTTTTTAACCTCAAATATGTACAATTTGTAAAAATTCCTTGCTTCTACCATCTTCTCTACGTTTTGTGCAAATAAATCATTATCATTATTGTTTATTATATCATTCATTTTGTTGCACAACAAGGTATAAAAATCTTATCTCATTCCTTAAAAGTTTTGAGACTATGATCCTTATTGAAAACTAAGGGAAAAAGGTCGAAACTCTTATTCTCATATTTGGAGAGATAGAATCTCATCTTTCTCTATACAAATGCCATGTTTACATCAAACTCTACTAAACCTATTACCTGATCACATGTCTTTTTAATTGAATCATCAATGTGGGCTTTGTCTATGATAGTCATGCATATGTTAATCATCTCTTCATCTTGATTAACCTACTTGTGCAAAATTTTCCTTAGCACATCCTCATTGTCATTAAGAGATTTCCCAATAACCATTTTGATATTTTGTGGTGAACCAATCTAGAATAGATTTTAGATGCAAGGTGTAAAATGGTATTCCTCACCTTTTCTTCATATCTCTGCACCACTTCTATCTAAGAATTCTTAAGATTATTTATTTCTTCCTCAATTTCTTCATTCAATGATTCTCTAGTGTGTAATGGAGTCTAGAAAAACACAAAGATTGGGCCATTGGGGGGTGGTGGCACTGGTGATGATGCAGTCATCATCTGAGATGATTTACCCAATATTGTTTGTATCCCTTATTGCTTTTAAAATATTACAATGATCCTTTCTATTTCACTAATTCTCCTTCATGTTTCATCGTATGCTTCCAACACCTTCTCATACATGTTATTCAAGTCAATAAACTTCTGCTTGTCTTTCCTAGCAACATCCAAGTTAAAATTGGTCATTTCTTTATTCGTAAGGGTTGATTCTACATTGTCAATTTCTTCCACCTTGAAAACCATCAAACTTCCCATCTGGTTTGCATCAAAGGCTTTTTTATGCCTTGACTTATCTCTTTTTTGTAAAGACCATAACATTAGAGATGCTTGGTTTTTGCTAAACTTTACTCCTCTATGAGCCTTCTTAACTTCTTCTTTTGGTTTGTATTTAGTATTTATCTCTTCCCTTGTGGTATCAAATATCTTAGTACTAGCAATATCTTATTTAGGGAGAATTAGCACACTAGAATCATTTAGCATCTATCTTCCCGCTTCTAGAGTAATTTTGCTGAAAATTTCCATCATTTCTTCTTTTATTTCATCTTTTATAACAAAGTCCTCTTTATAAGGTTTCTCTTCTTTCATCTTTCTACATTTGGTTTCAAAATTTGTCATGCTTGACCTCCATAAAAATTGAATAAAATCTCTTGACTTAACAAAATTATCATTTGATATGAATTGTTTGCAGGCTTGCTCTACTAGTAGATCTAACTCCTTACCTCTAAAATTTTCTATTGTAAGATCCATAATTGGCATTAGAGTTGTATGCAAATTTATGTGTCAATGCTTGAATATCAAATCTAAGCTAATAAACACACACACAATGAAGGATTGAAATCAAATGAAATCTTTACCTTTCCTTACCATATGAAACGTGCCTCCATTTTCCTCCTAGTCTTGAGTCTTTTTTATTTGTGAGCCCTCAGATTTTGATTAGCTCCCCTCTACAAGATTGCTTCAAGATGTTGGATATTTATGAGCTTCAATACTAGATCAAATGGAATGATCCTAAAATGAATAAATGATGAAGATGGATGATGATGCAAATGAATTATGACAATAGATGATAGATTGCTTGAGAATGCTTCTAATGCTAAAATTGAGTATGAATATAGATGTTGAAATGAGGAGATAAAGGCTCCTTTTATAGACTTTGGATAGACCCTAGCCTAGGTGGCAACATTTGATGGTGGAGAGATGATTAAGGACACATCGACAGATGAGATTGAGTTGATTGAAGAGATGGAGGAAATCAAGGATTTGGTTGAGTTATGAGAGGAAATTTAGGCAAAGGAAAGACACTTGGCAGTCATCTCATCAAGACCTTATTAGAGGACTCCAACTCTTGAGAAAATTCCAAGGACAAGTGTCTCACAAGCCCTTGTTGACTACATGAAGTGGATTGACTGACTCCAAGTTAGTAGAGGAGGAGGAAAAGAACTTAGTCTCCTAGAGACATGTGTCTTAGAGATTGAGTTATTCAAGGCCACATCTCCTCTTTTAATCCCATAAAATAGTACACATGGTTAAGGATAAATAGGATTTTTATTAATTAATTAAAATTAATTATTGGTGCAACTATGAGGTGGAACATGACTTAGACTACTTAAGTGGACTGAAAGACTTAGTCATTTAGGTGAGTAGATAATTAAGTAATTTAAATAAATTACATAATAAAATTAGTTGAGAGACTTAGGATAGTGTAATTGACCTAGGTGAATTAGTTTAATAAATTACATAATTTATTAATACTAATAGAAGAATAATTTTAATTAAATATAAAAATATTTAATTAATTATTACCAAGTGAATTAACTTAATAAATTGAATAATTTATTAAAGCTAATAGAGGAAAATTTATAAATTAAATATTATAATATTTAATTAATCAAAGAAAAAGTGAATTAATTTAATAAATTAAATAATGTATTAAAGTTAATAAAAGAGGTTATATTTAATTAATTGACTTGATTATTTTTAAGTGTATATAGGAGACTCTTATAGCATCCCTTCTTCTAATTCTGTAGTAGTAACCACAATATCATCACGACTTCCCATATGCTTCAAATGTTCAGTTACTGCTTGCTCATTGTTAAAATGCATAAGGGTCTAAGAAGGTGAATATTCCTCAGTCCTTGACAATGTTCCTTCTTCTAATTTATGCCTTTTCAAAGAAGGCTCGGCAGGGTGACTTTCAAAATAATGTCTTGTATAAACTGGGGTAGGATAAGTATTTATTTTCCTCACAATGGCATATCCAATTTTCCTCTAGAGAGTATATCATCCTGGATTTATTTTAGAGCTATTAGAGAGTCTTTTCATCAACTCATTTTCCTTATCAAGATATCCATTTAGCAAGGCATTCTTCTTTTCTTTTAAATCTTGGATAATTTTGGCAAAATTTATCATTAATTTATTCAATTTGTCATCCCACAACTTTGCATCTTTCAAAGGGTCATCATTTTTATCAAGAGCATTACTAAAATCTATGACTTTCCCATGTACCCTCCACTTCTCTTTCTTTATTTCATGGAGACTATAAAGATAATTGATTCTTGATAATATCCTCGAGGTAGTAGAAGTTATGAGTATGATTTTTTGCCTTGGTTCTTATTTTAAACATTTCATAGAAACCCTCAGGATCTATGAACCTAGCATGAGATTTTTCCATATTATACTTTTCCATAACTTTTGTCAAATGTTTCCATCCCCTTTAGTTATTACAAATTGACATACAATAGTGAAACTAGGAAAAATCATTCCCCTTGATCTATTTGTCAACTCCTCCTCTTCCAATCCTCCAACCTACCATAAGAATTTTACAACACAAACCTTGAGAGGGACTTGGAAGGGAAACACACAAGGATTTCCTTGAAAACCATAAACTTTGAATACTGTAGAAACTGGGTATGGGATAATATCTCCCTAATTGTGCTTACCTTCAAACTTGTAGCATTCTCCTTTGGTCTAATTAGTTCAAAAAGTGTCTTGGGAATCTGGGGGTTGTCGGGAGTTAACAATGCTCTCATTTTAGAGGCAAAATATCTATCAATACTCACAAAACTAGCATTTAGGACATATCAGCACTCCATAATTGTACTGGCAACTTTTCTCCTTCACACTCTCTTTCTATTTTCATTTCCTTCTCAAATATAGAAACTCCTTTAAAGAGGCACATGTTCTTAAGTAAGGAGTACCATCCAAATGGCTTATCTGTTAGAGTAATTAGATATTTTCTAATTAACTCTAGTCTACTTAAGCTAAACTTTAGGCATATAATAATTAATTCTTTTATTAATTATTATTATGCAACCTAGGTTAGACCTTTTTAGGGTTTTGATCTCCTTTATAAGGATGGCCTCTCTTTGTAATTATTGATTGATTTACTTTTGATAATTGAAATCTCTCTTTTTGCTCATCAAGAATGTCTCATCTAAGGATTTGGAAATTCTAGTCTCCATAGCTTTTTCTCCTATCTTTCTGTGATAGGTGTTTGCATGCAAGTGATACTTGGGAGTTCTAGGGTTGAGGTTTCATCAACTTCAACATGGTATCAAAGCTCTAGATCTTCATGCCCCTATTCTATTTATGAGAGGTTTGGCTTGTCTTTCATATCTGTTCTTTTTCTTTCAGAGGGTTTCATTTTTAAAAGATTTGGTTGTGTTTGGGTACCTCATTGGGCCTTGTTGTCAAGACCCAAATTTACTTTCAGTAGTAGTTTCTAGATTTTTAGCTACTCCCTAAGTTTATCTGAAGGGGGGGGGGGGGGGGTGTTAGAATAATTAGATATTTTTTAATTAACTCTAGTCTACTTAAGCTAAACTTTAGGCATATAATAATTAATTCTTTTATTAATTATTATTATACAACCTAGGTTAGACTTTTTTAGGGTTTTGATCTCCTTTATAAGGATGATAGCTCTTTGTAATTATTGATTGATTCACTTTTGATAATAGAAATCTCTCTTTTTTCTCATCAAGAATGTCTCAACTCTAGATCTGGGATTTCTAGGCTTCATAGCTTTTGCTTCTCTATTTCTATGATAGGTGTTTGCATCCAAGTGATTCTTGGGAGCTATGGAGTTGATCTTTCATCAACTTCAACATTATCAATATTTCCCTTATCTACTCCAATCAATCCGTTGTGAATATCTTTAGCAATATAAGTGGCAAAATCAAAAATTACATCCACCCCATACTATAGTATTTGAACCACCATATGCATTAGTAGAATACGTATATAATCTTTCTCATCAATACCAAAAACTTTACACAAACACATATATACAGCTTGAGTTAGAGGGTTGAGATATTTCTTCAATGATGGTTCAGGTATGGATGATGAAACTAGGGTTAGGTTTCCAATTTTTACGAAGTGCTCCTGTAAAAGCCCACTTCTAAGATAAACCCTTTGAGCTTCATATATCGACTGCAATTTCTCAAGATCAATTACTTCATGGAGGGTGAAAGGAGGGTGCCACATAAAAACTTCATGAATTACTTTTGTTGTGATCTTGAACAACCCACCTTCAAAGTGATTTCTTACCAAACAAAGAACTAGATCGTATCTTTTGGAAAGTAAAATTAAAAGGTTGACATCCATAAAAACCCCTAGGACAACCAACTTTCCCAAATTAAAGTTCCATATATTTTTGTGAGGGGTATCTAGGTTTCTTTGAGAAAACCACTTCTTGAAAAGCTCAAAACCACTTGTGGTTGTATGTGCATCGCTGAGAAAATTCCCCTTATCATAGAAACCCTTATCAATTTTAACCTAAGGGATTTAGGGATCAATGGTTTTCCTTTAGAGGAATCATTAGTTAGCATGTCTAACTATTCTAAAAATTCATCATGTACACTTCTCTCTCAATAGTTTTTTTTTCCATTGAATTCCTTTCAAGGAGGCATTTTGGAATATAAGATATCACACAAAGGATTTTCTTCAATTTTCTCTATCAAAATGAAAAATTTCAAAAAAGAAAAGGTACCCCCTTTAGCTTGCAATCTTGATAACATCTACATGAATGAATCCTAGCTTGCTTGCAAATTCCTATGACATTGAATATCTCTTCCCTTTCACATTTGAACAAGAAGTCAAACACTTTTTTACAAAAATTATGGTGCAAGCACCAATTTTACCCTCATTTGCAATCACGTGAATTTGAAATAAATTCACTATTAATTCATTATAGATAATGAGGATGGAGCTTCATGGACAACTTCAAATATGATTCGTTGATTGAGATATGATCCAATGCCCCTATTTTCATCCAGATGTTGAATCATCCTTTGTGTAATAACAAGGTAGTCAAATGAACCAAATGATGTCAACTATAAATGACCTATACTCTATGGGCTCTTATCTAACCCTTTAAAAAGTTTAGGAACATGTCACATTGTCACATTCTTGTAATACTTAAAGACCTCACAAGTTTTTATAGCGAGAATATGACCACCATTGATCTCCTCCAGATCGAACGGTTGAATACCAAGCAAGAAAATTACAACTTTGGGACACATGGCACACCATCACTTTGTCACATCTGTTAAAAATCTTGCATCTTAGTATAATAACCAAGAGACAACCATTAATCCTTTCACATCTAATGACTCCAAAACAAGATGAGGTAAGTCCACTTCTATCACTTTGGTTGGCCTCATAGGACACATATCATGTTTCACATTTTCACATGAGGTAAAAAGCCTATATGTTTATGAAGCGAGAAAATAACCATTGTAGATCTATCTAGAACTAACATTCTTTGATAAGTAGCCATTTTGGGTCCTTTCACTTTGTGGGGTACGTCTTCAGCCAATAACAATATGCTAAGTGGAGAAAAGCCAACACATTGAAGGACAAAATTACTGGGCCCAAATATACTTCATCATAGTTTAAAATATGCATAAAAAATCCCATCTTTTGAGAGAAACATATTTAAAATAAAATGGTGTCTGCATAGGTAAAACACATAAGGCTAAAGGAGAAATAATTCATCGAAAAAAAAAGGTCCCAAATTGATTCACTAGGTAACAAACAAAAAACCCCCCTTCACAATAAGACAATCCCTTGCATGAATTTTTAAAAGGAATTCAAAGTAACAATAAAGGGAAAGATCTTAGACTTTTTCTAAGGTTTCCTTTTTAAAATCTTTGAAGAAACACAAAGTAGGGCCACAAAATTATAAAATTCATCCCACCCATGATAAAAAATTTAGGAAAATTTTATCCTTGAAACAAATGGCTAGCACATTCAATTCATTCAATACTATTGCAATTTATCTTTTGTACATCAAGTATGTCTCATCTTCTATGGATCTGTGAATTCAAGCCTCCTAAATTTTACTTCTCTCTTTTTGTGATAAATGTTTGCATACAAGTGGTTCATAGGAGTTGTGGGTTGAGTATTCTTCAACTTCAACATCATATCAAAGGTTCAAACCTGCATGCCCTCATTCTCTTCATGAGAGGTTTGGCCATATTTTCTCGATCTTTCTTTAAAGGATTTTTTCATGAGATTAGGGGGGACTTTTTTCTAGTCACTTTGAGCCCAAGTAACATCACCATTTAGATAAGAGCACCCAAAAATCTCCCATTTCCATATAAGGCACACAATTTGAACATAGTTGCAATTTGAGGAAAAAGAAATTTCTTGTAGATTGGGCACGCTTCCTAATGCAATGATTAAATTTAATCCAAAAAATTTCTTTATTATAATAAAAACAAACACATGTTTTCAAGAAAAAAGGTGAAAAAAAAAATCAATTACAAAGCACTTTTTTAAGAAAGGTGTGTGCACGGTTTTCTCTTTAAAAGTGTTGACATCACCAACATACTGACGTAGGAAGGTATTCCTACATGTATAGAGCATGATGTCATCCGCCTATGGGCTAAATTTGATGGTCGCCAAACCATCATCTATTTGAGTTTTTTAATCATAAAAAGTAGCTAATGGTATTTTGGTCATATCATTGTCATAAAGATGTGTTTCTTTATAAAATGTATATCATCAAATAGCTCTTTCTGAGTTTTTCATGATGATGCAAGTTATTTTGGGATTTTATGTTGTTTGGTTTCTTGTTTATGCAGTCAAAGTTAGGGCTTCCATCTTGTATTCCAGGAGTCATATCTTGAGCATCTAACCTCCATTTTTTGAAAACTTTATATCAATGAAAAGTTGGTTCTTTGATCTTTCCATTCATGCTAGTTATTTTTCCAAATTTTTCTTTTGGTAAGATCTATTCATTTTTTTTCATTTTTGCACTTTGGTGGATATCTTGGTTGTTAAAGGTCTAGTGGTCATTTTTTTTACTTGCGATGACTCGTCTTGGGCTATAATTTATATTGTACTAGGCTTATGTCTCTTCTTGTTTTTCTAGACATCTATTGTACCTTATTTTGCAAACGCATTGAGATAAAGTGTCACTCTATTGCATTTTTGGATCTTCCACATCTTTGTATCTTGTTGTACTTCTAGTACATTATAAGGTTTCATGGGGGTTTCATGTTGGAAAATTTTGTCATCTGTCTTTGTCAAGTGAGTATTCCTTCCAAGATATTAGCCTCTTGATGTGTTGATGAGACATGCCTTTATAGGTGTTTGTACTTCTTTTGCACTCTCGGTGTTCTTAGTTCTTCTCTTTGTAAGAGTTTGTGCATTCAGATTCAGTGTACCTATCTTTATCTCTTAGCATTACAAGGGGTTTTGTTGGTTTTAATGTTTTCTTGGTTTAATAGATTGAGTTATGTATTTAGTATTTGTTCCTATGTACTAGGCAGATGTAATGACTAGGTACATATGCATTTCGATGAGATGGACCATTTATCATATGGACACTCTTTCATTTTAATTTTTGGAGGCCATGAAGATATCTTTTGTCTTCGATTGATCAACTCTTCAAACTTAGTCTTCTGTACCTAGTCATGTTATATTCAGTGAAGGTTCTTCAGATAAATAGTTTGACAATGTTTGTAGCTTCTTCATGCTTCAGTGGTGTTCTTCATGATCATCATTTTTGTTCCTATTTTATGGGGCATTCTCTAGTTTGAAAGCTTCTACATTCCTTCACCAGTCTTTCATCATTATTTTCATCTCTTCTTGGAGTAGGGTTTTTCCCATGTATTTTTCTTTGTTTCTCTACTTTAAAAAGATTTGGTTGTGATTAAATACCTCATCATCCCTTATTGTCATGACCCAAAATTTACTTTCAGTAGTAGATTCTAGGTTTTCAGCTACTCCCTAAGTTTATCTTAAGGGGGAGTGATATAGTAATAAGGTGCTTTCTTATCAATTAAATCACTTTGATTTAATTATTAAGTCACTTGTTATCTCTAGTTTACTTAAGCTAAAATTTAGGCGTGTAATAATTAATTATTTTATTAATTATTATCATGTAGCCTAGGTTAGTTATCTTTTATGATTTTGATCTCCTTTTACAAGGATTAATCTCTCTCTTTGTAATATTTATTCAAGTTGATTCAATATACATTCAATACTAATTCAATTTATCTTTTGCACATCAAGAATGTCTCATCTTTTGTAGATCTATGAATTCAAGCCTCCATAGCTTTCCTTCTCTCTTTCTATGATAGGTGTTTACATGCAAGTGATTATTGGGAGCTACGGGTTAAAATTTCTTCAACTTCAACAAAATTATGGAAAATATGATTCATATAGCTCATAAACAAAAAAGGTGAATTTGGTAAACTAAATAGTAGCACTAAATTCATAATGATCATATCTAGCTTCAAATATTGTCTTTAGAATATACTCCTCTTTTATCCTTAGCTAATGATAAAAAAATATCAAATCTATTCTATAAAAATATGGGAAACCATATTTGACAAATACATTATCAACTCTAGATGAATATCATATGTGTTTCTAATGGTCACTTTAGTCAACACTCAATGATCAATCACATCCCTTTTCTTGTCAAAAATCATTGGAGGTCCTAGTTCTTTACACTCTACATCAATTTAGACCTTTCTAAATCAAATCCTATAAATATATTTTCAACTCCTACAATTTGGCAATGTCCATTTTTAGAGTCTTTGAAATAGCTTCAACCCATAGAACTAATCAAATGACAAGTAAAATTAGTTTCTAAGGGTTAAGCCTAGTAAATCTAAAGGAAGGCATGTTGAATTTTGTAACTCCCCACCAAGGAACACAAAAGAAATTAACCTAAAGTTTCATTAAGTTTAACAAAAAAATAAATTTAAAGATAATAACATCAAATAACATAGCAGAAGAAATAACATACATGCATGCATAAGCATTAAATAAACAGATTACATCTCTTAAGGGTTCCATGACATTGAATCACATTCAAGTTTTATTAATACTAAAAATGATACATAAAAATTCCACATCATACATAAACCACAAGTACAAATCCATTTAAATAATATACAATTACTGATGCAGGAGCATCCAGAGGTATAAGGGCAATCCTGTGTCACCCAAAAAAATGTACTTAGACTTAGTTTCTATTTCATGTCTTTACATTTTTGGATACCCATTTGGCTCAAATAAAGGTTCCAACTCTCATAGTTCAACTATCAGTGCATTTGAAAATCCCAAAAAAATAGGAGCATGTATTTGTGCCATCATTTCGATAAACTAGAAGGTGTGAATTGGCCAGATGAATGTAATCATGATTTAGAGCATTCCAAAAAAGAATCAGGTCAATAGGCCCCACATTTTGAAAGTTATTGCAGTTTTTTGGGTTTTGGAGACCTCCTAAGAATGCTTCAAAGTCAGGTTTGGGGCATTAAATGACCTTGAAAAGGGTCAAAAAATGGGGGACGAGCAAAGCTCATCCATAGGGCTATAGAGTGCTTCGAGAGCTTTTTGAAAATGTAAATGGTTCATCAATCGGAGCTACGGTTCAAAAGTTATGCCTCCTGAAAGTTCGGTTACCGTTTCTGGATTCTTCTAGATTTGCACCGACTTCTAACGTAGCTTCCGAAACTTTCTATTTCATCGGTGGATGCCTACTAGCACTTTCTAGAATGTACTCCTGGTCCTTAACCCTCCGGGGTCTATTTAAGGAGATTTCTAGCATTGTAAAAGGTAGTTCGGAGTGGAGTTTGAGAGGAGGTACCATAAGGAGAAATTATCTCCAGATTTATGCTATTGTAAGCCCTTAGGGCATGTTTTGAAGTTTATTTTCCTGTACTAGTTGTACTAGCTTATTTTCTCAGTTAATATAATTTTCCCTTTTCTGTTGTTTCCATTCTGTTCTTGGGTTGTGTCCCCATCAATTACATGAGATGCCACTTGGCATAACCAGAACACATAATCATCCGTTGTACAAGTCAAAAGGTATGAAAAGGTCAAAGACTATACATCATGAATAAAATATGTCAATCTCATAATATCTCTAATAAAAATATATAATACAATAGAATATAACCATACATCAGAACACATAATCACAAAGATAGTAATAATTGCATAAGGACATCCAACATCAACATGCAATTGTCAGATCTTAATGGTATAAGCAAAAAAGCACTACCACCCAACCTCATGAAACCTAAACGACCCACTCTGACCATACCAAGAAGATAATATCAAGTCCCATATGGATATCGATCACAAAAGTCAAATCCAACATCTAGGTCAAGGAAAACCTGAAAGCAATCTATCTCAAAGGTACCAAGACACAAATGACATCTAAACCTAGAGGCAACAAAGACATGCAAGAAATCTATTATGAAACTGGGCAAGTGTCATCGCATGAGTCAACTCTAAGGTTACCCTGGCAACCACTCTAGACTTTGACCCCCTAGTGAATCTATGCGGCATCAATATCCTTTCATACAGACAAGGCATACAAACAAGGCAAGGTCGCAACCAAGCATCCTCTCTACTCCCATCCTAGCTTGTACTAGCACTCAAGGCATGGGCGAGGAAAAACACTAACTCTTTTAAATTCATTTTAAACCCATTTAATGAAATGTTATCACTTATTAAAATAACCTACAATGGGTTACCCAAGTAGCCTCTTTAGAGCTCCGGTCTCCATTGTAAGCCACTTCCCAAAAAATTGTTGAGTTGTCATTTTGCACGATGCTTAATGGCAAGAATCCTTTCAAACTCCTCATTTGAAAAGCTAATCCAAGCATCAACTCCAAGGTTTTGGGTGATCTTGTGACCTGGTAGAATTTTCTCAGTTGAAGATAAATGTGAATGTTCATGAGGAGGCCTTTGCTAGTTCGAAAACTTCGGATGAGATGTAGAATTCGCTTACTGTCAAAAGAATAAAACACACACAAAAATAACTATGTTTTTGTATTTTTTTTTTTTAATGAATACAACCTAATTATGTAACTATATGAATTCCTAATTTTAACAAAAGGGTTAATAAATAAAATAATGAAGATAGAGTAACAAAAGGTTTAAGCAAATAACATGAAAAGTAAATCCTAACAAACATAAATTGCAGGAACAACATGTCTGCAACTTAAGCTTTTTAAAGGATTAGTGGGTAACCAATGAAAATAAGAGCAACACTTCCTTAACTCCACTGATGCAATCATCTATGAGGAATTCAATAACCGTATGATGTTTCACTTTTCATCAAATCGCAAGGCCACAAAAAGTGCGCTAATGCGAGACAAAAAGCTATGAAGTAACAATATGGTGATCTCTTCTTGAACTAGATACATCAACAGAATTTGTAGACCCATAGAAAACACCAAAATTAAAAGATTGCACAACTAGAAAAAAAGAAATAAACTTTTGGCTCAATCACATTCCATGAACATACATTCACAAAAATATGACACACTTAGGCAAGAATCACTACACTCCAAATGTAAGCACCAAAAGAATATATTATTTCAAAATAACGATGGCCTTAATTACACATTCCAATCCCAAATTAATAAGAAATCATCTCCTTGATTTGTGTTGAGAGTGAGAGATATCTTTATGCAATCATATGCTTCTAAATTAATAAAACAAATAAATTATATACAAATTAACTATCTAACTGGTGCTTAGTAGGACTCCATCCATTTTTATATCATTAATTGGATGCATGAGCCTTTACATGTCATAAAACAAAGAAATTATGAGAAAATAAGAAGAGAGCCTTCAATTGATATAAGAGTGTTTGGAAGTGCCAAAAATAGAAGCTTCAACCTTTACTGGCCATTTGGTAGAGTTAAACTGCAGTCAGAATGTGTTTTTGATGCATGGAAAACTCTAATTTTGGAACTAGCAATTAATTGTCGGTGCACCTAAAAATAAGCACACCTCAGAAAGAAGTGCACCAACACAGTTGCGCAGATCTAATTTCTACAAAATTCTTTCAAAACTTTTTTTCCAAAAAGCCCACCAGCACACCAGTGCAACTCAATGGTCAAAAATGCAAAATTTTACCAAGTGTCAAAAATGAAATTTTGGCTTTTATGTTTTGTCCCCTTTCATACCAGAGCTATGTCCAAATGTTTTCCCTTGAATTTCTCTATTATTTCAGTGACCTTTTGCTACATCCGATAAATCCAAGGCATTATATTTATCTTTCATCTTATGCATGTAGTTATCTACCTCTAAATAGGTCTCAACAAAATCCTCAAGTTTATTATCCAGCTCTAGCAAAACTTCTTCTATCCTAAACACTTGTCGAATATCTTCATCAGTAGAAAATTATCAAAAATCTTCCTAAAACTCTATACAACCACATCTACTAGTATTAGTTTCTCCCGAGCATCATCTTCAAAAATATCGAGGCATGCATCAACTATAATGTTTCTTTGCTTCCAAAATTTGCTCTCGAGCTTGGTCCTTTAGCTGGTAGATCTCTGCATGTAATGATTCCATTACTTTATTGTTATCTACTATTTTCTCTATCCAATCATAAATTAAATCTAACTCTTGCACCGTATATACATCAATGAGCATACTATATCTCTAGCCTTTTATTACCTACAACACCTATAAATCCTTTCGCTAGGTATGTACCTCATCGATAAGACTGAAATATTGATTCAAAATTGCTACCATTTTATCCACATTCTCCTGCATGACATGTAGTAGCTTCAAATTTCATTGAATGATGAGTATGCCTTTTTCCTCAAAACTTTCCTGCCATTGCTAATAAGCACTCAAATATGGATCCAACCTCATCGTCCCCCTATCACTTCTCTCTAAAATTGTATTTAGAGTTTCCTCTAGATGTTTAGGGTCCAAAGGACCAACAACTTTGCTCAAATATCTCTTTAGGATCTCGTTCTCTCACCGAAGTGTTATTAACTCTGCCCCTTCCTATTCCAAACTCCTAAATAATTCCTTCATTCCCATTGTAACCATTAGCTTTGCAGTATCCAATGTGGGCTTCCCAAGCATGACCTCCCTGATTTGATAGTCATGTGGAGTCAAATCTTCTACTTCTGTATCTAGAGGAGAGATAGCCACTTGTGTAAACAAATACTGGTTCTCATCATTGTTGATAAAAGTTAATGCTCTTGCATCTTTTGATGGTGACCTAGGTTTCCTAAGAACCTCAATTAACTCTATCATATCCTCCTCATCTACATTGAATTTTTTCTTCTTATCATTTCTTTCTATAGCCATCTAGGGATCTATTCCACCAAAGTTTTGCCTTTCGAGGATGAAGGAGTTTTTTCTACAATGCACCTTCCCTTATCACTCCTCTTCGAAGTCTTTTCCTTCTATGACAGATCTATACTAGGAGTTTCTGTATCTGTCGAACCTATAGTCCTCACCTTGATGTCCTGTGAAGTCTACTGAGGATATTCAACCGTTTGTCCTTCTTCAGACACTTCATCGATTGACACTTGTTGTGTCTCTTCCTCTTGTTCTTCTTGAACTTGTTCCTCTTTAGAGTTTGGTGGCAAAGGAGTATATAATCCCTTATTAACACAAAATATGACTTGAAGCTGGGATTTTGGAAATATTTTGTTGTGATGTGGAGCCTAATCAGACCTAGAGGTTTATTTGGTGTAGTCTCCCTCCATATTATTTCTATGGCGGTTTGGGGGTAGCACCCCCAAGATGAGGTCAAGGGGCAGCACCCCTATGGGATCCTAAGGCACTCCCTATCATAGTACAGGGTGGGGTTGAGGTGCAACGCCCCTACAGGGGTTTTCAGGGGTAGCGCCCCTAAAGTCAAAAATGCCCTTATATTGTAAAAGGCATCGGCTACTATTTTTTATTATTCTAGCCCTAATTTTGTAAGTAGCAAAAGCTTGTATAAAAGTGCTTAGGGTTAGGGATTTCATGGTGAGTGGTGATATTGTAGCTTCTTGCGGCAACATTGAGCTATAAGGGATTACAGATTGTGATAAGGTTGTAATCACTGGATAATAATAATATTTGACTTGTTGGTGGATGTAGTCTATGGATTGGATGAACCACATTAAATATTGGTGTCTTGTATTCTCTTTTATGTGATCTACTATTTTCTAGTATTGGTTACATTTGCATGTAAATGTTATTTATGTCTGAGGTTAATCCTAACAAGTGGTATCAGAGCTACCCATGATCATCGCAGTGATAACGCTGATTTGCCCCCCAGCCCCACTACATCCACCTCCCCCCTGGAGATCCCCATTTTGCCCCTAGAAGAGATGATAGAAATTATGGTTGAAAAGGGAGGGGAGGCCATCAGGAAAAATAAGATAAGAGTCTGGCAAAATTTCAATATGGATAGTGTTAGTATGGACACTGTTAGAGAACCTGCTAAAATCTAGGTGTTGGGGGATCTCAACAGTAGCACCCACTATGACGAGCTCCTTGACCCGACTCTTTTGGTTCTCTCTGACAATGCTCATGAAACAGGTCTCAACTTCTTTAATAATGCAAAGAACAGCCTGATTGACAATTTTCACTCCATCAAGTAGCTTTTTCAGGAAATTGAGACTCTGAAGGATAGGTCCAACTAGACCAACAACAGGAGGGAATTCAAGGATCATGAGGCCAGAGGCAGAAAAGACCAGGTGGGTAGCAAGGAAAAAGATAGAAGTAAGAACCCCAGTGACAATCAGGAGGATAGAATCACTTGGCTTGAGCAGAAGGTCCAAAGGTTGGAATCTATCCACCAGGTTGTGACTAAATAGATTGTGGATACCCTCCACACATTGAATGAAAACATTGTCAATATGGAGGACTATTTGACCAATACCGATCTTGTGGGGAATGTGGAGCAGAGCACAGAGAACGAAATTGGCCAGGAGGATCCCCAGAAAGAGTCTGGAATCCAGGAAAGCCAAGGGGATCAGTTGCATTTCCCCCCTGCAACCCAGGAGGAGGAGGCCATCCAAAAGGAAAGCGACGCTGCAGAAATCCTGCAGGCAATGGAGAAGAAGGGACACTACTCTGCCCACCAGGCTCGTTTCCTGGCTTTTGTTTCCCTGGCTTCGGGCCTTTTTTATTTTGGCCTTCTGAGGCTATTTATGTTTTTTCTGACTTTTTATGCTTTAAGTTGTTTAATGCTATAAAACTTTGGGTTTCAGGATCCCTGTAAAACCTATTTTCCAAATAAAAAACAAGTGGTATCGGAGCCAAACAGTCGTCATTTTTTTTTTAGCTAGACTTTCACCATTTTTTTTTTATAGCGATCATCTGTAGGAAGGTCTCATGGTTGAGTAGGAGTGATGCTAGATGAGGGTAAGCTGAGCATTGACAAGTTTAATGGATAGAACTTTTAGTTATGGAAGATGGAAATGGAAGACTATCTCTATCAGAAAGATTTATGGAAGCCGTTGGAAGGAAAAACCAAGAATCAAGGATATATGTCAAACAACAAATGGGATCTTTTAGATAGAAAGGCACTTGGAAGCATTTGATTATGCCTAACACCATCAGTGAAATTTAATATTACAAAAGTGAAGACAACAAAAGAGGTCATGAAAAGCCCTCCACTTCAAATAAGGTATTTCTCATGAAGTGTTTATTTAATATGAAAATGACAGAAGGTGGATCTATTGTGAATCATTTAAATGAGTTTAATACTATTACTAGTCAGTTATCTTTGGTGGGTATCAATTTTTTATTGAGAAATTAGGGCTCTCTTGATTTTGTGTTCTTTGCCTGAAAGCTGGAATAGCTTGGTAATGGCTATGAGTAATTGTGTTCCTAGATCTAGTACCCTAAAAGATGATGATGTGATCGGTGTTGTTTTGAGTGAGAAAAATCATAGGAAAACCTCAGGTTGATCTACATCAGGAAGTGCTTTGAACACACAAAGAAAAGGTAGAACAATTGAAAGAGGAAATACTTCAAAAAATTGTAGGAAATCAAGAGGAAAGTCAAAGGGGAGGAGGTCTCAATCGAGAGGACTGAATGACTGCTAGTACTATAGGAAACCAGGGCATAAAAAGAAAGATTGTTGGACTCGAAAGCAAAATGAAGGAGATAAACCAAAAGGAGACAAGGAGACAAATGTGGTAAGTAACAAATTCAAAGAGGATGCTTTGCTTCTATCTTTAGAAAGTGTTGATGATTCATGGGTTTTAGATTCTGGTGCTTCATTTCATGCTACACCTCATAGAGGTTATTTCATTGATTATGTTCAAGGGGATTTTGAGCTTGTTTATTTGGGGGATAATGAAAACTATCAGATTGTTTCGAAAGGGAAAAGTTAAGATTAAGTTGTAGAATGGGAATCATTGGCTACTACATATGGTAAGACATGTTCCAAGGCTA
Source organism: Cupressus sempervirens (assembly GCA_028749045.1). Lineage (NCBI taxonomy): Eukaryota > Viridiplantae > Streptophyta > Pinopsida > Cupressales > Cupressaceae > Cupressus > Cupressus sempervirens. Next base: position 83,158,454 of record CM053789.1, read on the forward strand.
AGCAAGAATTTAATTTCAACAGGACAACTCCGTGATGAGGGTTGTGTAGTTACTTTTAATGATAAAAATTGGAAGGTTTTAAGAGGTTCCCTTGCAGTAGAAAGAGGTGTGAAAGTAGCCACCTTATATCTTTGTACAAGTCATATTATTCCTTCTATTTTAATTATTTCTGAGAAAAATGAATGTTTAGGAATAGGTGTTATAGTTGAGTAGGGAGAATAAATAGCTATTGTAGATTCTAATACAACATTTTAGCACTATAGACTTGGGCACATGAGTGAGAAAGGTATGAAAGTACTTCATTCAAAGAAAGTTTTACCAAGTCTAAAATGTGTTAATATGGATTTCTATGAAAGTTGTGCATATGGAAAACAAAAGAGAGTGAGTTTTGTGAAGACTGGGAAGGAAAATATAAGTGAGAAATTAGAGCTTATGCATAAAAATGTATGGGGAGCCACTCAGGTATCTTCCCTTGGTGGCTCTCATTATTATGTTACATTTATTGATGATGCAACTAGAAAAGTATGGGTTTATTTTCTTAGCTATAAATATGATGTATTTCAAACTTTGAAGAAATGGAAATGCTTGGTTGAAAATGAGACTAGTAAGAAATTAAAATGTCTCACATCTGATAATGGTGGTGATTATTGTAGTCATTAATTTGAAGATTATTGCTCCACTAATGGTATTCATAGACAGAAAACTATTCCAAAGACTCCACAGGAAAATAGAGTGGTTGAACGCATGAACAAGACTATAATGGAGCATGCAATTAGCATGAGGTTGCATGTTGGGTTTCCCTTACACATGTGGGAAAAGGTTACCAATACTATAGTATATTTGATTAATAGAGGTCCCTCTACTCCTTTGGGTTGTGGTATTCTAGAGGAAGCATGGACTGGTAAGAAGGTGATTTATTCTTTTCTCAAAACCTTAGCTTGTGAAGCATTTTCTCATATAGATTCTAAAAATATAACCAAGCTGAAAGTTAAGTCAAAGAAACCTGTATTTGTTGGATATGGCATTAATGAATTTGGTTATAGGCTTTGGGATTTTGAAAATTGTAAAATTGTAAGTAGGGATGTCATGTATTCAATGAGAAAGTGTTGTACAAAGATCTATTGCAGCAACATGAGAAGAAAGAAAATGATTATGTAGTGATGGATGATACTCCAAAAGTTGATGTTCCAGAAATTCCTCATGATGTGCAACAACCACAGCAAAAAATACCACACACACTAGTGAATGTTAGATGATCAACAAGGAAAATTAGACCTCTAGAAAGATTTTCTCCTTCCTTGTATTCTATTTTACTTATTGATGTTGGTGAACATGAATGTTATGATGAAGTTGTGTAGGTGGATACAAAGATTTAGTGGAGTCTGCAATGAAAGAAGAAATGGACTCTTTGCTGAAAAATAAGACATGGGATTTATGCAAGTTGCTTACAAGTAAAAAGGCTTTATAGAATAAGTGGGTTTATAGGTTGAAAGAAGAAGATGGAGGTAAGAAAATATTTAAAGCCAAGTTAGTGGTGAAAGGATTTGCACAGAAAAAAAGGCATTGATTTTGATGAGACATTTTCTCCTGTTGTTAAAATGACTTCTATCTGTACTATTTTAAGTATTATGGCTACTAAAGATTTGCATTTGGAGCAACTTGATGTTAAAATAGCCTTCCTTCATGGTGATTTGGATGAAGAGATATATATGGCTCAGCCACAAGGATTTGAGGTCAAAGGTAAGGAGAACTTAGTGTGCAGATTGAAAAAAAGTTTATATGGCTTGAAGCAAGCACCTCGGCAATGGTATCTAAAATTTGATAGGTTTATGCATGAGCATGAATATAGCAGGTGTCATTCAGATCATTTTGTTTATTTTAAGAGGTTGGATGATGAAAACTACATTATTTTATGTTTATATGTTAATGATATGCTTGTAGTTGGGTCTAACATGGATCACATTAAGGGGTTAAAATGCTAGTTAGCACATGCATTTGCTATGAAGGATTTTGGGGCAGCAAAACAAATCCTCGGTATGAAGATTTGTAGAGATAGGAAGAACATGAAATTGAAATTATCTCAAGCTAATTATATTAAGAAGGTGTTGTAATGTTTCTCTATGGAGAATGCCAAAGTTGTCAGCACACCTTTACCTAATCATTTGAAGTTGACTAAGGAAATGCATCCCAAGGCACAAGAATAGGAGGATAAGATGTCCATGGTACCTTATGCTTCAGCTATAGGAAGCGTGATGTATGCTATGGTATGTACTAAGACATATATTGCACATGTAGTGGGAGTTGTTAGCAGCTATATGAGTCATCTAGGAATTGAGCATTGGAATGCAGTTAAATGGATTCTTAGATATTTGAGAGGAACATCCAATAAGTGTTTACACTTTGGGGGATCTACTATTGATTTACATGGATATGTTGACTCAGATTTGGTATGGCATATTGATCCTAGGTAGAGTATTACATATTATGTATTTATTGTTGGTGGGGTAGCTGTGAGCTGAGTTTCTAGATTACAGAAGGTTAATGCTTTATCCATTACAGAGGTAGAGTATGTTGTTGCTAAAGAGGCAACTAAGGAGATTATATGGCTTAAGTTCTTATTGGAAGAATTGAAACACCCTCAGAGTGATAATTATTTATTTATAGATAGTCAGAGTGTCATTCATGTTGCCAAGAATTCAGCTCTGCATTCAGAGACAAAACACATTTAGTTGTGGTACCATTTCATTCGATCAATTTTGGATGATGGGCAGTTAAAGATGAATAAGATACATATAGATGAGAATCCAACAAATATGTTTACAAAGATAGTAACAAGGGAGAAGTTGAATTCTTCTTCAACTTTGGTTGGTCTTCTAGACTGAACAACATAGAAGAAGAACAGAGTCCAGGGTGGTTTGATATTCCAGTGGGAGCTACGGGTTTTGCAATGCTATGATCAGTCTCCAATTGAGAGGTTATTGTCGTGTAGTCTAATTAGTCTCCAAGTGGGAGATTGTTGTGATGCGGAGCCTAATCTGACTCAGAGGTTTATTCGGTGTAGTCTCCCTCCATATTATTTCTACAAGGGTTTTGGGGTAGCACCCCAGGTGTGTTGCTTATCATAGTATAGGGTGGGGTCTATTATTCTAGCTCTAATTTTGTAAGTGGAAAAAAATTGTATAAAAGGGCTTAGGTTTAGGGATTTCATGGTGAGTGGTGATATTGTAGCTTGTTGCAGTAGTATTGAGTTCTAAGGGATCACAGATTGTAATCAGGTTGTAATCACTAGATAATAATAATGTTGGACTTGTTCTTGGTGGACATAGCCTAGGGATTGGGTGAACCATGTTAAATATTGGTTTCTTGTATTCTCTTTTATGTGATCTACTATTTTATGGTATTGGTTATATTTTTATGTAATTGTTATTTATGTCTGAGGTTAATCCTAACACATTTCAAGCTCTTGTGATTTCGGGGCCATCTGAGTCCAATCCTCCTATTGAGATTGATTGGTTGGCGTGTCTCTGATCTTGTCCCCAACCAACTCAGTACCTATGGGCATAAAGTCAAAATCTAACATCTTAAAGATATCAGTTCCCTCAAGATCATGCTCATCAATCCATTGCTGCATCTCATCCTCCAATGTGGTGGACTGAATAACCTGCTTGGAAATGGATGGTGATGTGATGGTCAAGCTTCTTCTTCATTCCTCTTCTGTAGCTATTTTGAGCTAAATCCTCTAGATCAAAGACATATTATCCTCCTCATCCTCCTCATCCTCTTCTTCATCTTCTTTAGGAATAGGTTTAGGGATTGATGGGACAGGAACCACTTTCTTGATCACCCTTTACCTCTTTTTGACTAGAGTCCTTATCTTTCTTCCCTTTTTAGATGCAGAAGGGGAGAATTGTACTTACTATTGAGGTATTTCATGAAAATCTTCTTCATCTCCTCCTTGTCCCTACTCAATAGGTGGAACTTGTGTATCGCCTTCGACTTGTGAGGCTCCAGTATCTTCCAGCCCTTGCACATTCTCTTCTCCTTCCTGCAAAGGTATTAGAATTTCACCCTCTTCTAGCTCAACTCTTTGAAGGGATTTTTTTTCCTCTTACGATGGCCTCGATCCTTCTAAGCTCAATAATAACCAACTATCCTATCAAGTTGGTGCACCATCTCGGGCCTCATTGGTGATTGAGCTGTGAATGTAGGGATGGTGACTTTCTTCCCTCTACCTTTGGTTGGACGGGCTTGTGCATGAAAGATTACAATTTTAGGTATTGGATCAAGTTTGAATGGTTTCTTGATCCAATCCTACATCATTTTAATGACATGCCTCACCCAATGGTTGATATCAAAATTTCTTCTCTGTCAACCTTAGCATTCATAATATGCCTATTGCCAATCTTGTCCCCATTGAATAAAGGATCAAGTAACTCCTCGAAATCCTATTGCAATATCTTTAATGGTGCCTTTATCTTCAAAGCCTTCTCTACCAAGTACAAATTCATCCTACAATAATCCCTTATTTAGATATCATAGTCATTTTTTGCATTCATCGAATGATCCTCAATAGCCCCTTCGTGCCGGAATGTTTTGCCTGCTAGATATTGCACTCTCCCAATGTTATCAAAACATGGCCATAGAGAATTGTACTCTTCCAAGAGATATTGATCCCATTCACATTCAAAAGAAGGAATATCTTTCTTCCTAACCACCCTAAAAGGTCCTATAGTCAAAAGCCATGTCCAACAATGTTTATGTTGTTTTCTAACTCTGTCATGGCAGACAAGAGTTGTCGGGAAACCTCCAGAAGAATGAGTCTATCACTCTAGGACATCTAGGGAGCTTCTTAGGGTTGAGAAGTGTAGCCACTACCCTCAAATATGTAAAAGTTTGGAATTGGATATAATGAGCTCTGAGTACTGAAGTACTGATATCTATGTAGTTGCCTCCTTTAATATTCTGTTTGCATAATCTCATTCTATGAACCGGATTATTGCAAAGATGAAAGCATCATTCACAATTATGTATTATTTTCTCTACTTTAAGAGCCTCTTCTTCACCAACTGGGGATAGACAATGTATGGCCATGCATTGGCATCCTGTATATTACCCATCTTGTAGAGCCATGGATAGTCTATTGCTCTTGCGGCTAACAAGTACACCAAATATGATGTCATATAAAACTTCCTTTTATTCTTTGCCACAACCAACTGTTCACACAAATTCTCACTCAAATTGGAATCTCAAGCTAGTGGCATCTTTGCTTTCTTAATTATCTCAATAAAATGCACCATAAAGATGTTCAGATGCCTAGCTGCTGGTAGACCCATAACTCTACTCAGAAGTGTGATGGAGTATCTGATGTCTTCAATCATATACACTCTGGTCATATCAAATTTTTCAGTCTTCTTTCCCATAGGAGTCTTATCTATGAGGCACGGTGATTGAATGATCTATGAGGCTTCCTCAATATGTTCCCGATACCACCTTTCTGCCTATTCATAGGTAAGCCTGATGAATTGATCTGCTTGTGGGAGATGAAATACTCTCTCAATATTTTTTGGGTGCAGATCAAGGATTATTTCTCCTATTACACTCTTCACTACCCTCTCCTTAGTGACAAAGTGTTCCACAAGTGCCATGATCAGCTCTAAAGATTGTATCGACATTGGGTGTGAAGCTACGTTGACAAGCCCTAATCTGATAAGTGTGGAGACCATTTGTGACCTCATCGTGGGTTTGATACAAATATTTAGGAATTCCCCCAAATTTGTATGTCCCAAATTTGTATCCTTAATGTCTGAATGGTCATATTGAAATCTTGGCTTCATTGGAACGCCTTGGAATTTGAAGACCACGAGATGCCATTATAACTGCACAATAGTATGTCCATTAGTCCAAATTTGGGAATAAAAATAAATTAATGATACCTTAATAATGACATAATTAAAAACCTAACACTTGAAAACCTAATTTATCCCTAACTTGCAAAGAAATGAATGCATCAAGTGCACTGTATTCTTTATTGCTTAAAGTTATTTTTAAAAAAGCTAGTTGCACATCAACGCACCTAGTCAGGTGTGCTGATGCACACCTAGCTTTACTTTTTTATACATTTTTAATTTTTTTCCCTTTTTAAAACCCATATTGGGTATGCAGCAGTGCACTCAGACTGGTACACATTGGGTTATGCATTTTTAGTTTAAGGATTAAAATGTTTTGAGGAGAAAAAAGAAAGTGTCTGCATTAGTGCACCCTAGTAGGTGCGCTGATGCACACCCTTTCTCAGAGTTACTAACATTTTTTGCATTCATGCTTTGCACAGGTGAGGGGATGCATAGAGGATGTTGCACCTCAATTAGTGCGAAGCTACAATTGAATATTGGTGTAGGGAAGGAAGCATGGAGAAGACCAAAGTGAAAATGAAACAAAAAGAAAAGGTGAAGATGGAGGGGACCATTCCCCTTTAAATAGATTTAGGGACTCTTGGCGTAAATGTGCCTAATAAAATACAAATGTCAACTTTGTTTAATTTTTGGTGCATTAGCATAGCTAGGGAGGTGCACCTGGTGCACTCAAAAATTGTAAAATGACTTGTTCCTTTAGAATTTTGATTCCTTGGCTTCTAGGTTTCTTCGTCAAGACCTAGAGCATGAACTAGGGGGCTAGGTAAGACCTCAAAATGACTTAGACCTTGAACTAGGGCCCCAAAAAAGTTAATAAAAAGTAGGGGGTCCCCATTTCAGTCAGAAATGGGGTGTGTGTTGTGAAACCCATGAAAAATAGCCCTAATGAAAGGAAGAAAATGACAAAGGCATTTCTTCACCAACAAAAATTCCTCTAATATGTGTCCAACACCAACTTAATCCTAAGCATTTCAAGCGTATTTTGAATGACTTTAAAATCCAAACTTTAGGATCCAAAAACTTCAAGCTCAGTGTGTGTTTAGTGTATTCATTTCCTTTGATATCTCAGGATGTAGTCTATTAGAAGCTTCTGACAACTTGGAAACAATCTTCCACCCCATCAAGCTCATTCATTGGGAATCTTCACAAAAGTTGTGTATCAATCATTTGTCTGACTAAATGAGAGAATCGATTCTGAGGGCTCTTAGCAGGTTGTCACTTTTCTTTTGAATTTCTTGGGCAATCTTTTGAATACTTACTTCTGTAGCTCATAATGTTTCCATTTGATTCTTTGATGAAGCAATATCTTGGTACTAGATAGCTTATTTAGAGTGCTTATCCCTTTTATTAGATTACCTTTCTTTTAGACCTTTTAGAATCCTTCATTCTTAACACCATTCTTTTCTTTTTAATTTTCTTTCTATATCCTGACCATGCTTAGATTGTGTGGCCAACACATTGGTGTCATTTGTTGGATTCAATCTTTTGTGAACATCCCTTGTGTTCCTCTTTTAAGAACCTTTTAGAAACCCTCATGCCAAACAATGATCTTAGCAATTCCTCAGAGAAGACCCTTCTGTTTGAACCAATGGGGTTTGAAATGTCCTTATTGTCTTCAACCTTGGTTCAAAAACACCTAAGACAGTCAATTTTTTAAATTTGTAAATTGCTGAGAACTTGTTGATCTACAATTTTGAATTTAAGATTGAAAGTCTCCTATTACTGCAAGTAACATCCATTCCTTAGCTAGTATAAGACACAAAATCATTAGGATGTTTTGACAAAGAAATACCTCTTCCTAAAAGTTGAAACAAAAAGAGTGGTTAGAAAGATATGCCAAGATAAAATCTTGAGTGCACCTACCCCCTAGACTAATGCAACTTTGAAAATAAACACACGACTAAAACTAAACACACAACTGAAAATCAAACACACTTGTAGAAAATAAACACGCTTGCAGAAATGAAATCTATCTATCTTTCTTCTTGTTTTTTTTTTTTTGTGATCTCTTAGGCCTCAAAGTAATATTTCAAAAATTTCCCATTGATTGGAAATGGTACCAATTCCCCCTATAAGGAACTTAGGCTAAAAGTGTTTTAGCCTAGAATTTCCATGATCTAATAGTGACCAATCCACAAGCGTTGAAACTTGGTATGGCTACCTAGCTTCTCTTTTGCCTTATCCCCAAGTAGAAAAAGGTTGGATATTCTAAAGGATTTTATCATGGCCCTCTTGTCAAACCACCTCTTGATGATTGCTTGATGTTTAGCCATGTGCTCCAAAGTATCTATCCATTTTTCATCCATCTCAAAGAGATTCATCATTCTAATTTGTACTCTGTCAACATCTTTAGCATACCCACTCATGAATTTCAAAAGAAGAATGTTGAGGTTAAGTGGAAATGCTGGCTCTTGTCCATAGAAATTAGATATGGGGACATCCCTAAAGTGTTCTTAGCCCTCACTCGATCTATCCATAGAGCATATTTGTGTTGCATATGCCAATCTTCAGGATTCCCCTTTAACAAACGTCTTATTATTGTGATCAAGTTCTTATTCATAGATTTTGTGACACCATTCCCTTTTGGGTAATAATTTGAAAAAAAACTTAATGATAGCTTGGTTTTCCAATGCCCATTGAGTTAAGAATACTGATGCAAAAGCTGATCCATTGTCGCACACTAGAGAAAATGGCATCCCGAACCTAGTAACAATGTATTCCTCCAACAAGTCTATAACCACTTTAGCCATGCAATTTCTAAATGTCTCTGCGTTTGTCCATCAAATACAATAATCAATAGCTATTAGAATAAAAGTATGTCCAGTTGATGATGGTGGATTAACTAGACCAATAAAATCCAGCCCCCACTTTACAAAGGGGCGTATCTCAAATACTGGTTGTAAAGGCATCGCAGGATGTCTTTCATTGTTAGCACTAGTCTGACAAATATGACAAGTACACACATGCTCAAAAGTATCTTTGAATATCATGAGCTAGAAATAACCCAATCTTAAAATTATATGAGCGATTGCTTCTGTTGAACCATGCAATGTACCATAGTTATCATGGAATTGTTCTAGAAGTTCTCTTACTTCCTCTTGTACCAAGTATTTTAGGTAAATCCCTTCATAGTTCCTTTTGTATAATTTTCTATCATGTAGCATGTAGGACTCACACTTCATATTAAGTGCCCTACGTTGTGAACTATTCATCCAACTAGGATATTGATTTTGTAAAAGATAATAAACAATATCTTGGTACCAAACATTTGTTACTACACCTTGATCAATATCAACTTGAGATACTACAATCTTCTTCTAATCTTCCATACCTGTTTCACCATCAAATTTGAACTTCTTTTCATCTTCAATTTGGTTATCCACTATCATCTTTAATAATCCTTGACCTCTAACCAATCTCATGGGTTGAATTTCTAAATCAAAATTTTGAAGGATCACCATCTATTTTTGTCGTCTTTAACCAAGTTCATTTTGCATCAACAAAGTCTTAACTGCTAGATTAGGTACAATCACATATACCTTGCTTCTTAGTATGTAATGGTGGAACTTCTTTACTACTTTTATTAAAGAAAAAGACTATTTTTCAAGGTTAGAATAATTTAACTCAGCATTTTTTAGAGGACAACTCATAAAGGCAATGGGCCTTTCATCTTCCTTTCTTTTCTTCTGCGTAAGAACCCAAACACATGAATTTTCTAAGGAAAAAGAGTATGTTTTGAAAGGTAGCCCATAATCTGGACTCACCAATACTAGGGCCGTAGAAATGGCCACTTTGTGATCCTCAAATGACTTCTTAATATTTGGAGCCTAGTCTATTTTAGCTTCCTTCTTGAGTAAATTTTTAAGGGGATGAACTATCTCTGCAAATCTACTTATGAATTTTCATACAAAATTTATCTTCCCAAAGAAAGACTAAAGTTTTTTTCAACTGTGAGGTCGTGATAACTTCATAATAGCCTCAATTCTATCAGGATCAAAGGAGATTCCTTCTTCAGAGATGATATGACCCAAGAGCTTTCCTTTAGTGACTCCAAACATTGGGATTAAGAGATATGTTGTACTTACAGCATCTGTTGAATACTTGTCTTAAATCAGCAATATAAATGCTTTGATCCTTTGAAAATATAGTTAAGTCATCCATGTAGATGACTATACATTTTTTTATTAATCCTTTAAAAGCTTTATCCATGGCTCATTAAAAAGTAGCCCCGATATTAATTAGCCCAAAAGCCATTCTTCTGTAGGAAAAAGTCCCCCATTTAGTTGTGAAGGTTGTCTTTAGCCTATCTTTTGCATCAACCATTACATAATTATATCCTAAGTATCCATCCAAGAAAGAAATCATTTTTGAACCATTTACAATTTGTAGGACCTCATCTAGTAAAGGCAAAGGGTAGTTGTCTTTTTGAGATGCAAGGTTCAACTTACAAAAATCTATGCAAAGACGAATCTCTCCAATCTTTTTCTATACAGGAACCAAATTAGCCACCTATGTAGAATGAAAAATGGGGAATATGATCTTCGCATCAAGTAATTTCTTAACTTCCTTCATTATTAGTGTTTAAATGATAGGATTGACAGGTCTTTGCCTTTGACAGAAAGGCTTTTCATCTAGTTTCAAAGGAATGCCATGATTTAATAATTTCAGAATCATATGTTTTTAGCTCTTCATAGTTCCAAGAAATGACATCCTTATACTCTATAAGTAATTTGAGCATATCCTCCCTTTCTTATGTATTGCATGCTTTCCCAATCCTCAACAATATAGGATCTTCATCAATACCTAAGTTAAATGAGTCACATTCCTCGATTCCCTTTTCTTTGACCATTCTCATGTTAAGTGTTGATTCATCATGGTCAAAAATGTGCTCCAACTCAACCATTCCCTTGGGAATAGTGTTGGTTTTTAAGTTTAGATTCCCATCTTCATCTTTGAGTTCATCACTCTTATGTTTGTCATCTAGAGTGTCATCAATTTATTTCCCTTTAAAGTGGCCATTGCACATGATAAATTCAAGTATATGTTGATCATCCTGAAAGACTTGGAAGTTTGTGATATTGTCCATGATGGACGGAGCAATAACCAATTCTACTAAAAATCTTTTCAATTTGGTTCTTTCGACTGGTTGTAATGCACTAGCTAAAATAGCGAGAGCATCTACTACCATGTTTTTCCTTCTTGGAATGGACCTTATGTTCAAAGCTTCAAAATCATCCATTAAAATCCCATATTCTTTTCCTGTAAGCAAGCAACCTCTTATCATTGTAGGAGTATAATGATTTCACTTGTCTTATAACTAACTGAGAATCTCCTTTGATTATGAGTGTTCCAATCCCTTTCTCTAAAGTGAAAAGAAGTCCTCAGATCAATGCTTCATACTTTGCAACATTATTAGTACATCTGAACTATAATTGATATGTAGTGTAGAAAGACTTACATTTTTAGTTGACCAACTCAATACCTACACCAACTCCTAATTTGCATTTGGAACTATCAAATTGAAGTGTCCATATCAGGTACTCTTTGGTTTTTTTAACCTTATGATTATTTGTCCTTAGCTTCTCTTTTACTTGGGCTTGAAAAGATTGTCTCTTGAGTATCCACTGTAGTCTTTCGCAGGGTGGACTAGCTAATTTTCCATTGTTGTTGCTTGATATCAAGGGTGTATGTTTTTCTTGTTTATCCTAAATTTCCCCTATCATTTCCTTGATTTCATCCACTTTGGGTTTTGGATGAATGACTACCGAAGTCCATCCTTGACCTTTTACATGTTGTCTCCTTCTTTGAATTTTGATCATTCCTGGTGTAGAAGAAGAAAAACCTCCACCATCTGAAGAGGTATCACTATATGATATATTCAAATCTTCAATTTCCTCTTCAACCTTTTCAACAAATTCAGATATGTTTATAGGACTTTGATTTTCCACGGGTTCATCTTTTGGAATGTTATCACTGTTGACTTCCATCAGTTGTGTTAATACCTTAGCAACTGCTTCTTGGCACAATGAACATTCAAACTCTAAATGGCTAACTTTATGCAATAAAAAATATCCTAGGAGAAGTAGGATATTGGGGTCAACTTCTTCTCCTAAACATTGTAAATTAGCCACCATGTTGTCTATGAACTGTGTTACAACTTCTTGCCTTGGGACTGAAATCTTGGACTTTTCATTTTGATCATTTGATATTTTGGTTGAAAAAGCCATCACTTTGTAAGAGCCCAAATTTAATTGTAAGAATGCCACTTCATTCGGAGCATCTCTACATCTATCTTGATTTCATTGTTCAACCCTTTCCATGGTAACCATAATTGAGTAAAATTGGTAGAAAACCATCCCCTTAGGCATTTTGTCCATTCTCTACTTAGT